>VZTA01026522.1:12522-121548 GCA_013398855.1 Mohoua ochrocephala
CAGAAAAGCCACAATTCACAGGCAGCCATTTCAAATGAAGGAATCCCACCCCACACAAAGCAGCTCTATGGAATAAAAACTTTGAACCAGCTACCCCTGTTCAGGAGTGTTGATAGCAAGATTAATTATCCTTCTGTTGAGAGGCAGAAGCTGCCACAATGATGTGTCACCAGCACTTACCGAGCAAGGATGTATTCATCACAAGTGACAAGACTGCAGAGAAGTGAAATTCTTGTTTAATATGTGTCTGTATGCTAATGCAGTTTGAAAACAAAGTTCTCAAAAGCTGGATGAGAAGAAAAAAGAGAAGAAAAAAGAAAAGGAAGAAGAAAAATGCTTTAGCCAAAGTAAACGACAGGAAGAAGTAAAGCAATTTAATTTTTTTTACTCATTTTACAGACCTTTTGAGATTTAATCTGCACAGCCATTAGGGATTTAAAGAGGACTGATGTTTAACTTGTTTGCCCATTTGACTTAAGACAAATCCATCTGACAACAACAAAGCACTTTCTTTGTCTTCACCACCACTTAATTTAAAGGGGACATGTTTACTAACAGCTTAATCTGTTTAATACAAATAGTCTTTTACATTCTTTAATCTTGTCCAAAAAAATAAGGAAAAAAAAACAAAACATGCCTTCAGAAACCATTTGGTCCCTTCTAAAGCCCAAAGCCGGACATTGTGGAACGTGGCATCAATAAAATATCTTAGCTGACAAACACACTGAGCAATTTAAATCTTCTTTAGAAAAGCAGGAAAACTAAGTTATTTTTAAAGTGTCTGTTGAACACTATACTCTATTTTTGTGAAGAAAGCTGTTGATCTGCAGGAATTCTATGTCAAATGCACGTATTTATTTCATAGAGCTGCATGCACAAAACTTTGGTCATGAGTATTAATGTCAAAGAGCATAACAACCACAACATCTCTCAATGTCACACTACTTCTAAAAACCACTCAGGACAGTTCAATGGTCTTTTTTCAATGCACATATAGGCTTGAACTGCATGTGGAATGCCCCTTTTTCTAATATATTCTCTTCCATCACCACTAGTGTCATTTGGTTGTTTAATGTTAATAAAAATGGAAAATGTCTTATTCTGTAAAAGCGTTAACCACCTGCTGATCAGATTTACTCTTTTCTGATTGCATTTTCTCATCTTTGCTGTTGATGGTAATCACAATCCAGTAAAAGAACAGAGTAGTGAGAACCAAGAGATTCCAGCTGTCTTAATTCTGGAGCTGTCTGCTGTACCACCTCAAATAAACAATTCAGCACCAAGCCAGCGTAACGTGTGGGCATATATTTAAGAGCAATCATTCATAATAAAGATGCACTTTGTTGTCTCATTGCATCGAAGCCTTGCCTTTCCTCTGCATTTCGATTTCTCCATCTGCAAAATGCACTAAGAGCAATTCCAGCAAAAAGGAATTGTAAATACAAAGTAATATTCCAGTCATTTTTTCTGGGAACTTTGTTCAGGTAGTGTCAAACTATCCTGTAAGGTGCCAAAGATTAAATTTTGTGGTTTGCATTAAAAATTCCAAGTCCACAGGGTTCAGAGCCTTGCAGAACACTCTGTAGATGTACCATGTTACCATCAGCTCTCCTTGTATTTCAAAAATTCTAGCAGCATCCATCTTTCCTCTTCTTTAAATATGAAGGAGAAAATAAATGTCTGTAAAATGCAGTCAGGGCTTAGCATTTTTAATAGAAGGCAGTACAAAAATTGTGTACTGTTTTACTTAATATGTCAGTGTTGCTTCAGGAATTAGACAGTTATTAAAATAAAGCCTTTTATCTTCAGATTCAAAAAGGAATGTAAGGTAAAGACACCTCTGTCAAAATACTCATAGTGACTACATTCATGAGTAAACTCAGCCATACAAAAGCTAAGTGATTATTAGTCCCTGGTTAAACAAGGAGCTCGTGGAAGAAATGGGAACAAGCCAATACTAAGCATTTGCATAGGCCTTTTCACACAAGAATTTAAAACATTTTAAAAAGAAAACAACAACAGAAAAAGCAGCACTTGATTCCTGAAGCTCAGTCTTCTGCCATATCTACTACACATCAATCTTCTCCAGAAAATGTTGGTTTTAACATTTGCTTTGTTACACATATTTTCACTCTGCCTCTGTATCAGGTATGCTGAGTAAACTGCAATTTTAGACTGACATGCTTGCTTTTGAAATCACACAAATATTTGAATTTCACTGTGGAGGCTTCTATAAAACCCAATTACACCCCGTCCTGTAAAAATAATCTTTGATAGCAATAATAAAAATCATATGACAATAATTGTGTTTTCACGTTAATGGCAAAATAAAGAGCTGCTGGAAGTTGGTTTTTATCAGCCTAACCACTATGCTATATTTTAAAAAGACCATGGCCACAGAATAGGTTAGATTTTGAGAGGTTTATATGAAAATTTCCTCTTAAATGATTATTTAAGATTTTAAGTGGTTTTGGAGGAAGGCTGTCTTTTTATCTCATGTTTTTATAGCACTGTATCCTATCTGTCAACATTATAGAAATAATGAAAAAAATCCTGGCAATATTTTCATTAATAGGATGTTCATTGATTGACAGACAACTCTAGCTTGGGCTCAGAAATCTTACCATTTTAATCAGAGACACAACATCTTTAAAAAACAAACCAAAACATGCTGCCTCAAGGCATTTGTGAGGGCAAGACTGAGGGATCCACTTGGCTGTAGGTGTAAAATGTGCATCCCAACTTTACAGACCTCTTTTGAAAGCCTCACTGGGCTATTTTTGAAAGCATGAAGATACAAACTGAGAGGTCACCTTTCTCTTTAGCTGCAAAAGTATACACAGGGGGTAATTAAATCGCAATTAACTTCTAACCACCTTGTCTCTCAACAAAGGGATTCTCTCCTGTGGGAAAGGAGAAAGTAAACGGTATTTGGAGGTGTGGTGTGCTTCCCTCTCTGCTTTCCCAGAGCTGATGAATGCCTGCTCCAGCTGGAAAAATATAAACAGCTCCAGTGAATCACTGAAGTTTGGACATCTTGCTTGGTTACTTGATGCCAGATATCTGATAATGCAGACACTCACTAATCCCCCACGTACGTGGCAGTTTTGGAGTAAAACAGAGTATGAATAGTCGGTTAGTGAAGACAGGGACTTTAATTAACCTTACTTGGTGGGGATTTACAGTTTTAGACTATGCAAGTGGTGGCATTTAAATTTTCTGCCATATCTCTCTTCACATTTTCATGCACATAAACAGTAAGAAAAGCCTTGGGTGTCATCCTTTTTCAGAGGAAGGCCAAAAAATTTCCTTGGAGGCAAACTTGGTTAAGGAAAATAGACATAATAAAATAAATTTAAAAAAGAGGTTAAACATGAGGAATTCTCAAGTATGTAACTATCCCAAAGGCATGGGAGCAACCAGGCATTTTCCAAACGCGACCTCTCCCAATGGCAGTGAAGTGCTGGATGTCACACTGAGGAAACGGGACATGTTTTATTGGGTTTTAATTAAGAATGATCACTTCAGCTATGCAGGCAAAAGAATATGCCAGAAGCAAGTGCAGGTGAAAGAAAACAGCTTTTTACCACAAATTTTTAGTGCAAGAATCGTCTATGCCTGTGCTGTCACTGTAATGTCTCACCATTACCCAAAATCAGTGTAATTGGGCAGGTTTCTGCATGACAGGAGATGTCACCCTAAGGAAAGCCCCCCCTTACAGCCAAAGTACCCCAAATCTGTGATGCATTTTGCTGTGTGCTGCTTCAGTTTCATCTGAAATGATACAACCTGCAAGACAACCAGTAAATCTGTTGTGAGAATGAAAAATTCTGCTTCTTTGAGAGCACCCCATCTTCTTCAGCTGTTATGGGGCCTGGATGTTTCATGGATGCATTTTTCATTGCCTTTGGCCTTTATATTGTTTCTTTATTTAGCATTGAGAGTGAATATGGACAATTTATGGATCAAAGACTCTCAATTGCTCTCTAATGTGTCCCTGTAAGAAAAATTAAGACTGCCCAACCCTGTGACATGTAATAGTGGATTAGGCATTTGGTGGGATTGTCTGGGTTGGAATTTGAAAATTTCCGCTTTCAGTGCATACCTCCTTGTGTCTAAATCCATTTCACGTTCAAAATATCCTCACAAATGTGTCCCACAAATTATTCCTATTTTTAAGCAGCTTTTCATTACTTTCAAAACCATTGCCAGTGTAGACAGAAACTACCAGAATCAAGAGTATACTGCTAGGAGTTAGGGTAAAGATTATTCATTTATTCATGCCCTTTGCATCGAGAACCAAGTATGTCCTAGACAGGCAAATGCTGTATGTTTAATTTACATCAGCTGGCCTGAGCATCACAGTACAACCAGGCAATGTAAGATATATTAGAACAAAGTTTCTTCACTGAAATACAACAGAAAGTCAAAAATGTAGCTTGTTATTACAGCAAATAAAAGACAAATTACTTAAGACTTTTTCTTGTACACTTCTTTTTTTGCTAAAGGAGTCTGTCAGGACATGGGAGGGTGTTTGCAAGTGCAGTGAACAAAGACCATAAAAATGGATGACAAAGAAAATAAACTTTGAACATACCAGGGCTTGCAGTCACAAGGACACTGAGGACTTTCATCTCCTGATTTCGTCTCTAAAGGAATGGCTGGTTGAAGGTGTTGTGTGCAGGAGCACATTTTAGTTAATTGTGCTCACTGTAACTATCTATTGATGCAAGGGAGAACTCCACTTCGGCATGCTTATTTAAGAATGTGATGCCAAGGCATCCAGAATAAGGTATGGAATCCTTTTACAATTTTATAAGTAATTAAGCATTGATTTATGGTAAGTCTTGTTCAATTGCAGGAAGAACTCAGAAGGTACTGCAGAAAATGTAAATTATTCACGTGAGTTCCTGGTTTTGTTATAAAAATTCAGAAGAGGACCTGTATAATCTAGCCATGCAGAATTTTATTTCATTATCTCATTATCTTTTATTCATGTGAGGTGCTAATCTGATTTTGATGCAACTCTGCAAATCTGGCACAGGAAAAAATCCATTCTATTGTTTTGGTTGCCATTTGTACCCTTCTTACTCTGTTTCACAGCTCAGTTTCTCCAACCAGCCTCTCATGATGCACCAGCATGGTTCCATCTTACCTCACCCTTGACAATTCATGGCTCGGGGAAGATTAAGAATAACTGGAGAGTTTGTCTCATTGAGGAAACTGGGAGGAAGAAATGCAAAGATTGCAATCACTAAAGCCTGCATAGGCATCTATTTACTTTTAAAAATCACATTTCCTTGTAGCAGAGGAGAGAATTTTAATAGGTTATAATAGTGACACAATATGAGTACTTGATAAAATGCTAAAGTGAAATGCAAAAACCTGTAATCCAAAAGGCATTTCTTTATCAAATGTGTGCAGGATAGCAACTGTCAGCAGATAACATTAGTAGCTAAACTCAACCATCTGATTAAGCCAGGTCACATCACTCAAAGTTTAGGGTCAAATGATGTTATAAAGTATCAGAGGTGATGAAGAGATTGACACAGATTAAAGGAAATAAATGGTGGGATGTGACGTACAGGATGAATGCTGAAAAGAGGCACAGATATCAGGAACATGAAAATACACCACTGGCCTGATTCTCATTTGTATTATGGAGTCTTTGTTCCTCTCTGTTTATTTAATGTGGCTTTGAATGAAAGAAAATTAAAAATCCATAACCCCACTGGATTTACTGGCATGACCTCATCTGCTTCAGTGCTGACAAGAATTTCAATCTTATTCTTCAATAAAATTAAATTATTTAACATTAAAACTGGTTAAATAGGGAAAAGGAAAAAAAAAAATAGTATTCATATTCCAAAAACTATTCAAACTAGATTTCTAATTCTTTATTCTTGATTCACGCACATTCACCTGAACTCATTTTCAGTTGATATGCATGAATGGAGAATATTTCAAAGAGTCATACTTGTTGTGAACACCCTGGGATCTGCATCAACAGCTCAGTGAGTCTATTCAGAGAGCAAAACCATCATCTGGTAGCCAATCCCAAAGAACCAATATATGCTACCAATGTAATCGACTCCTTGTTGGACAGGTTCAGGTCAGGTTTTAGTTTGAGCTGCTTGAAATTTGAGTGATTTCAAATTTCTCACAGGGAATCGCATTGGTTCTGTCACAGGAACAGGTGTGTTTCAAAACAGCTTCTAAGAAACTAAACTCAGGTGAAAGAATAATCATGTCACTTAGTTGGAAATATCAGGTGCAGACAAACCAGACTCATATCTTGCAGTGATAAATCCTAATATGAGATGTGTTCATACACAAGTCAGAGAGCAGAAATTCCCTGCACATACCACCCTAACCAAACCTCTCTCATAAAGGAGGGAAATGGAAAACTGTTTTCATCCCAACTTCCTCGTATGAATCTCACTGTCAACAGAGTATCAACTGCTAATGAAAGGTTCCTTCAGACTGCCTTGTACTTTACTCTGAGTCAAAGTATCGTGACGGCTTTCACCTACTCCTGCCGGGATAATCATCTGAAAGTTGATCAAACATATCTGAGCCTGTACAAGAGCAATAACTGATGGAGACGGATGCTGTCAGGTAGGAAGATGTCTTCACACGCTGTTTGTTCAGCACTTGTCACCTCTGGATCACAGAACCTCCGTGTGCACCTTTCTTTTTTATTATGACAACACTGCAGTCCAGCAGCTTTCATTCCTGAAAGCTTGATGAAAATAAGTGATGATTTTTTGAAATATGAGAAGAAGCTGCTTATCTTTGGAAAGATGTTTTCTTTGATGCTGGTGTAAAAATGCATGGAATGCATCTAAACTCAATTAAGGAATATTTGTAGTATCACTTAACCTCTTGCAAATGCTTCCTGGCCAATTCTAAAGAGAGCTGACATTTTCTTTGAACAGAAGAAAAAAAGGATCAGGGAGATACATATTAAAACTTACTTCTTGTGGGAATATGGTCTGGGAAGTTTCTTCCCAGAAGAGAAAAGTTTTAGGGCTGCCAACAAAACGTAACATTATGTAACATCATGTCATTGCTGAAAGGTTGGGTATAGAAAACATTCATTACCCAAGAAAAATCCATCTAAAGGTGCTGGGCAGGTTGTAAAGACATCAATTTTTATTTTTTTTTAAATTTCATTAAAGAATGTAACTACCAAGAAACACTGTACCTTAGTTTTCCTACTGCACAGATTTTTACCACTTCCAAATGACAACATTAAAAAGTGTTTTCCCACCCATGGAGTCTTAGATTTGGATACTCAAGAAAAATTGGTGTGTTATTCAGAGGTGGCTTCCAGTTCATTCAATTCATTTGAGAATTTCATTACAGCAGGCAAACAGGAACATGGTGGCAAAGATCTGATAAAGAGCAGGCTGTGTTAGTAGGATATATCTGTAACATGGCCAAGTCTGAAGGAATACAGAGCTTGTCTTCTCAGGTGGCCATTCCACTCTAAAGTAAGTCACAAGATGCTGCCAAGTGCTGTTACCATCTTACTATTCAAGTATTGTACACGCCTAAAGTTTTTAACAAAAAAACCCGTTTCTTTACCCTCAGCTACTCCCATCAGTACCTCTAGGAAACACTCTGGTGGTCATACTGCAGCTCCTAAGGCCTCATGGTCCAGATTCTTACAGCCCAAACTCCACTCGAAGCTGAACTGCTGCTTGTTGCCTTTGGGTGTTCAAGGAATCTCAAACGACAGAAAACATCTAACAGGTGGAGGTGAGGCTGTGTGAACCATGGATCTCCATGTCCAGATCCATACTACGTCTCTCCAGGGCTGGTGTTTTTAACATAAAGCCTTGGAGGAAGAGGGAAGGGATAGTGCAGTGCAACACACAGCATTTTGCTCCCCAACTCATTCAGCTGAGACTGACACCTCCAGGAAAGTAATTCCCAATGGGTCTACAAGCCTAAATAAAAAGTAACAGAAGCTGAACTGGTTTGGGTGTTTAGACACAGCAAGAACAAGGAAATGCGAGCATCAAAACACTCCATATTTTGAACTTTAAATCTCAGCTGCGTTCTTTCCCTTATGTGGATGATTACAACTGTGACATCAGTGGGCTCTTTAAAGAGTGATAGTGAGCAAAGAAAGTTGGAAAATAAGAAAATTCTTTGGCTGCTCCAAAAATGCTTCCAAAGGAAGGGTGTGTATTTATTCTGCCAGCAGTAGGATAAGGCTGAAGGTGACAGATGAGGAACTAAGCAGCCACCTGATAACATAAGCATTATGAAATACTATTCACAATGACCAGGTGTCAGCTGTCCTTGATTACCATTCAAGAACAGTAATGGAATCCTAGCCTACTGAGGACAATTTTCTCCACCACACTTCTGCACTTTAGAGAAATATGCTCAGTAATTAAATGAGTGGAGTTTAAGCTGGCAAACATCTGCTCAAACTAATGTGCATTGCCACAGTGTCTACACACAGTCACTGCCATGCACAAAGCCATCCACAACCTGTCCTGACTGAAGTTTGCTCAGATACTCATGTCAAATACCCAAGTATTTGCCAGACTTCCTGGAAGGGATTTACAGCCCATACTCCCAGGACAATATCATTAGTACTGGCCATTATCTACTTTTTGTACAAAGGGTGCAAGCTGTTGACCAAAGGCTATTGTATCATGAGATAAATTACTTCCTGGAATTCCCTGGATAAAGGCACTGAGAGATAATGCAATACATAATGACCTCAGGTGGTCTTTAGACTAAGCTTCTTTGGGCTAAGCTTCCATAAGCAGGAGAAACTGGAATTTCCTACACTTTTTACTGAATGGGGGCATATTTTAGTAGTTCCCAATCAGTCTGCCTTTAGCACCAAAGAAACAGCAGATCAGTGGGATTTGGAATTTTAAGTCCTGGTTCTTATTGGGTTTTGTCACAAAAAAAGGAACAATTCCACTTGCATGTGTCTCCTGGTTCCTCCTGACAGAACATGGCAAGGTAACTAATGAACACACCAAACCATATGAAGAAATATGAGTTTTTCCAATTTGTTTCCTCTAAAATATTTTTCCAATTTGTTTTGTTTCATTTGCAAAGTGTTTCTTCATAAAGATTTATCAGAAGGGGAACGCCCACTTTTGCACTGTTCCAATTCACGTTGTAGGTGCTCTGCCCTCTGAACATCCAAGGATTTTGGTTTTGTTGTGTTATCTAAGTGACTCAGACTGGGAAGATCTGTCCCTCCCCAGGTTTTGGATCATCATGAACAAAATATTCTAGGTCACTTTGGTGTTTAAGCCTGAATCCAAACGCATTGACACCTGATAAGTACTTCACAGGTATTCTTTAGATATTGTACCCTGCCCTGGATGGCATAAGGACATTAAATTGCATTTATTATGTAATGAAGGAACGAAGACTCCTTCCACGTGGAGATCTTACTTCTAGTTATAAATCATATCTCTGTGAGATATGAGATATGAGATCAATAGAGTTCTGTGCTTTCTCTTTCTTCTTTCATTCTTCTAGTTCCTTCTCCCAGGGAAGTCTTTCCTTCTGTAATGCCTCCTTTTTCCATCCCTCTTGGAAAGAATGCTCAAATGCTTTTGACACAAGAATACAACACAAAAATAACGAAAATCCTTGAAAATAGGGGATCTTGTTTACTGGTGGGCTGAAGAAGAAACAAAATCAGTGGGATGCAAGCAGAAATAATTGACACATAGAATGGGAAAAACCAGTGTGGATTTGATAAACATCTATACTAAACAGACTTGCATGTAATTTGCCTGAGATTTAAGACCTTTTGATAGCCTAATCTAAAAGTTAAACATCCCAGAAACTGGGAAGAGCTGTTGATTGGACAGGGAGGATATCAAAGGAAGAAGACCCTTGCATATGGAGAAGCGTAGGCAAAGTGAAGTGATTGGCAGGTCACCACAAGAATCAATACAAGGACAGTTTCACTCAAACTGGATATAACATAAAATAAGAGCACACAGCATGGCAGAAGAGCTTAGCAAGAACTAAAATAAAGAAAAGGATGGAGCAGTATTAAGTTTGGTACCAATAATCTTACAAGTGATCTGAACAAGCCAGGAAAGCATTTGGCTTCCTTATTGTAACCTGCATCAAAGCAGATTAAAGAGACTTTTACAGCAGCAAAGACTATTAAAACAAAACACGTTCTCTGCTACAAAACTTGGCAAGAAAGCTCCTCCTGATGAGCAAGTACAGTTTCATCTGTTGAGTCTCTCCTGGCTCCTTAGGTCTCAGTGCTCAGCAGCTCTTAAAGAGAGTTAGAGCAGCAGTAAAAACACAGACACATCCTGATATTTACATACAAAGAAAAATCTCCGTCTTCACTTAACCTTCTCAGTGGGCATAAGAAAAACTTTCTCTGAATCTGTTTTGTTCTAATACAAATCACCACTTAAAATACTCTTTCAGTGACTGAATACAAGTAAATAAACAGAAAGTCAAATATTTTTCTCTAGCACTAGGTTTAAGAAGAATATTATATGGCTTTTCTTAAATAGCCACCTAAATGCAAAAATTTTTCATTTCTTTACTTAAGAGAAATGTCACAGTAAAAATATCTTTAACAATAACATCCTTATTCCTCAGCAGTTAAAAAGTAAAGCCACCTTCTAGAGATCAGTAAGGAAAAATGACAATAATTTGAACTACAAGAAAATTCTACTACTGGAAGTACTAAGAACACAACTGTGAAAATGAGCAATAAGCAAAATTTCCAGTTAAACACATTTGGAAGTGAACTACACGGATTAGTTGCAGTGTCAAACAAAAGCAAAGGGGAAAAATGGGCAGTCTTCAATTTAGAAATTCAACCTTTTTTTATATTATTGCAAACATTGTCAGGGAACTCATCATCTTACACCTGTTCTACCAATAGCCTCAAACAATAAAGGTGTCACCTTTGGATTTCAAAGCACTATTGAAAACAAAAAAGCAACATAAAAATGCTTTCGATGATGCCAGAGGAAACAGAATTTTTTTTTTTTTTACAGCGTACAAAGACTGGAGTTAATCAAAATAGGTATTTCTAAGGTGGTTAGGAGGCACTGTAAAAGCAATGAGCAAAACATTCTCAACAGCAGAAGATTACGATTTACAGTAGAGAATGTAGTGTCTACAGAGGGCAGTGCCCTTAGACAAGGCTGTCTCAGACTTCTCAGTAAAATACCACCTTTACAGGAGTTCACAGCTTCCTCATGCTGTAATGATGGCTGAGAGGCTTGAAAATTGCCAAGGCTGACATTTTAGAGAAATGTTGACCTAAAAGAATTCTGCTCTTTCTCAGGGCTGAGAGGATGATTCCCTTTCTTTCCCTATTCCCTCCTCCCCCCATTTTTACATTTTAAATTAAAACTACCTTTTACAGCTGCTTGGTGGAGATGCTACTGCTCCCTCCATGACTCAGAGCAGCATTTGGAAACATGGCACAGCAGTTGCCATAGCATCAATATTCTGTTGTTCTTGTGAAAGTGTCCACAAATTCAGCCAAGTTACGAGTTTCTGCACATCTACCCACACAGACCGAGAGGAAATTTTGACTGTAGAGCAAATAATAAGAAGCAAAGCTGGACAACACTGAAACCTCTTGGGGCAGCTGGAGTGTGTGTACCTTGTCCTCCTGAATCACAGGTTCATCCCCTGGCAGGGCTTGGTGAGCCTTTCTGTCTGTGTGCACCTACCAGGCCCACTAGCCATGAAAGCTGTACATTTTCTCCTTCTTGTGCCTTTTATTGCCTCTGCCTGCTGTCCCCCCTCTCCTCGGTCATGGTTACAAAGGAACACTGCAAATTACCCCAGCGGAATGAGAATAAGGCAGAAAAGTTTGAGGATGATTGGATAAAGAAGTTCAATTACGAAATTCACAGTGGAAGCTGAGCCACATAATGAAGAACAACCAACAGCAGCAGATTGTCCAGTGCATCCATGGATTTTGTCTTTGCCAGGGTCTCAAGCAATCAGCATGTTTCTAGGTGCAGCTTTACAATCACCTTTCCAACAAATTTGATGTCTCCCTTCCTTCCACAGGATGGCATTGTGAAAAATAAGGCTGGAAAAAACCCAGCACCCTGGAATCGCTCCATAACTTTGTTTCAGCACCTTGGTAGTTTTGGATCATTAGAGATGATCACCTACATGAAGCTATTTCATTCCGTGTACCAAGAGGCCGACAGGCTGGGAACCCATCACAGCTGGAAATGTGCAGAAAATGAGAATGCCATCTCTAAGATCCTCTCTCACTTACAGCAGGAGTTGAAAGACAGGCAGTGCATGAGGAAATTTGAAAATGTGGTCATAAAATTAAAAAATATACTCTTCAAGTGTTGGAGTCTGGTCAGTTTTGGCCACAGCCTATATGAGGCTGAGAAAATCACTCTGAACTTTGCACTCCCAAACTCTGACTGTCTGACACTCACTTTCTGAAAATCCAGATTGCCTGAGATCACAGATCTGATTTATGAAAGGGCTGAAAATCCAGAACTGTGGGAGTTGGCCACAGATCTGCTTTCCCTACAAGAAGCATAAAGTATTCTGAAATATAAGAGGCTTTAGGCATCTCGAATTAATAAAATTGATCACTTTTGCCTTGCATTTTGCCATTTTTTCTGTCCTCATGCGTTAAATAGAAAAAATACTTTTAAACAGTGATTAACCAAAGGATTAAAAAACTACCCTTTTATGGTAGCACTATAGAAAGATACTTGAGGAAGTTGATAATCATGCATTCAATGCTGGACAGAATGGTGGGGAGCAAATAACTCAGTGGTAGACACTGAGCAATTCAGATAAAAAGAAACATTTCATAAAGCTCCTATTCAGCAATCTCTTTTGTATATGTTAAAGGCACAGACATCTCAGAGAAAAAAGTAACTATGCAATCATGTAATTTAATATCCCTGTCAGGATGATGATGAACAATTGAAAAAATAACCAGAATTAAGACTGTCTATGTATTTTCTGTTTTCTCTACACTTGACTTTGCAACCTTAACACTCTTGTAACAAAGCATATGATATACTGACTGACCAAAATCCATTTTTCCAATTTCAGCATTTCCATGTCAGGGATTTGTGAACACTATTTTTTTGCATTGAAGTCCTACTAACATTTAGAAAAATCAGGAACTTTGAAAAGTCACAGAAGATTACATTCAAAAATATTACTTATACATTTCTAGTAATTTGGAATACTGAACCTGCCTTTCAAAAACACAAGGAAATGCTATCATTTATCACGCAAAGGTGTAAGACCATGCTCAGTGACCCATTTAGGAGGGTATGGGGGTAGAGGCCAGGAATCTGAAAATATCCACTTTAAAATGTCTCCCTTCTTTAAGTTGGATCAATTAAGGAAATGGTTTGCCATTAAACTATGGCTCTCCCACACACCATTTAAATACACACTTGACTCCCATTGAAATGGTCAGTTCAACTTAAATTAGATTGAACTGTGCATAAACAAAAGGCTACTGGAGAGCACAAAACTCCCATAGCACCCTCTGCTGATAAAGAGGGAATGGGATTAACATTCATACGGAGCAATTCCCCAGAACGGGCAAAGTAACAGAGGAAAGTGAAAATGGGTTTTCATCGCAGTTCAGAATTTAAGCTGCTGCTTTATAAAGGGACCCTTTCAAGACATTACACTCAAAGGCCCAATCCTGCAGTCCTTACTCTGGCAAAATTCCAGCTGAAGTCAATGGGAATATTGCCTGTGTAAGGACTATTCAAAATTAGTCAAACTGTCTGAATATCATTCAATCAGCTCTAATCACTGCATTGAGAATAAAGGCCGTAATTTTAGCAGTTTTTGTCACTTTAAATTCTTCAACAAATACTTGCATTATTCTCTGTAAATCATCTTGCCAAGCAGTATTTGTCAAATAATTGGACAATTTTTTTCCATCAACCATTGAATAAATTATGAATAACAAGCACTGATTTAACCATGTGACTCCCATCAGTCAATTCTTAAGTTTCCTATGAAGGGCTTAACTGGAGGTTTTATTGGTGGCTTAAACATTAGAGAAAATCTCATTCAACAAGAACTACTCAGCGACCTTTCCATCAGTATTGACAACGCTAAAACTGAATGGCAATTTACTTTTTTAATTGTATGGACTACCACAAATGTAGCATATTTTTGACAGAATGTCTGATTTTACTCATTCTTCCAAATCCAAAGTGTAATTTTAGGAAAAAAAATATGCAAAAGCTCTACTTAGGAGAGATGATATATGTAAAGAGATTTAATGATATTTGTCAAATCAACAGATATACTTGGAATAAATATTTATTTTCTCTCAGGCACATAAGCCTCGCACAGGCACAATAGCTGCATCACATTAGCAACAGCATTTGTGTCTCCTATTCAACAAATACTATGCTGGTTCTTTCACCTCTTAGACAAATTCTAATTAGGAATATGAGGGTCATTAGGAAATTTTACTCTCTGCTAATAAAAAACTAGAAAATAAATACACATTTAGACAGGCATTTCATAGGCATTCAAAATGAAAAAATAAATTTCCATTTTAAAAAATGGGAGAAAAATTAATTTAAAATGAGAAATACTAGGGCATCAGCATGCACCAATAGCCCAGTGACCAGTATCTAAAATATTAAGTGATTTCTTCTGGTTTACCAGAAGAAACAGTCCCTTTAAAAGATCAATTATTGTGCAATACAGTGGTAGGACAAAAAACATGGGTTTATCTGAGCTTGTACGGCAGCTGTAGTCACTATGACTTGGAACAAATAATTCTGGATATTAATGATGTCATCTGAAACTGTCCTTCAGTAACACCTGTCCCTCAGAACGGCACGAACCCTGTCACGATGATCACGCACAAGGCAGGGATGGCCAGGCACTGGAGCAGCCAGGGCCCAAGGAGAACATGGGCTCCTTCAGTGACTTTCCACTCAGGCCAAAACACACAACAACCAATAAGAATCTGAGGAGGCCAGGGCAAACGAGAAGATGAGCAAAGAAATGGTCATGAGAGTTTGTAAAGAGACGGTGACTGGTAAAACAAATGAAAACCTCACAGGGAGAAATGAATTATAGAAGGTATTACTATTCCATGCAGTGGCTTGCCCTGCAGAAGCAGCGGGGATTCCCTCTCTCTCTCCCTCATGTGGATGTAACTATTTGCACGGTTTTTTGTCTCATTAACTCTCATTAACTTTGTGTTTCCCTCTCATTAATTCACCTTTTATTTCAGGTAGTATCAGGAAGTGCAATTAGCTGCATCAAGCACATTTTCACTACACAAATTATTTAGCTGGTAACTGTGTTTATAATTAAGTGGTTTAACACCACTTTATTACATATTTTCAGTTGCTCACAACCTTGCCAAACTTGAGTTGTTTTCCACGCCAGGTTTCTGTCTCGGGAAGAAACTTTTCTGGAAGATTTCTGTAAAAACCTCCTGTGTGAGTGGAAAAACTGTTTTGTCTACATTCAAGACACTAATGCCTTATTCAGATATTGCTGGTGCGGTAATTGCAGAAAAAGAGATAAAACTGGGGCGTGTCCTTCTACATGTGCTCAAGGGAGTCTTGTCAGAGCTGGCAGACTTAAAGCTTCTGTCTTTGGCTGATATGTTCCATCTTCCCAGAGCTCTGAAAATGAAACCACTTCGACCATATTTTACCCTCAGCAGCTGACCAGCCTCTGTTGCTGTCCTAGTAGTCTATACAGAATGCTTTCTGTGTCAGTGTAGGAAAACACAGGCACCAGGATCAGAAAAATTGTGGCTTTTACACAGCTCGAGGTCTGTAGATCCACAGCTGAGTGGTACAACATGGGCAGTTCAACCACATCACCAAGCCTGCCTTGAGCTCAGTGTGGGCCACCCACAAAGCATTAACTTGGTTTTCCAGAAAGATTTTGTAGGTCCCAGTAAGCTGTGTGATGCAGAGAGTTAGAGGCAGAAGGCAAGTTCCCCGTCTTGAAGCTAATTTGGGCAGATGGCAGAGGAGCAGAAACACCTTGACAGCGGTATGGACTTTTGAACTGCCCCCTGCACTCTCTGTGCTCCCCTTTTGCTCTGTGGTGCCTAGGCAGAATAGTTAAAAAACCCCTCCCTGATGCCAGTGGAGTATAGAACTGGAACTGGGAAAAGGTAGGGGAAAGGGCTAGACTGGAGCAGCCTGGGATATGACAGAAGAAATCTGCATCCTACAGCACAAATTAGAAAGCAACTTTGCATTGGCTGTAAAAACTGATCCTAACCAGCACTCAAAGAACCCCACATCTCTAAAGACACACCCTCTAGCCTTTGCACAGCCTTGCTTTCGTAATTATGTCGGTCTTTTGCTCTAAGTCTCTGCCATAATCGCCCTGGTTTTCACATTAAAAACATATTGGGGTAAGTTCTCCGCTGGTGCAAACTGGCAAAGCGCCACTGATTCTCGTGGAACTGTGCCAATTTTCATCAGCTGCAAATCTGGACCATTCTTGTTAATTTACTTGTAAAGAAGCTCCCCACATGCCTCTAATCATTTCTATTTTCCCCCTTGACCCTTCCTGTGTTTGAGGTTGGGTTTTTATCCTAGAAACATGGTGAGAAAATGCTTTATTTTGTTTCATCAGCAAATTGGGATGTGGTTAGTCACCACTTCTAGCCTCTCCTCCAGAATCAGATTCACCACAGGGTGCGGCACAAAAAGGCCTGTGACACCTCCAGGGTTTGGGAAGGTGCAGGAAGGGACACACACACAATGCAGCTCAGGGAGTACGACCTGCTGTGTCAGAAAAAGAGGTGGCACCTGCTCTGTCTCTGGGGTAGTTTAAACACATCTACAGTGATCCTTGGACATCCCACCAACTGATTTAGTTTTCTGAGGAAATCTTTTGCTTTCTGTCACCGACCTCGTTTTCCCCCTCCTTGGCTTTATTTGTCTCACATTAACTATTAAGTTTTTATTTTTATGCTGAGCGGTGCTACTAGCTTCCCTAGAAAAACTGTCTAGCATTTTTTGTGGAACTCGTGTCTTTTTGATAAAACTATATATGTACTTGTAAACTTCATTAAATTCTTAATCTTTGAAATATACTATGAGGCTGGAGCAGCAAGATATACTGTTGCAACAATCAGAGTTATTTTTCCTTAGAATTATGCTCCATCCAGGCTCTTTGTAGATTTGGGTCTTTTATCTTTAACGACTTTATCAATTAAGTTTCCTGACACCAAAAGAAGTTCACCATTGTAATTCCTGGAAGCATTCTCAGAACCACTTACCCCAACACAGTTTTGTATGAAGCTGGCTACCTCCAGTTTTCCTCTATTGTATCACATTTTCCTGATTAATTACCTAACTTTTAATAGGAATTCAGTTAGCAATTCTTTAGCTCCTTCAGATTCCTTGGACGAAAGCCACATGTTCTGACTTTCACTGTCATTTAATTCCGTGGGTTGTTGCAAACCCTGTATATACATCACTGCTTTTGGCAACTCTTGCTCTTTGTAAATAGCAAATACTAAGGGAAGTGGTTCCTTGTGATCTGCTCTGCTGAAGTTCTAAGCCACCAAAACACTTCGTTCCTGCACAAGGTCTTTGTCTTCTCAGTTTGTTCTCTCTGTGCCTTGGTGACTCCTCATGTATTTTCAGCACATTATCACTATAAACATTCTTCAAATTTCCTCTAAATATTTGAGATTAATTACACTTGTGTTACAAGCAAATGGCTTTGAAATAATAATAAACCCCTATCTTTTAAAAAATACACACCAATGTTGTCATCTACCTTTACTCACATTCTCCTTAAAAACCCGTCGGAGAAGAACACAGTTTTTGCTTTGTGTTCTTTACTGTCACTCATAACCTATTCAAGGCAGTATTTATCCCATATATTCTCTCGTGGTCCTATGCACTCTTCCCTTTTCCTGTCTAAAAAAAACCCTATGGGATTTATAGAACAGCCTCCCGCTTCCACATCCCAATCTCTTTCCCACACAGTGCAGAGAAATGAATTATTGCACCTCACTGATTTTTTAGCTTAGCACCGTATTTCACAAGTGATAAATTATACCTACATTATCCTGATGCCAGACATTAAGCCCTACTCAGAGTTTCCTTTAAGCTCCTTATATCAGTATTTGCAAGTTTTATTATTTTACTGAAATGTTCCTCTTTAGAGGTGTCTTTTCCCCTTGCTGCACCACAGATGCAGTTGCTTATTGTGTCTTCTGTTGTTGGGTGTATTTTGCAAAGATGAGAGGTCTGAGCACTTAAGAAATGGAACATTTTCACCTGCTAATACAAGGAGGAGAAAAGCAAAATTATAGGAAAATACCCTTTCTTGTAAAGATTGTTTTTTGCTGCATACACTTTTGTTCTATGAGGACATGTGTAACACTAAGCAAGAATAAGAAATATTTTTGCTTTGGATAAATTGATGAAACAAAGAACAGAATACTGTATTTTTCAAGTACATTAAATTTTTTTAAGTTGAAAATTTGTACAATGCACAGGATAATGCATTTGTATAATGCAAAAAAGACTGGAAAATATTCTAGGCCTAGTCAAATGTCTCAAGAGTGGTCTGACAAACCCAATCTATTCAGATTAGCAACAGAAATTGAGGGATGACTTGATGACATCGTTAATGTATCTTTTCAAGGAGAAAATAATACCAGTTAATAAAGAGCTCTTCAGCCTAGCTGAGAGAGGCATAAAAAGAGCAAATGGTTCGAAGCTGATGCCAGACAAATTCAAATGAGATATAATAAAGAGTAACAGTCATGATGATTAATCACTTGAACAAACAACCTCCCCCAAGTTATGAAATTTTTAGATGAAAACTTGATGGCTTTCTGAAATACACGATTTAAACAAACAGTTTAAGTTCTAAACAACTGCATAAAATTCCTTGCACAATCTTAGAAGATCAAAGTGGGTGATCAAACTCTGTCTCAAACAGGAAAGTTTTAACATGTGGCAACTTCCAGAATCACACAACCATTGATAACTACGGCTGGTTTTCTATAATTGTCTTTTTTGAATTCTCTTAAAATGCTAAGTTTGTGAAACCGTTTTCTAACCCTCAGTCTTGTTACACAAAAGGTTAATTTCCCTTCAGACATTTCAGGTAAAAAGCAGGGGAAAGTTGTATTTAAAAAAAACACTCCTGTTTCAAATAGCATTTAACATAAAGAGAGAGAGGGAGAAGAGGGAGAAAAAGACACAAACACCAGCTCTGGAAGTATTAAAAGCATGCTCTGAAAACCTCTGTGATGACAGTTTGAAGAAAGCAGCTTTTATGTGCTACTGAGCCCATCTCTACAATGTCTTTTAAATACAACTGTTTACCTAGAAAATATCAGCAAGAGCCAGAATCTGGACTAGATG
The DNA here is from genome assembly GCA_013398855.1 of Mohoua ochrocephala. Lineage (NCBI taxonomy): Eukaryota > Metazoa > Chordata > Aves > Passeriformes > Acanthizidae > Mohoua > Mohoua ochrocephala. The sequence goes on from VZTA01026522.1 coordinate 31,911, forward strand.
AGGCACCTTTTGATTGCAGACAGTGAACTGAATCCTTAACTAATAAATTGTTCCACACCTTTGTCTGAAACAAGAAAAGCAAAGGTCTTCATTTTCTCACAAGAATGCACAAGCCCCTCAAAAGCAGTATGGTTTGCTACATCTAAGTCTCAGTATTTGTTGACTTAAAGAGTTTGTATGAATGACAATGCACATCACTGGTTTGTTACTTCTGTCATCTGTGCTACTGAGTGTACCTTGGCTCAGATCAAAGTTGAAAGCTTCTTAAAAGATACACAAACCACAATGTGACAAATAGCATGCTTTGTTTGACACAGCAAACAAGAAATTACTTTCATCAACCCAGGGAAGGAATCCTGTGTTTTCAGTGCTAATTCTGAAGGCTGCAGGGATGGAACCAGAGCTTTACTTCATCCCCAAGGAATGAGGACCTCTCCAAAGACAAACAGAAAGGAAGAAACAATATCGGTGCATTAAATGCTGACAATGGTGTGAATTCGAGGCTTGCACTCTAGGGTACACATCTGCAGAAAACTCACCCTTCACACAATTAAACGGATTTCCCGCAAAGTGAAAAACGTCTCCATTAAGCAAATATTAATCTGACCGGAAATTACAGATTAGGACATACACAGCGCTCCACAAACAGATCCAAAACTAAACATTCCCATGTCTGCCACATTGCACAGCCTCCTACCACACATGGTTAATGCACGGGCATCAGAAATATTGCAAACAAAATGTTTTGGGTTTTTTTACAGCAACACTACCTAAACAACTGCCAATTCATTCTCATAAAATATTTGAAAGTTTACACAAATATAAAGCACTTCAGATCAATAAATCCTTACTCTGTGTGCACTGTTGGAGTAACAAGATTTTCACTGAGACATATGCTCAATAAAAATCAATGGTTATATGCGAAATCACATTTTGGTTGGAATCTAATTCGATCCAATAATGTATATATACAAATTTCCCTTTAAATTAAGCTTTTTCTCCCCGAGCAGGAAGTAATACTTACTTAACAGAACAGGGTTTTAATTCAACTACGAACAAGTGACAGCCTTTTCACTGACTCGTAAGGGCTTTAAATGAGACCTAATAACATCTCCACTACCCTTGCAAACTAAAATTGCTCAGCTTTCCTACTGAGTCAGAAGCACATGCCTGAAAGTTAACAGAAATTCACAGAAAATGCAAACAGTAAGCAAATAGCACAACAATGACAAATACATAGCACGCCTGTGTACAAACAAATATGTATTTAATATATGTGAACAAAGAGCAAATGAGGTAAAACATTCCCAAACTCCTGAGAAGAAAGGGCAGACACTGTACTTCTGTAATTAAGGATGTCTGACTCAGTTCTCTTAAAACAGCCTTTAACAGGGCAACTACAAAGCTTTGTGACACGGTGTTCCTTGCTGAGTCAAAGGCAGGGCTCACATGTGCAGATTTGCCAAAACCTGCCCTCCTCAGCCAGAAGAAGTATTTCAAGCTGGAATTCCTCTTTAATGCATTCAGACTCAGCTCTCATTGTTTATGACAGCAGTGTACTTGGTTCTCAGAAGAAATACTGGCTCGTAGACTTCCAGTAGCATAAACGTCCTGATTTCCTGTGGGAGAAAAAATCTGTACGTTTACACATGCAAAGGTTTACCCAACCTACTCAATGTCTACACCCTGGAGCCTGTTTGGAGGCAGTGATACAGCCCAGCATCCCTGGAAAAATCCTACCTCACAACCCTTCCAGGGATAAGCTTAGGGCAGGTAGAGCCCTCATCATGCTCACTGCTCACCACACAGGCTTTACTTACTGTGTCAATACACATTTATATAATGTTATTTATATAACCCGTTCTTTTAGAACCCACCATTCAGTTTGAACCAACCTGCACAATAGGACTACTTTCCTTTCACTTATATTCATATTTTTATTGCACTTTTTTAACATGACTTAAGTGTCAAACACATTACAGGCAGCAAGTTTCATGATGTAAAGACACGGTATCAGTGAAACTCATTACTAGTTGCTATACTAAAATGTTTGCTTCAAACCTTTGCCCTAGCATTGCTGTTTCTGTATCAAATTCATTCAGCCCACACAGTTTAATAGCTCGTCCTGAAAAGTTACTCTCCTGTCATTGATGACAGCAGGCCACCTGCCTCTGCTAATTAGCAGTACCATGCCCAGTTGCAGCTCTACAGGAAGAAAATAGATTGGCTCTTTGGCTGGTGCATTTTGGTCTAGAAGAGCAGAAGCTGTTGAATCTGTGTCTTACTCCTCCAAAAAGGTTTTAAAATTTACTGCACCGTACAGTACCTCAACTGAGGGCAGCTAACCTGTGGCTAAAATCCTCATTTTTCCTAAGTCTTCTTAAAAAGGATTCTATAAAAGCCAATCATTCTAGACAGATCCGAGATTTCAGCACTATTTAAACACACAATTAACATTTTAAAATTATACACATGGATAAAACCAGGTATCATCAGTCACTTATTAGTCACCTTCCAAACAGGCAGCGTGTTCATTATGTTAATGTCCTTGGAGTGTTTAAAGCAACCTTTTGCATTTGAAGTGGAAGCTCTTGGTAAAAGGTGGCACTTAATAAGAAATGGCAATTACTAAGGCATGTTACTCTCCAGAAGATTGCAGTATGAATTTTAATTTCATCCTGGCCATGTATCAGCTAAGGCTAACACAGGCCTTTTAGTTTAGAAGCAGTAGGGAGTACAGTAAAAGTGAAAACCAGAATAAGAGACGACACTAATCTTCCCTGAGTTTCAGCTAAGGCCCAGCACCTCTGGATTGAAGGCTTATTTTAAGGAAAAGCCTTAATGGAGCATACATGTGTATAGGATCACCTTAACGAGGTATGACAGAAATAGAAGAGATGGCAAACATTATTTGAAAAGAAGCTTATTAGCAGCTTTAGGAAATTCAGTCATAAATCTTAAAAAAAAAATGTAATGCAGTACTGAAAAGACACAAGAATGCTGAATCATGGTCAGGCATAAAACTGAGACCAAAATTAGTACAAGAGAGGTAATTTTCAGTATCTCTATATTGAAATTTATACATATTTGTGATTTTTCTACACATCAGTGAGTTGGGTCTTGAAAATGTAGCAGGACTTACACTTTCATTTAAATTCTAGACAGCAGAAAATCAACTTTTCTACTTTATTTCCTAATTAAAATTTATTACTTTATATACGAATATCTTTAAAAGTTTATATTTTAAAATATCCCTTCATCATATTACTGAGTCAGGTTGGGTGTCAGGCTAACTTGCAAGTTCACTTTAAAACCCGCTATTTTATCTGTTTATTCCTGCCTTCGGAAACAATCAGTGATTTAATGTCATTTTAAAGATGGCCACTTCAGCTGCTTTTTACATCTTCCCCTACCATACAGAGAGGTATTCTCATTTGCAGATTTGACTTTAAAGTAATTACTTGTAATTACAGAGAAGTGCATCCAGTGGATTAATCACTCCATTTATATGCTGCTCAAAAGATTACTCTCAGGACAGCCTCACTTCTTTTGCTCAGAAAATGTCACTTCCACAGGAAAACAAATCTCTCCAGTCAGCAGCAGCTGAGAAGGACTCTGACAAGTATTTAAACCCAAAAAATTAAAGAAATGGTACACCTGGATTTGAGGCACCATCTGCGCCTGTCCTCCTCACGAAAAATAAAGGGCCAGCCACCAAGTGACAATAACCAGGAAAACGGCCAGAGGAAGCCTACACTCCTGTTAGAAGGATTTTCACACAATTTCTGAAAAGAAACACATCAGTGCTAATCAAAGGCAGGGGCAGTGCTTCTGGCTCAGGAAGCTGCCCTTCAAAATGTGGGAACTCCCTGAAGCAGCTGATGCTGAACCTAATGCGTTCTTACCATCTCCCTGAGCCATTTTCTTTCTTGCCTTGGACAAAAATTGGGCACTGGGTGACAAAGATCTTTGTTTGATCCATATGGATACTGTTCGTCTGTCCTCTTTATAAAGATTTTTTCTTTTACTGGTGACTGTATTATAGAGTTGCCAAAGACACAGGTCACCCAAAATGGCAGTGAGGAAGCTGGTGAAGGCTCTGGAGCACGAGTCCTTTGAGGAGCAGCCAAGGGAACTGGGGATGAAGAGCCTGGAGAAAAAGGAGGCTCAGGGAGGACCTTATTGCTCTCCACAAGTACCTGAAAGGAGGTTGTAGCCAGGGGAGGGTCAGTCCCTTCTTCCAGGTAAGAAGCAATAAAGATGAGAGGTAATGGCCTCAAGTTGGGGCAAGGGAGGTTTAGATTGGATATGAAGAGAAACTTCTGTGCTGAAAGGGTTGTCAAGCACTGGAACAGGCTGCCCAGGGAAGTGGTGAAATCAGCATCCCTGGAAGTGTTTTAAAAAATGTGTAGATGTGGCTCTTAGAGACACAGTTTAGTGGTGGACATGGCAGTGCTGGGTTAATGGCTGGACTTTTCAAGTCTTTTCAAACCCAAACAATTCTATAAATCTATGATAATCACAGGGCCTGCTTCCCATCTTACCACCTGCCAGGTTAAAAATACACATTAAAAATTGAAAAACACAGCAAAAAAGTCTTCAAATCCAAATGCACACGAAGGGACACAGCTAATGCTCACTAACCCCCACAGTACCACACAGACATGGAGCTAAAGGGGAAAATAGTGCCTAGGAATGGTGGGCTACAGGAAGTGTGCAGCTTCAGTGGTAGGGAAAATCAGAAAGGAACCAGTCCCAGGGGCTTCCCTATGGGCAGTGACTGGGATCAAGCCAGGAGAGGCTCCATTCCACCCTCTGAGGAGAAGGGAGCAACACCTCCCACCGTCACCCCTCCCTCAGAGCCTGTGCAGGGCTGTGGGGCCGGGGCTGTGTGGGGAAAAAGGACAAGAGGTTAAAAACAATCATCATGGCTGGAAAAGACCTGTAAGACCGATGAGCCCAACTATTAACCCAGCACTGCCAGGTCCACCACCAAACCATGTCCCCAAGTGCCACATCCACAGTTTCTTTGCAGCACGGACACAGCCCCTCTGGTCATCCCATCGTGAGCTGTAAGTGGAGAAGCGCAGGGCTGGCTGTGGTAGCAGAGGAACAACCACACACTGAAACGTCCAGATCTGGGGTCCCAAGCATGGGAAGGACATGGACCTGCAGGAGTGAGTCCAGAGGATGCCACAAAGATGATCAGGAGGCTGGAGCCCCTCCACTATGGAGACAGGCTGAGAGTTGGAGCTGTTCAGCCTAGAGAAGGGAAGGCTCCAGGAATACCTTAGAGCACCTTCAAGTGCCTTAAGGGACAGCTGGAGAGGGACAATTTACAGGGGAATGGAGTGACAGGACAAGGAGGAACGGCTTCAAGCTGGAAAAGGGTAGATTTCATTTAGATATTAGGAAGAAATTCTTTACTGAGAAGGTGGTGAGGCCCTGGCACAGGCTGTCCAGAGAAGCTGTGGATGCCCCATCCCTGGAAGTGTTCAAGGACAGGCTGGATGGGTCTCTCAGCAGCCTGGTCTAGTGGCAGGTGTCCCCAGCCATGGCAGGGTGGGTAGAACAAGGTGATCTTTACAGCCCCTTCCATCCTGAACCTTGCTGTGACTGTGAAGCAGCACAGCCCTGGATGCAGAGGCCCCTGTTTGTCACAGCTGAGGGGTCTCACTCCATCCCCTGCAGCCTCCACTCTGGTACCAAGTCACATCCTCCTGCTGTGCCCGTGAGGATGTCGGGATCACAGCGGAGCAGCTTCAGCCCCAAAGGGGCTGCCAACACCATCCCTGCTCTGTGTATCACAGGCCTCCCTGTGTACAGCTAACCAATCTTGCAGAACAGTTCTGTGGGGTTTATTGCTACAGCCACATCTTTTCCTCAGTTCAGCCTGAAATTTGTGATCCTTGCCATTTGTTCTGATTCCATTCCCTGTACACTGCAGGCGGCCCACTGAAGGTGAAATGCTGTCGACAGGAGAGGAGCAGACTCGGTGATTTCTGGATCCAGAGTTAACTTCTGTGCCTGGAACAGATGTTAAGCTCCTTCCCATGGGATCCCGAGGAGAAAACAACAGAAATTGTAGGTTTCTTGTCTGCTATTGATGAGGCTCCTTCTCCGGAGAAATATTATTCAAGTCCTTTTTACATGTCTGTTTGTAAAGGAACACTATTCTTGTCAAATCAGCTAAAGATTATCAATGGAACATCATGATTTTACATGGTACTATTTCACATCTCTTAAAATAAAGGATAAGCATGGGGAGAAATGGAGGAACAAGGAGATAAGCCCATTCCCTGTATAAAAATAATACATTCTTGTTTATATTCAGTGTTCTGGAAGGCAAAATTAGCCTTTGGGATTGTTTTTAATTATATGAAATTAAAATGTGTTTGGGCATGCCAAACTTTTATAGTTCATAATGAGTTTATTGAATATAATAATTATGGGCTCAGTAATTAAAACTTTGAAATTACTGCTATTTTATTTAATATAAATGATAAATCAAAGATTTCATTTGACTTTTTATAAGTTAAAACTAGGATGTGTCAGAAACATCAATCTTAAATTTCATATTACAGTAATTGCATGTTAGGCTTCAACTACTGGGGTTGTATGTGTATAAAAGCGTTTAACAATTCAAAAATATTGGCAAAGTTCAGAGTTTCTTTTAATTTACTATAACATGTATGGTTTAAAATCATTTATAATAATAATTATTCAAGACTGGTTGGGGTTTTTTGCTTTTTAGGGCTGCTCCTCCAAACAAGAGACAGGAGCCCTTTCTGCAGTTCCTCTACTGGATCATATAATACACAGTCATCAGCTGCAGGATCTTTTATTAACAGATTCTTCTAAGTCAAGGACGAGGAATACCAAGAACTTTTACAAATCCCATGAATCAAAGAAATAGTCAGAATAATAGTAGATATTGAACTAAGAAAAAAGAGCACAAAAGCAACGAAGATGAAGAAAAGGAGTATTTTCTTGACCCCAGTCCTCCACAGCTGACAGTAGGTAAACAATTCTGATTTGTAATTTTGGGTTTTATTTAAAATAAACTAAAATGTGGAAGCTAAGCTTTCTGTTCAGGAAGATGATTTATTGCTAAACAGCATAATATCTTGTTTTAAAATTTGTCAAAATGCAGCAGTTTAAGCCATTAGGTAAACAACGGGATTGCCATCAGTGGCTTAAATGTGTCTTTTCATATCTGAAATGCATTTAAAATATTATTCTTGTGACAATGAAGGTAAAAAGGTGAAACTAGTGCATCTCGATGAAGACAAATTCTTCATTAGAAGCAAGAAGTACTTTTAATGTCTATGGACTGCCATAACTTTCTTTACATTTTATTCTCAAGAAAACATCAGTGATTTTGATACTGTATTTAGTTGGGGGAAGGTTCTAGCATTAAGAATTTTTTCAAGTCTATTTGAAAGGGTCTGGTTTATTCCTTATTCTGTAAGAAGACATTTACTAATGCTGCATGAAATGTATTCTTTGTTAATATATACCCAGCTTTGCTCAAAGTTAAAAAGGTTTGTTTTTACAATGGTCCTGGGGCTAAACCAGGGAAGAATTAACACCTGTAGCTAAATACCTTTTTCAAATTTAGAAGCAAACATGCAGCAAGATAAAAGTCACAGATGTGAGGGCTTGGAATGATGCCTGGTGAGAAAACTCACTTTTAAATAGTGTTATAATAATACAGTTGTGGAGCAGCGATGGACGATATTGCTTAGAAAAACAAAGCCAGGGAGCATCTTAACAGACCAGGAGGCCAAATGTGCTTCCTGCCCCTCAGTTTCAGCCCTGTATTTCCCTTTTCTAAAGATTTCAACAGTATTTTTGCCATGAACATCTTCTTATGTCCACCCTCTCTGTTGCCTTGATTAGGCATTACTTAAAGAACCTTCTGGCTCCAAAATTTGCGGGTTTGATCATAACGAACTTTCATCATCGTTAATAACTGTTTTATTTATTCTTTTTCATAGGAACACCCTTAGGCCTCCCTGAAGGTCAGGTTGCCTTTGCCACAGGAACTGTCACAGTAGCCCCAGCTCCAGGGGGGAACCCATTAACCCAGGGATGCTCCATCCGAGCCCCTCTGCCTTTGGAATCAGCTCGAGGTTCAGAGGGAAACTTCAGATAATGCACAACGAGTGAGTGTAACCAGCGAAGGACGAAGGTAATAAGATGAGGTAATTAGCATTATATTTACATGGTGATAGTTCTAAAGATGGGAGGGTTTTTTCTTTGGTTCATTTTGAAGAGAGGATAGCAGGGGGGAAAACAGAAGAGAGGTATCGGGGTTAACAGGAACATCAGTAATGAGTGATTATGGAAGCTAAATGCTGAGGTGAAAAAATGCAGCCCAAGTGTGAGCACGTTTTCTGCTATTATTAGAAAGACTGAGTATTTTCTCCTTAAATCACAGCACTGACTGAATTGTCCCACATGAATGTTTGTGCAAGTGATTCAAAAGACTGTGCTGAAATATTTTTTGAAATCTCAGTTGTTCCTGGGTTTTACTTTGTAGCATTTTCACCAACATTCTCACATTATTTCAAAATGCATGTGTCAAACTTTCTCTTCCTTAATAAGGATTGCGCGGTTTAAACATTAAAACTGCAAAACAACTTTGAAAATGTAATTTAATGCAACATTTTCTTCTTGAGTTTATAGGTAATCAAACAAAGTTTCACAGGTCTCTATCATTCATTTTTTCAACAGGGGCTTGATTCCTAAAACTCAGCAGTAATAATTTAAAGGTTAATGCATGTGAACACTTCGATAAGGTTCATTTTAGGATAAATAACTTGGTTGTAAATGGGTGTGTCAGTAAATGGGTTGGGCTTTTAAACCTGATGCATAAGGATGAAAATTCTTGGATGTCTTGAGCTGTGATAAATGTAGGTTTTCATTGCTTGTATTTTTTCAAAGTGCTGCTTTGAGAATATCTCCATTGAGCCTTTTGCTTTGACCACACATCCCTCCTTGTGTGTCCTCCTGCCAGTTTTCCTTCAGAAACTTTGTTATATAAAAGCTTTCCTTCTAAACACCTGTATAACCTGTCTCTCACAAGTGTCCCATCTGGTTTGTATTATTTAGAAGTTCAATTTTGCTGCCAATCTCTTCTTGTTTGGCAGTTTAAATAATCCATTTGTGAAAGCTTTAAATAAGCATTTTCTCTTACCCCGGGGGTATACAGAAGGCTTTCCACAAAGCTATCTCATTTTCTTCCTTAAAACAGTCTCTGACCACAGTGCTAGGAAAGAAATCAAGAGTAGGCATTTTTTAGGTTGTGATACTGTCTTTCACGCTGTCGCTGCTTTGCTTTCTTGTTCACTCCCCCTGTACCCAGATTTTCTCCTCACAGAGGCCATCCCTCGATATATTGGGCTATCAAAATGGGATAACAAAAGTAACAAGGTGGGGTCTACGTGAACTAAACCACATGTAGGGAAATCACTCCCCACGAGGTTCCAAAAGCATAAACTGACCCAGCTTGAAACCTCAAAGCCATCCTGTTGTTCTAAAATATGGATTCAGATTGATTTATGTTCGAAGGATGTCATGACCTCACAAGGAAGTAGGTTAGGCAGATAGTTCAACTAAAGGGAAGACAGTATTCCTGATAGATCCTTTAGTACCTCTCAAAAGTTCTTTTAAAAGATCAAAGGCAGTTTGTGCAAATTTTAGATGATTAACGATATACATCTGTAGATGGATGAGCTCAGGAGGAGAATTTTTGCCTCAAAAATTAACAAATCCTGCCCTAGAATAATGAGATACTTGAGCAAGGGGATCACCAAAACCCCATGATTTGCAAGGATTCCTTTTTTCTTCATGAGAAATGGGTTTGGATGCACAAGCTGCCTGATGGGGGTTTTGAAAGCTTACAGAGAACAAATATGTGCTGCATAGTAATGGGAGATTTATGCAAAGATTCTGGTATGAATGAAAGAGTTTACCCTTTCCTTCCCATCTAGGACTGGAACTCTCATCTAGGGGTCATCAGCTTGCACTGTAATTATTGTATCGTATTTTTGTCCCTCTTCCTTTCTTGTTTTGTCAAATACCATTAAGGCCTCGTCATGAACTCGAGTTTTTAGCTTTTTACACAAACCTTGGATATTTCTCCATGGATTTTGGTCAATCCAGAAAAGCAGCTTCTTCTGGTCTTCAAAGATGACAAAGATCTATTCCCTGCTGTACCTATTAGCATAAGTTTTTTACTGCTGAGGTACTGACACTGGACTGTACGTGCCACTTGTGGGGGCAGGCAGGAATACTCTAAGTATTTTCACTGATTCTTTCTTTAAGAAAGCAGATTTCACATGTACAATGCAGCAAGGCACCTCACAGTCACTGCTGGAGTTGGACAAGCTCAGCTGTGACAGTGATGCTATCACTGGTCTCTTGGGACCATCTCTTTGTCTTTTCATGCTCTTTATTTCTCTTTCTTATGTCACAGCCTCATTAAACTTCAGTATTTTGCAGCAGCAGCCACAGGGGTTTTTTATACCACTTGATTAATTTTTATTTTTAAGAATGCATAAATGCAATGCTGAGGAAAGCTTCACAATTCTGAGATTTTATCTATTTGAAATTATGTTGTTGTTACGTTCTTTAGTTAATCCCATTTTAAGGGCTCTGAAAAGGTATCAAAATAAATTCAAATTACTCAGCAAACAAAAATGTACATTTTTTAAAATCGTGTATAAATCCTGTACGTAAAAGAGGTTCTGATAACTACTGAGTAGCTAATCCATTAATGGTTTGGGTTGGAAGGGACCTTAAAGATCATCCTGTTCCAGCTCCCTGCCAGGGCTGGGACACCTGCCACTATCCCAGGTGGCTCCAAGCCCGGTCCAGCCTGGCCTTGAACACTTCCAGGGATGGGGCATCCACAGCTTCTCTGAGCAACCTGTGCCAGGGCCTCACCACCCTCCCAGGCCCCAATATCTAACTCCCAATATCTAATCTATCCCAATATCTAATCCAAACCTACCCTCTTCCAGTTTGAAGCCATTCCCCCTTGTCCTCTCTCTCCATGCCCTTGTCAGAAGCCCCTTTCCAGCTCTCTTGCAGCCCCTTTAGGTACTTCATCGTAAGAAACATGTTGCCTGATGGTGGTTTGTCTAAATGTTAGATTTATATGAAGTATCTGTATAAAGTATTCCTGAGCAAGTGCATTATTAATGAATTTCATGTGAAGAAAATCCATTGTCTGTAAAGGCCAGTGGGTTTTATTCAGTGATTTTTTTGTTATTGTCCACACCTCAGAAGTCAGGAGTAGTTGAGCATCCTTCCTTGCCACTTCCTGCTGAAGAACAGGTCAAAAGAAAGCAGAGATCCACACAGCATGGAGAATCCATACAGCCTTGTGCAACATTCAGGGAAGAATTTGCAATTCCACGCAGGGTACAAATGTAACTGAATAATTGTGTGGACTGCACACAACTGTATTTACTTATTTTATTTTCCTGAGGTACTGCTGAAAGTCATCAGCGGGAGGAAGAAATGAAGGACAGATTCTACTTTTAGAGACCATTTAGCTTTTAATAAGCAGACCAACTCAGTGGCCAACTCCGATATTATTTTGAACATGACATGGTAGAGGAAGATTGGAAGTATTTGTTCACTTCTGAAGTTATGACAGTAGAGAAGCCTTTTTATCTGTTCTTGCAAAGCAGGTATAGGCTATTTTCTGCTTCTGTTAGATATGATTCTGGCCTTCATTCATCAGGTAAACATTTGCTGTTTGTACAATTCAAGATATTTTTTGTCTTCTCACAAGTTTTGTCAATTGCAGTTTAGTACAGTTATTTCTCTCTGGAAAATGACGTAGTACACCCAATGCCAGTCAGTGACTTCCTCAGGTTATCTGATGAAATGCCTGCATTTTACCTTGATGGCTTTGCCCAGTGCATGTGTGTAGCACGGGCATAAATACATCCTGCTTTATTACATTCTCTCATCCATCACCTTGGAAATATTAAGCAAAGGAGACAAGTGACTGATGGAAGCGAGGGCTGCTTCAGAGAGGTGATGATGGTAATTAGAAGATTATCCCAACTGCTAGCAAGTTTCTTTCCATGGTGCATTTTAGGGTAGGTTCGCTGACTGTTCTTCCTTTAAATTTTTTTAAAAGACTTTTCACGGCCGAGTCTGTGTTGTGAATCAAAGTCTTTGAATAACCTCAGATACAGGGCTTTTGCTTCTTTTTTACATCAGCATTAGCTGGAGGTGAACAACTGTCCACAGACAGGTGGGATAGCTCTGGAAAGATCTGCCAATTTCTGGCTCCCCTGAAAGTCTGAAGCTTGACAAGAGAGAGCAAAAGACAGCACTCCTTAAAAAGGTTACTTTAGATTTGGCACAAAAAGGCAAATGCCTCTGGAATTCTTTTTGTCCTCGGTGTTTCGTTAGCTTTCCTCCCTCGAGGGAAAAAGCCACTGTATCTGAAAGCTTTCCCTCCAGCTGGCTGCTGGCCATTAATCCTCTTGTGTTTGCCAGCTCAAGAGTGCTCGCTGCTTGTTCTGGGTTTCGCTCCTTTCCCAGTTCTCCTTTCCTCTGAGAGCCAACTGCTTTTTTTGTCCAACTCTATATCTTTTGTCAGGACGGAGATCATCAGCATTTGGTGGGAATTTAGGTCAGATAAAGGTGAAGTTTTCTTGTAGCCTGTCAACATACTTTCCCTTTTGTTTTATTGTATGCGAGAAACGCTGCATTTGATGTGTATCGCTTCTTGAAACGTAATGTCTCTGTTGGGAAAGGGGAAAAATATTAATCAGATTTCATTTTAAATGTTTGGTTTATAATCTTTTCCTCCAGTCAGTAGCAGTTGCCATTTCTTGCTTTCTGCCACCCCATGTGTTGTGAACACAAAATTCACAGATTCACAAACTAATTTTAATTTCACTCGAAAGATCGCAGTAATCACAGAAGGAAACTGATGACCTCTCAGGCAGTCAGAATTTTTCTTGTCAGCATTTTTTTTTCCTTTTCAGCTGTTAGAATGCTTTAAAGTCAGGTTTGGTTCTCGGGGTTGTTTTTTTTCCTTTGAAAAAACAGGTGCTGCATTCATGTTCCCATGTAGTCCATTAAGTGAGTACATTTTTATATAACTATTCAAGCACATAATACATGAGTCTTTTAATTAAACTACCTAAGTGAACATCTTAATGAATTAAATGTAATCATCTTGAAAAGTAATTTTGATTCCAGATTTTTATGGTAAGAAATATAATTTAAAGCTATTTTATGATGAAGCACTTTATTCTTTTTTATAACCTTTTTAAAAAGCATATGGGAAAGCATAGTTGGTAACTGAGCTCTGCAGGGGTATACTAACCTGGAATAATTTAATCCATGAAATTTCATGTGAATATGTGGAGATCTAAAAAATTCTCTTAACGCTTTAATTTTAAAAATATGCATCTTGTGGAGTGTTCATAGATTGATGAATTAAGTGTTTTTACATTCTGTAATCTAGCCTGTTTCATCTGTACCAATGAGATGAAATATATTGTAAGTAATTTTAATTACAATTATTTTTTCGGTCATACCTGAAAACCTTTGAAAAATTTACCAGTAAAAAGTTGTCCTATGTGTAGAACAGAGCAGTATCAGACCAGAGTAATACATGATGGGGCATGCTTGGTTAAAATGAATGAATTAGGTAAGCCTTACTTCTGCTACAGGTGTGTCACTGGACAATATTTATTTCTTAATAATGTTCCAAATGCATTAGACTTTTAGTAAGAAACTAGAAAAAATTAATGCACTACAAAAGTTAAAGCTTAAAAAAATGCATTAAATTATTGTTTCGTATAAATAATTAAATTATATAAATTCGAGTTTCCTCTTCTTGAGCAGAATTGTGTCTTAGAGAATTCAAGCTTCCTGGAGGGGATTTATTGTTAGAAAAGAGTATAAAGACTTGAGAGAAGCAGTGCCTCCTAAGGATAGAAAATTAAGAAAGCAATTATTTGACAAAAAGTTACGTTGTATTTTCTTCCTTGGTCTGTTTCCTTGGTGTGATTCAGCTTCCTTAAACCAGAATTCCTGAACACCAGCTCCCTCCCTTTTCATTTATTCCTTCTTCTGCATACGAAACAAATACAGCACTGGAGCCACTCAGTTGTTTTGTCAGTCAGTTCGTTCCATTCTCTTTAGAATTGAAAAGTAAGGAAAATAATTAAAATATTTAATTTTAAAACATGCATTTTGCCTAGACCAACAATACTGAACTTCTTGTGAGGCTCTGTTTCCCTTTTTATTTTTGATAAATCAAAGTGATCTATTTTCCTATAGAATTTAATGAAGGGGGTACGGTAAGGGGAGAAATAAATAAATCCATAAACAATCATAACTTTTTTTGTTGTTGTTCTCTCACTGAACTGGGTACTTCCATTCCGTGGCTTTGCCCCTCTCTAACTTCTGCTCAGATGCAAATCAGACTGTAATAAATTAGGGTGACCCCACACAAATGAAGCCAAATCAAGCATTCTGCAGTGACCCTGCCTTGCCTTCCAGCACACAGCTGCTGCTGCAGAGTCCTGGGCAAGCCTCAAGCTCTCCTTGGCCAGCTTCCAGTCTTCCCTCAGTTTAGTCACAGCCAGCCCAGCTCAGCTTTTCAGGAACAAAAACTGCTCAGCAGTAACCAAACTGTCCCTCGGGGAGCAAGAGGAGACAAGGTCCAGCCCAGGGTCACCAAGAGCCTGGTTCAGAGAGCACAGCCACATCAACAGCTGTGTAAGTGCTGCTGGTATGTGTATCCTCTCACCCAAGCTGCAAGCTGAATCAGTGCTAGGTTTAGACCAAAATTTAAATCAATTGTTTGGGTTTGGTTTTTTCAATCATTGCTTTGGTTAAACAGAAGAGTGCTTGCAGAAAAAGGCTTGTTACTGTCTGGCGTCATTTCTCACACTTACACAGCTGTATCCTGTTGGAGAGCTTTGCAGACATGAACCCACTCTCGCTATATTCTGCATTTCTGTACGGTAGTGACATTGTACCCTACAGGTGAGCTGGCAGACTGGTGACACAAAACTGGTGCTGCTGTTCAGTGGCAGGATGGAGAGGAAATCCCGTTCTCAGCTGTAACACTGAGACAGATTGCTGGTTGCTGCGCTGCCTTTGGAACCAATGTAAAATCCTTCCCTGTAGCAGAGAAAAAGAATATGAAGGTGGCTGAAGAACGCTGATGTTACACTCAAAAGTGCTCAAGGCCTTAAGTTTGGAATAAATGAATCTGTTGGCGGATTGTGACTGTCCTCAAGAAGCACGACTGGAACAGACAACAGCAACACTTTGATTTTTCTGCTGTTTGAAAGTCAGGGGAAGCAGATGGATGCTTCTTTCCCAAGAAGGCTGTCAGTTTCCCATGGGCCCAAGACACCACGCTAAGCTACGAAACAGTCTCAGAAACAGGAGGTTGAAGAAGGCTCCTAAATAAGCTGAAAGCTGCAGCTGAATGTCATTGGTTAAAATTTCTCTCACTGAACTTCAGACAGCTACAGCAACAACCCACCAAGCTACCTCCCCTGGGCCAGCTTTAGGGTCTCTGTCTTTGGCACCTGGCTGCCCACATTTCACCCCACAGTTACAAGAGCCATGGGCAGGTCTTCATTCAACACAGCGCCCGCACAGAGGCCTCACTAGTAGGAACTCATTCTCACATGTAACACTCCAGGATTTCACAGGGAACAATATGGGCCCTTTTCCACCTTCTATTAAGAATAAATTTATAAAGTCTTCTCATAACGATTAGCCAGGTTTGAATAAATTCAGTACAAGTCGTGATTAAAGGATATGCACTTATTTTTCTTAGTGGCTCTCAAGCGGGAACTGTAGATGAGTTTTCCTGCTGTTCGCTCTTATACTTTTAAGTGTTGGTTAATGAAAAGAGTAAAGAAAGTTTTCACAAGGAGCTATCCATTTCCAGACACTAAAAAGCTTTTCTAAAATAAAATTTGCTTCTTGAAATTGCACTGTGCTTTTAAAATGTCACTCCCTAAACATTAGCATAATCAAATGGCATCACAATAGCAAAAAAAAACCCCAACTATTTTTTAATAACCTTGCCGCCTCTGGAAGGATCACAAAGGTTAAATGTCAAGTTTCATATGCTTAAATAAATATCACAAAATAAAAAACAAGGTCTGAAATATTAATACTAGGAAAGACACATATTGCTTGTTTCAGGGTGCTACAGTAGCCCTTATTACACCTGGCATTAAAATTTTTAATAATCGAGATCAAAGGAGATAAGAAAGGTCACTGAAACCAAAGTAGGCTACTTTTTAGCACTCCTATACACAGAGAGCAGGGTGTTGCTTCAGCATGTTAGCTAGTGAATTTCTTTGATCTTACCTATAAATGTCACTCTGTATGTCATTTAATTGTGGTATAGCCTTTTATTGGTGCAATTAAATCTTTTCTAATGCATTACATTATCTCCAGCTCTGCTAAAAATCCTGCCATTGTTTAGGAAGCGAGGTAAGTCATTGTGAAATGATGCAGTTGACTTTAGTTTCTTCCTCCCCCCTTCCACATGATTTCTCCCAACGATTTTAATTTAAATCTCACCAAACAGTATAATGGTCCTGGAATTTGTTTAGTCGTTTGACTTCCTTTATCACACAGAGATGGTAAACATTCTGTTGCTAACCTGAAGTGGCTCCAAGCAGCAAAACTAGGAGGATATTAAACCAGTAAAAGCTTATCAACTGATTCATTGATATGCTGTAAATTCCAGCCTTTTCATTTTACTTTTGAGGGTTGCCATAAGTCAACACATTAGTAAGCAATTTGCTGACATCGGATCACTTAAAAAGGCTTCCCCGTGGACAAAGTTCACCTCGGCGCTTTGTTTCATCGTTTCATTTTATCATAGTCTTGTGCTGCTGTACAGATGACTGATGCAGCTTTGCATACCGATGGGGGATTTCACAGAGTCACTTTATGCCACTCTGTCCAACCTTTACGAAGTCACAGACATAAAACGTACAGGGTACGGTGTTTTCAGAGATAAATTCAATTGCTCTGTTTCACTTGTTCTAGGATAAAAAAGGTTATTCGGTATTATGCATTAAAACAGAGCAGGATTTCATATTTAAATCCTAGAATGTGCCGACACCTACAAATTACTCAAAATGCTGATCTCCTTTCCTTTCACATTGATAGTTTACACCGATTTACCAGTTAGTAAAATTTCTGGGTTGAATTTCAGTTACACTTTTTTTTCTTCCCAACCTTAGAGTTTATTTACTGATTGATGGATATGAGTTGGGTCAGGTCATACTACAGAAAACCCAGGAGTAGCTCAAAGCAGATTGTATCTTAGCAGCAGAGGAACTTCATAGATCCCTGTCTCATGCAGGAGAAGAGTTTTGCTCTTTATTTTTACAATTCCAGCTCAAGGAGGCTCATTTGCTTACAAAACCAGGTCAGGTCTGTTCAAGTCTGATATCACTATAAAGGAAGACCAAGCGTAACTCAGGGACAGAAGTGTTTTCAAATGGATCAACATGTACTTGATGGTGAGCAGAAACCACAAATTATGGAAGGGTTGGGTGTCATCTTACCTTGTTCTTCCTGAAGCCAGATTTCAACATGAACTCAGTAAGGGCAGTTAAAATTGCAATGTAGAAATTCAGTTCTAGAACCCAGCTAACAACAGTCAGGTACAACTTACTAGGGTTGTTATTGATTAAATACATAATCACATTAAAATATTAAAGACAGAAGCAGCATTTCACGAGTCATTCAGAGAGCACAGGGTGTCACCGGTCGGGATTGTTTGGAGACCACAAAGTGTCAATATTGGAGGAGGCCTGTGGTGGGACTCTTGTTTATTTGTTTTTTTGTTTTACACATACCTCTGAAGGTCAGTGTGAGCGCCTGCGTGGGAGAGACTGGCACGTTTCTTTCTGGACAGTGAGCAGTTGTGGGGAAGCACCAGGTTCCCCACCTGCTCTTTGCTACGCAGAATTCTCTCACAGAGCACGGGAGGGGCTGCTGCCTTTCCCATCCCTTTGGGATTTAAATACATCCACAATACAAGAGCTCTCAGGGAACTTCTCTCTGTGATGTGAGATTGCTAAATCAGCATTTACTAACAAGGAAACTAAGCCAATTTCTGCTGACAAATGGATACATCCCTTCAATATTCTCTTGTGTTAGGGATCGTTTGGGAACACAGTAGGTCATAACAGTCCTCAGTTAGCAGTGAATCAGACCACAGAATAAAAAGAATACATGAGATCTTGTTAGCAGCAAATTTAGGAAATTCAAAGTTTATATGAATTCTTAGTGAGTTTTCCACATCGTTTCTGGGGGATTTTTGTGGGATTTGGGCTCTTGATTTCTTTGGGTCTAGAAAAGCTCATTTTAAATATTCTGATATATGCTATGAAGGGTCACTCTGGCAGTTGGAAGGGAGCACATGTGCTGATAGAGAAAAGCTACCAAAAGAAAAGAAGTGAAATGAAACAATAGGAAAGTGTTCAGGTGCCATGAGGCTGTCTGACCTTGAGCTCAACCCTTCTGCCACCTCACCTCCCACTTCCCAACCCACACTCCCTGAAAAAATGGCTCCTTCTTTTCCTATCAGATTTTCACTCAGGGGAAATGCATGGAGAGAAAGGCTCATGTTGCCTGGTCATGGCACAGCTGTCAAAACGCCCCTTAAAGGTGCTGCAAGCATTTATGGGCAGAGACACACAGACAAGTCTAAGACTTGTGCGAGTCCCTGCAGAGCTCTCAGACACTGGGGTGCATCAGGAGGAAGTGGCCACAGTGAGCTGGGATTGCATTCAAGATGATTAAATTCAAGAAAAGCAATCCTTTTAGGTATTTATTTTGTTGAGCCCATGTGGGAGCATCTTCAGCTATGAAGATGAGATTGCCCAGGCCTATATGCAACATGCAGAAACATATTTAAGGCAGTAAAAAGGCATAAAAAAATATATCCTGAGGACAACACCTGAGATGCCTCTTCTGTCACTGCCTGTCAAAAAAAACAACCCAGAACAACTAACCAAACCAAGAACAAATACAAAGAAAGAAGTACTGAAGACATGATGTAGTGCCAGAGCTCAAGCTCGGCGGTTTCTGCGTCCACTGGAGCTCTGCATTTCTAAAAATACATGAGCATCCCCACAGACAGCAAAAAGGATTATGAGAGGCCTCCATAAAACCATTGAGGGAATTGGGGGTCACCTCATATAGAAAATAAAGGGAAATGTAACCTTTCAGGTGTGGAAAAAGCTGGTGCAAGCTGAAAGGCTTGTTTGACTATGGACTTTTGGGAACAAAATTAAAGCTTAAAGCATGGCAAGGGCCCTTCACATTTGACATTTATGAAATCTTGGACAATTAAACACTGGAATATACTGCCTGAAGACAGCACAGCAACCACTCACAGACAGCCCCTGCCAGGCTGGTTAAATACCAGGAATAATGCAGCTATGTTTGATCCTGTGCAGCTGGATGGATCAGGCATCTCCAGGTCCCTTCCAGCCACGTGATTCTTGAACTTTAAAAACAGCCTAAACTCTCCTGTGAAATGGAATTTAAAGTCTGAAGCTGTTTAAGTTACAGACACCTTAGGAAATGTGGTGGTCAGGGGTTTAAAATATAAAAATTGCCCTTCAGTCAAACTATTAAGCGATTGAAAATGACTTACAAATTACATAATGAGCATATTTTGCTATAAACAATCCCCACTGGCCTAAAGCAGAGGGTTCAAATTAACTGCACACCTGTCTTAAAACACAGAGCTGTGATGCCTCAATGTACAGCAATCTCCATCACATTCCCTACCTCAGCTATTTTAGAAATGCAGCCATTTGAGAACCTAAAAAGCTTAAACTGGGAGGAGGAAGGAAGAAGAGAGAGGAACACAACTATTCATACCAGCTACTGACAAGATAATTTGGAATGACACAGATTCTTATTTTTTCATTGCTTAGAATCAAAAAAGGCACAAAACTCTGCTATAAATCACACTTTACCTTTATTGAAAACACAGTAAAAAAAAATTTTCCTACAAAACATTCAGTGTAACATTTCAAACAAAGGAAAAAAACATATTACCACTGCTTTCCACAAAACGAAACAAAAATAAAAATCAGCCTAGCTAAGGCAGCAGATATTTTCATTTATTTTTGTAACACAACAAAATATCCACAACAGAGAACATTATAAATCGTAATTCTGGATGACCTAAAATGAACCAGGAAGGGTTTGGCAGGGAGAAGGTATCTACACTGAAAACTGTCGTGATTAAAGTAACACTCAAAGCACAGTTTTTCAGCTGTGTTATACCTTGGTCAGATACATCCATGTGAAAGCAAAGTCAGTTGCTCAAGACTGTGGAGTTTACAAAGCCTAAAGCACAAATCAGACCAAGAAGGGACCACCAGTTCCATTCAGCACCTCCCAGCCTCACACAGTTTGGATTGTGCGTACTTTATAATTTTTTTTGTAAACTGTGATATTAACCAGTAACACTGCAGTGAAAAACCTGGATGTGCACAGGGAAGGTACCTGCTGGCCATCATCACAGCCCAGCCAGCAGCACCAACAGCCACGGAAACACCAGCTCAGAATTGTGTTTATATGGTCAATCCCCCCAAGCCCACATGGAGCCAATTCCATGTGACAGGGATCAGGGTGCCAACAGCACCCTGAGAACATCCTCAGTCTCCTCACAGGGAATTTTAAAGACAAAATTTAGTAGAGACAAGAGAAACACGTGATTTCTATTTAGGTAATGTGGGGTTGGGTCCCAAACCCCACAGGAAAGGAAATGCACCCTTTTTTTGTGTACGTGTGTTTCACACACACACCCCCAGATTTCAAATCCCATGACCCAAATGTATCTTCTTTTTCTATGCACTTCTTTTTGAAGCAACAGAAGTCACACCAAATTAGGCAAAAATACTTTGAAACCTACCTTTAAGAAAGTAAAAGTGACTCAACTTTTTTTGTTATCTAAAGCCAAGGAGGAGAAAGTACTCACAGAGATTTTGTGACTAAGAATTCTGGTCCAGATTGGAAAAATTCATGGTTAGGGGGAAAAGGGAAATCATGCACCAGCTAATTTTCTTCTTAAGCATTTAAACACACCCACTGAATCCACTGCACAGCTATCACCATCATGACACTTCTCTGAATGATCAATTCACATGGGGAGAGAAGGCCCAAAACATGCTCATACACGTGAAATACAAAAATCCAGAGAACAGGTGAAGAGCCTCACCTCAGCACCTCGCAAAGCCTGACCCTGATGAGAACATGAGAGCTACACGCTGCTGCCCCGATGTGTGCCCACCTCCCACTGAGGGAGGCAGCGAGAGCCCAGGTCTCTCTCTGTACATCCCACAGCAGATGAGCAGCAGAGCAGTTCCACAACAGGAGCCACCCTGCAGTGACAACCACCCCACGGGCTCCCAGTGGCCACACCAGCTCATTCCCCTCACTTGGAAGTGGGGCTGTACCCTCACACCACTGGAAGCTAAAAGCACAAATATATGCCATGACTAAACCCTCTCACTCCTAATTCAAAATTTCAGCTCTTGGTAATTTGTTAGAGGACCCTCTAGTGACAGGAGTGCTTAAATGGAATCTAGTGGTAAAAAACCAAATTAATTCATAAAAGTGAACATTTCTGTAGTGGAAGAACAGTTCTAACTAGGGAGTCTCTCTGTACAGGCTATGTGGGAAAAGAAATACTTTAAAATCAAAGCAAGTGCCCCAGTACTTCAATAGTTGGTATCTATGGAAGCAGGGAATAAATGAGAAATGCAAAATAAAGCCCTGTTCAGGAAAGGAGCTTCATCCAGTGATGCCGACTATAAAACTTAATGTACTGGGGGGCAGGGAGAAAAGCAACAGCAACACTTAGGGGTAGTCATCAACAAACATTTAGAAGCAGCATCCCAAAGTGCTCAAGTAGGTACATACCAACATTCAGATACCTAAAAGCCTTTAAGAACTCAGATTTCCTAATTTCTGTGTTTATGTAAGGCCTTCATACAGATATAGCTTTTAAATAGCTTGGAATTCGGTATGTCAAGAATATCAGCATTTACAGGATATTTCTCACACTATCTCTCTTTGACTGTTTGGAGTCACCTTCTCTATTTGTTGAAAAATTTCATGCTTTCTATATTTAAAAAAAATTTATGAGCAATAAAATGAAACTAAAAAGTTACAATAAAATATGGTAATTAACACAAAACTAGCAAGCATCCTCAGGTTTCTGTTGCCAAGACAGAGATACCTTCAGAAGTTCACAGGCTTCCATAAAGTCCAAGATACTGTTTCACTGTGAATCACAAAAGAGATTTTAAGAACTGATGAAGGTCTTTTCAGTGTCAGTGAATTAGTCGCTTATTTAGAGAACATACAATTGACATTTGTATACTAATGATACACATTTCTTCTTTCTCTTTGAAAGAAGAGTTTTAAGTGCTTCACTTGTGAAATATTTCAAAAGCCTTCCATTAAAGTTGCCTTCTGGTATGTTTTCTTACAGTGCATAAACCAAATCTATGTGGATGCATCTGCTATGTCATGTTTTGTCTATCTCAAGAAGAGTATCTGTTCTTAACACAAAGGCAGTATGACAGTGAATGACCTGAAAACACCAAAAAGGGAAGCAAACCGAGATGTTGGCCATCTCCAAGAATTAAAGCCAGATTTAGAAAAAAAAGCTTCATCAGCCCCTGAATTCCATGTAATATATTTTTCGTAATCTGGAATTTTAAAGACTGACTAGAAAAATAATCAAAAAGAATCCACACAGGTGAGCTCCATGTCATTTCCCTCAGCTACCACCCTTACCCAATCATTTGGCACAGTGGGTTCTCTGAAGTCACAGCTGGTGTTGATTCCCCAAGAGTTGTGCTCTCCTTCCTAGGCTTCTGACCAATATTGTTGGGCTTTAAGTGTTCAAGTGCAGCTTGCAGGAGACCCTCTCTGGCTGTGGTGTGGAAGGACACAGTTCCTCTCAGAACCATGCAGCTCTTAAGACAGCAAGAAGCCAATTAACCAGAGAATGGCTGCACAGTCCTGTACAGAGAGAAGATCCTGAACATCTTCAAGCCCCAACAAAACAGCTGAAAGCGCCAAGCTCCAGTTCCAGAACACCACGGCTATCACCTGGAAACCCCAAGAGTCTGCAATTCCCACAGCTCAGCACCTGAACTGTGTGTGGCAAAGGGACACACCACAGGCTCGTCTCACACCTTGATCACACAGGAAGGAACATCACAACTTCATACAACAGAGAATGTCTGCCTTTCCCAAGGTAAGGGCAGGGGGCAAGGTAGAAAAGAGGGCAGAAGTTGTATCACCATGCGGGTGGTGCCTGTGGGCTTAGTTGGTTCTCACTGACCGGGATGAATTCAAAAGCAGCATTTTTGTAAATTTCAAATCCTGACAAAGTGACTGAAAAAACCTGCCACCTCACCAACAGCAAATTCAGAGTTCATGGGTTAGGGAGGGAAGTCAGTATAGGCAATATTGTCTCAACTCAACACTAAAATAACAACAAAAATCCTAATACTAGGAGGTAGGGAATCTTATTTCATTAAAGCAATTAAAGTTTCACAGTTCACAACACCACTTTTTTAAACAAAACTAAGCACGTTTCTTTCTGAAGAGGTTTTTTATGTGGCCTTAGTGTCCTGTCTGTTTAGATTATTTCACCTTGATTTTAAAAAATGCTATTTTCAAGATCAGAGAATATGTTAAACAGGTTTTAGAATGTTTTCTTGTATTTTAGATGCTAGTCCACCATGGGTAAGGCTCAGCTGCTGTACATACACCACCACCCCACTTCTGGAAGAGGAAGAAGAGATGTGAAACAACCCAGAGCACGCTTCAAGAATTCAAGGAAAGCCACAGGCAGGAAGAGGCCAATTGCTTTCTGTTTCTACCTTATTCCTTTCTAATTTAGACTGTAAATTCTTTAAGAAAAGGGCCACCATGTCTTCACTACCCAGCACTGGGCTAATGCGAGCACCTCAAGTAGCAGCAGCTGCTGCACAGACTCACGGGCAGGTGGCAGAGACATGGTGGGAGGGACAGCGGCTGCAGCCCCTTGGCACTCGTCACTCCTGGTGACACAGGGGAGGACGTGCCACTCCCGGTGACACAGGGGAGGACGTGTCCCCCAGGATCTACTCCCATGTCCATCCTGCCGAGCACTGCTGCAGGAGCTCCTCTCCACTGGTGCTCCAGGTGGTACTTGGGAACCAGACAAGGAAAACAACTTGTCAAATCTTTTAATTTCTATGACACTAAAACAGTCAACAGGGTCAAAGGTATTGGAGGAACAGGGCCAAAGATAAACATCACGTTACAGACAGTAAACAAAGCTTCCTATGAATGCAAAACTGTTACTTGTACAGTAACCAATACTATTACTTTTTAGCTTAAAGTGATAAGCATGTGTGCTTTATGCTTAGAAACCCCACAAATATGACAGTTCTGCCATTGCATTTAATATTGTGCTACCAACACGGAAAAAAAGCCAAAAAACGGCTAACTTAAAACACTCAGTTTACATCTATTTTTTGGTCTTGTGTGGTATCTAGTTGAAGATGGAAGCATTGATGTGCTTTTTGCCTCCTAAGAAGTGAGGCAGATGTTAATGTTACTAAGATCAGCTGTATATACCTTGAAGGTATAGACCACCTGACTCTACATGAGTCAAAATACTAGGAATGTATTGTCAATATCCATTAATGAATTACCAGTTGCTTGTACTTAAGTGACCATATGCTTCTGTGAAAAGTATACAGTGACCTGTATCTTGCATGCAGTAACAAAGCTTTGCATAAGCATGTCATTTTCAAGGCCAAAGGCGTATTTTAACGTGGACAGTGTCACAATATCAGCAGTTGATTTTAAAACAAAACACTGTCAGTAGTTGCACAGGGTAGTTCTGAATTTCTCACCCACTTTGGAAATCACACAGCACCTCAGCCATCCCACAGAGTCCAGTGTAAAGTCTTCCCTAATGCAGCCATAACCCAATACATCTGCCTGCGGAATCCAGCAGAAGGGGTGGGGACAGTTGAGGCTGTAACATCTGTTCTGAAAAAGAGTTTTAAAGTCTTGCCTGAAGCTTGGGTGCTTCTCGGCAGGAACTGCCCTGCTCAGCTGAAGTAATTGCCCAACCCACGAGCAGAAGCCACACACACATTACAATCCACCTTTTTTCTGTGTTCTTGGGTCACTGATGCCAGGACAAACATCTCTCCAAAGGCACGAAGAGCAAGACCTATGCTGGTTCACACTCCTAGGTTTATTCCTAATATTAATTTCTTCAGAGTGTATTAACTGTCTTAGCATTGTAATAGAAATATTTCTATAAAGCTAACTGGCCTCACACACAATTCACCAGCCCCATTAAGACAGGAGGACAATTTTGGTCATACAATGACTTGCATGAAAAAGTGGACACATTTCACTGGTTTTTAACTGTGATGCCAATACATAAGGCTACAAGCTCTGAGAATACCTGAATGACGCCCCTAATAATATATCTTCCAATATTTTAAACATAAGCTCATGTTAGAACAACTTTTAATTATAGCTCCCTGTTATTGGTTGCAGAACTTTGACTCAGATAAAGATTTCTCACTAAAGTGTCAGCATTAAACAAGAGAAAAGATGCTTGTAAATCTTAGTGAAATCAAGCAATTTTACTTTTTCTTCCAAGACTTGATACAACACATCAATAGTCA
Source organism: Mohoua ochrocephala (assembly GCA_013398855.1). Classification (NCBI taxonomy): domain Eukaryota; kingdom Metazoa; phylum Chordata; class Aves; order Passeriformes; family Acanthizidae; genus Mohoua; species Mohoua ochrocephala. Next base: position 57,692 of record VZTA01026522.1, read on the forward strand.
GTTCAATAAACCTTGAATTTATACTAATCACACACACAAAAAAAAAAGGTAACTCTCTAGCATCATATTTACTACAGAAATATTTACATTATGCCCCAGTTCAAGTCAGAAAAGGCAGCTGCAAAAAAGATAAATCCTCATGTGCACTGGAGCTTGATTTTTTAAGCACTTCAGGGGAAAAAAAAACAAGCAGACATTCACACACACAGCAATAAGGTCTACAGCTCAAAGCAGTCATCTCAGGAGAACAGCCAAAGAGTCTCTGACACAAGGTTTACCTTACTTTGGAACCACACCGGAGAGCAAGTTGTCACCAACTAACATAAGACCTCAAACTACAGACAGGCAGACTTGTTTTACAGACATGGGAAATAAACAGGAACATTTTCTGGCTCCCTACACGATGGACACTCGCTGAAGGTGTCCCCATTACAGTCTGTTTGAAGATTACTTGTGGCCAAGCAGTACAAAAGTGCAACCAGATTTTGAATACTTACTTGGTATTTTTCTTTACTATAAACTGCTGAAAGGATTCCTAAGGCTGCAGGAAATGCTACAAGAAAGGACATTCCCACCCACTGATGCCATCCTGAATCTAAGGCCTCTGAGCAGTTAAACTGTAACACTGCAGAAATTCAAACTACCAAGACTGAACACACAAGTTTTACTTACCAAACCACCTACATCATTTCTATAACCTTAGAATTTAATTTATGATATCTACACATATAGGCCTATATACATGGTCATGTGTACATTAAAAAACAGGCTAGTGACAGATAACTGGATTATGCCACTGAACAGAAATCCTGGTAACTGAAGTATAAATTCAGAGAAATTTACTTCAAATTAAAGATTGTAGAAAACTGCAGCTGCAGCCTCCTAGGCCTGTGCTCCTTGCATTGATTCCAGGTACTGCTTACACACAGTAGTTCATCAAGAATTTCACAGGGGGTACTGGGTAGGGTAAGGGACCTCCACGGCACAACAGCTCACAGAACTGTAAGAGCTGTGACAGGGGGTCTACACAGCTTTTTACAAAGCATACTAGGCTCAGATTTAACACTGAAGTTAATCTTCATCTTGGACTTCCGTAAGACATTGTTTGACCACCAGTAAAGCAACCTGGCATTTAGAGCTAAGGACAGAGAGCTGAAAACGCTGGCCTTCTGAGACAGCTCTGTGACACAGCCTACTGCATCCAGCACCAAGGAAACCGGGATCTCTACTGTCATTTTTAACTCACTCTCAGTAGAACTGTTTATCTTCTGTCAAGGATACCTACTCCAGGTACTTTACGTTTCCAGTAAGGGTCACATGGGCCTTCAAGTGTATGTTTTCTTCTTTTTTTTTTTTTTTTTAAATCAAGTCCCAAAGTTATTCTTTATAGCTGTGTTTGCATAACACAGGAGGTACTGTGCATTCAAATGGGAGCAAGTTTAAAAATAAAGATGTGAGACTTTCAACAAATAAAAAGGAATGCATTATTCTCTTCAGCTTCCAGTCTTCAAGGCACCTCCTGCATTAACTTACTGGGAAATAAACAAGCAGACCAAAAGTTCACTGGAAAGAGAAGAATCTGACACACATAACTTCCTCAGAAGCACACAGCATCAAAACGAGACAAGGCTTGACCCAAACTAATAACTAAAAGCAATATAAAAATGCTGATGAGATGACAAGAATGCCATGAGGTTGATGTTTTCAGCTCTGTTGACTGCAGGTGATTGTTATCACAGTGTTTTCTGATGGCCATTTGCAGAAGGCTTTGTCTCCGAGTCTCTTGGATTGTTTGATAGATGAAGTTTATCTAATCCTGCAAAACATTACAGAATAAGAAAAAACTAAGACTCCCCCTCGTTTCATGCACACAGGTATTCAAATGAACACAGACAATCCAAATTCTACTTTGGGATTGTGGACTTCACATTTGTGGAAGACCAGAGCTGATGTTCTAACTCCTTGTAAGAATTACTTCTGGGAAATTCCCTCAGTGTTGTTTAAGTGAGAAAAGCCCATTACAGTGGACAAGCACGGCAGCCAGAGAATCCTAACTTCCCATTGCTTAAATCACAGACTCAGATGTTAAGAACCAAGAAAGACTTGCAATCATTTACCCTGCTGCCTACAAAGACCTAAATAATTACCAAAAACATTTCTTTTAAATTATAGCACCTTTTTGTAAATCATCCATTGCTGATCTTAATGTCATTGGTGATGAGCAGATCACTTCTCTAAACTATTTATATGTCTAATTACGTTTTTAGGACTATACTATTACTGATTTACCTCTGTTTCCAGCCATTTGTTCTCATTGCACAATTCCCTATTGTGAGTGCTAATTCAAATCTCACATCCTGCCCCAGGCAAGCAGTTAAATTACTCTTTTTGGGGGGAAGGATGAGGAAAGATGGCAAATTTAACCATATTTTATTCAAAAGAGGCATTATGTCAGTCCTTCCTTGCTTGCTACAGTTTCTCTGTGAAGTCTCCTACCAAGTCTCTAAAATTAAGGATCAAAACTGGACAGAGTTTCTTATTCATTTAGTGTAGACTACACTGAATGTTTTACTGAAGTGCCAAATGTACAAAATTTCTTGCATTGTTGGAACTGGAATTCCAAAATTTACTGCACTACCAAAAAACCAAAATCTCCTTAATATTGTCTTATTTGTAGTCCTAATATGTGAATTTTTTGGTCATAGGCCAATTTTGGTTCTCATTCTTTGAGTTCCATGGGACAGTTTTTAACAGACATCATTTGTTGTGTACAGCACCGAAAACAAACCCAGTTTGTGTCAGGAACCTGCACGTTTCAGGGTTTGTAACTCCCTACATGTGCCAAATCCAGTGGCCATCACCCTACTATGCCCGTGTTTTGAAATTTGTTAATCTGCCTTCAACATATAATTCTTTATTCAACACTATTTTTCTATTTATTTTACAATAATTTTAACCTAATTTACCACCAGCAGAAGTGCACTCTGGGAAGAGCTTGGATTTTGTTTCAGCCTCACAAATCTGAAAGCAGTGAAAACTAACATGAGTAACTTCTAGATGATGCAAACTGAATCCTCAGTCACAAAAAAACACTAAAGTTTCACCATTAGTCCTCTCAATTTAAGCAGATACTACTCTAGGGGTCTAAAGAGATAGGAGCTTTGTTAATTAGTAGAGATAACGTGAGGCAACAACAACAACAAAAAAAATTTATCCTCTTGGTATCAAATGTGTTGAATTCCTTTCTTCTATGGTCAAGAAAAATCAATGTCAAATTTGATCCAATTTTTGATTATATCAGGTACAGGTTTTACTCAGCCAGTTACTAAGGTTCTCTACATTCTGTACAAAGATTTTCTGAATAGATGCTCAAAAAAAAGCATGACAACAAAGCAGTTAAGATCTCTGCTAACTGTTTTTAGGGAACTAGTAAGTTGCTTTAAACAAAAAAGAAAAAATCCAACCCATACACAAGCTGAAGGTTTAACTTGGAATAATTGGAATGTTTCTGTGCTCTCCAAAAACTGAAAATCCAACTGCAGATCAGTAAGTAGCACAAGCATACCATTAAAATCAACACTGCACCTTAGTTCTGGACTCTTCAAAAAACAACACAATGTTATGCATCCTCCCTAACTTAGAGAAACTTCCACCAAAAAAAAAGTATTCTGTGATCTGTGACAGAACTTTACCAGTAGCACGTCAAGGTGTGAATGGTGGAGAAAGGGAATGTTCAAGCACACAGTGAATTTTCGGGGCTGTGTTACCTAATGCCTTCAGGAGCTCTTCTCGCACAGCAGACGTGAACTTTCTGACCAGACACAACGTTGTCATGATGGCAAAGAGCAAGTTGTAAGATAACACAATATAGAAGTTCCCCAGCCAGTTGAACCTTCCAAAGTCTCCAAGCAGATCGAATCTGGTGATTCCTGTTAAATTTCATGCAAGATTTAGATCAAAATATTCATAACATTTTTTTAGGAAGCACAAAAATGTCATTCTATTACATTTACATTTGGATGCAAAATTCTTACAGTCAACACACTAGAAGACACATGGTTAAACACACAAGACAATGTCTGTTGGTCACTATAAAACTATAAGATGCCTTTACCGAAATGTTTTTTAAATTTCATAGTAAAATGCTTGAATAATGGGAGTTGAATTGAATTGTCTATCCTAGATAAGAACTCTTTTTATAATTTCAATAAATGTAACTAGGAAAAAATCAGCTCTAGTACGAAAACTGCTTAAAAACTCAGTTTCTATGCAATCCTTAATGATTCCAGAAAAGAATTAAATGTGCCATGAGCTTTTTTTGTTAAAAAATACAGGTAGCAAACAGCCTTTCTATGAGAGCCACTACATCTAATGGTAAACACCAAGCCTTTTAAGTGTTTTTCCAGAGCACCGCTTTTGAAATCAAACTTTAAAGACATCTTTCCAACTGCAGTTTTTCTCCTGGATCTGCCCACCAGCACAGCCATGGAGCATTTGCACAGAAGGAAAAGAGTTAGGCTGAAAGATGGTGCTGACAGGTCTTCTTCACAGTGCACCTCCAACCCTGACACTTGGGCTTTGTGCTGATCAAAGGCCTGTCAATCACTAATTAAGGGAACAACATTTTCCTGAAACATGGTAACATCTACAAGGTGTAGGGCCCATCCCAGAGGGCAGAAGAGGAAGAACCACGGGTTGTTCCTTTGTCAGGTGTCATGGAGCACTGCACTGAATACATGGCAGAACATTGAGATGACAGCCACATGACCACTGTCTAGGATCCAAAAGCTGTTGTATTCCCAAAAAACCTCTGGCACAGATGATGTCAGAGTGAAGTGTGCCCTCACAAGAGTGCAAAAGAAGGAAGCTGATCCCGTCCCAGAACTAAAATGGCAGCAGCAAAGGAGGTGGTCACAAAATAGCCCTGGTTCTGAAGCTCCTGGAAGCTCTTGATTTTCTATCATCTTATTTTGAAAAGGTTTTGGGGCTTTTAAAAACTGACTTCACAAGTGATAATAAATGAAGAGACAGAATTAAGGGTCAGTTACACTTCTTCCAAGGGTAAACCTGACACTTTGGAATCTCACTGTACCTGGATACCCAAGACTTGCAAGGCAGCTATCACAATGTTAAAAGATACACACGCTTGTACTCGGCATCAGTCATTTAAATTAAAACATTACTGAATTTGGTATCTAAGGAAAACATACTGAAATGAAAAGAAGACATTTCAAAGGATGAAACAAAACAATCACTGATCAAAACAGCAAAAGAGGCAGGGAGAAATACTGAAAAAGCACAGAAGGTCTCAGCACAGAAAGAAGAAATCGGCTGTCTGAATGAACTGGCAAAGAGATGAAGGACAATAAACACAGAGCTGCTTCCCCATTTGAAGGCAAACAGTGTCCTTAATATCTCCAAAGCAGGAGTGTTTTAGTCAGACTGTGGAGCCACATGAAAGTCAGGTTTGAATGTACAGGCTTCCAAAACTTTAAAGGAAAAGGAACAAAACAGTGCAGAGCACTGTAATTCTCTGGAAAAGGAAAAACATTCCTTGACACACAGAGGTGCAGAAGAACAGTGAGCCATGGAGCCGTGCTACAAGGACAAACAGACATGAACCCTGACACTTCTGTTGGAGTAGGTGGGAAAATTATTGTCCATAAATTACATTCAATTTCTTCTTACAAACAGAAAAAGTCACTGCTCATCAGAAAAGACCTGACACAGTAACAGTCTGCAAACTCGTGGGAGAAAAAGGTTAAAAAGGTTCTGATGACTTTCTTACAGAAGCAGTATCTACTCAGCCCACAGAGAAAAAAAACAAGAATTTTAATAACTCTTCAGTAACTGAACAAAAACTTGCATATCTAGGGGCACAAATATATACACACGAAAGCTGATTAAATTTTACCGAATAAACTATTAAAGAATTCTTCAGGTTAAAAACAGAGAGTAGGTTTTAGACAGCACACACAAATAAATTTAAAATCCACATTTACTTGCACATAATACTCAAGTGTAGAATTCTAGGAAAACTTTTGTATACTAGAAAGTTCAATTTTCTCTGCAATTCTTTCTTTTTGTATTCTTGACTACTAACTGCCTTGTTCCCAATTTGTTTCTCTGTGATTAGCAATATGGTGCCGGTGGGAAACATTTCTGAAGGGCTACTAAAAGGCTGAAAAGTTCTGGGAAAGTATGAGTTAACTTATTTAAGTAAAATAACGTATTTTAGTTACCAACTTTCCTGGAGATCTAGAAGAATGACAGATTAGACACATCCACCACCTACATATCTAATTAGAATGCCATGAAACATGTAAGAGACTCTATTTCCATTTTTAAAAGTTGAAAAAGGTCAGTACATGTATTAGATAACTTTTGCTTTTTCACCTTTCCCATAAGGATAAAGTCTAGTCTTTTCTGTATAGTCTAGAAACTCGCTTTTTTAATAAAGTGAAAAGACTATGAATCTGCTTAACATATTTATTTCTTTTCATCTATTCAGTGCCACAGGGCAGTGGCATGTAGTGCAACACACATTGATATTTCTGCAAAGCACCACATGACTCACTGTACTCTAACACACTCTATTAATCCTGTTTGGACAGCTGTGACTGTGCATTTGTTAGCTGTGTGTTAATTGTTCCATCTTTTTTCTTCTTTTATTTATCTCTATGGCAAACTATTCAGGAATTTCACTTGTTAGTCTGGTTTTTAAGTGAGTTTTACCATTAATCTGTTTCCTATGAGACAACAATGGGCCCAGCGTGTACACTTACTGCCACAGAATCTGGTTATTATCAACTGTTAATCTCACGGATCATTAACAATTAATTTTATTTTCTTTTAAACAAGTCTTGAATGCAGTAACTTAGTGGACACAAACTTATGTTACAATTCTGTTCTAAAACAGTGATTTTTCAATGTAACATCTGGCTCCACATGCTAGAACCATTTTACTTCTTAGACCTTTATCATACTGGTTATATTTTAAAACTGAACTACTTTAAATATCTGAATCACTCCTTTGCATTTTCCTGAAGTTTTACTACAGATTTTTTTTTAAAGTGAGTTCTAGAATGCGTATTTTAAGATTGAACACTCCAAAATGCATTACAGAGGGGTTTTCATTTGCTGTAGAAATGATCTATAGTCTATTAAAACTCCTCATCTGTAGATACACACAGCATGAGAATATACAGTATAATTTACTGCAAAACATGAACTACTCTCGATTCAAGAATATTCTCACTGAAAAGAAAACCAGCTATAGAACTACTGAGCACACACTGCTGGTCTGTGGGCCTGAGCTCAAACTTCTAAGCTTGTACTTAGGACTTGTACAGCCTCAGGTGAAGATTTTTGTTTTGTTCTATTTAATGTTCCCAATGAAATTCACATTAGCTACAAGGATTCTGCACTACTTAAACATGTAATAGCCTTGCAATTTAACTTCAAGAATTCAAGCTGAAGATTACCTAATTAAAGTGAAGATACAACATGACTTTCCAACTGGTTAAAACAGCTTAACTACTTCAATTGCTACTGCCAGTCCTTAGCAATAAAATCAGAAGTTCTTCGGTTCTGCTATGGTAGACTCCAAATTGTTAAATTTGAAAAATGAAGTAACAAAAAATACAAACATATTATTGTAGTGAAAATGAAAGTAGCCTGGTATCACTGCTGATTAAAAAACTTAATAAATGAAGAGTCATTAACTTTTGCACTCAGTGTTACCTCAAACTTCAGACACCAAATCTCAAATTTTTCACAGGAACTAAGCATTAATTTCACAGTGAGCAAGAAACTATTTCATGCTGCTTTGGACAATCAGTTTTCCTATCTTTTCATGTCACAGTCTCCTGTTTTAAGAAGTTTCAAATCTGACCTTCTTAAAATAATATATTCTCTAAAAAATGCTCAGCATCTTTTTCTTTTTAGAAAGTATGCTCTGCAGTTCATGTACACAGATGTATGTTCAACGGCTCATGTTGGAGGAGAAATGAGGGCTGCAGATAGATGTTCTTTCCACTGAAAGTGATGGCAAATTAAATACATACTATGGAAAACACAGCTACAGGTTCTTCTGTTTTCTTATTTTTTTTTAAAACTCAATTAAACATCCTTTACTATGATGTTACTTCCATTTCACTTACCCAGTGTCCTTGACATCACTGGCAAAGCAGAGCTCAGCACCAAGATTGAGACACAGTTTCCAATTATCTGTTTGAAAATGACAAACAGCATTTAAATGATAAATGGGATTGCTGAAGGGAACACAAAGAAAAACAGTGGTCAAGATGAAAAAGAAGAATTCTTAAAAAGCACATTCTTCAAATTGAACCTAAAGCAATTTACAGTAACATATTGTTAGTCTTGCTGACTTCTGTCACTCCTCTCCACATGGTGTTAAACAAGACGAAGATGATCCAAGAAAAAAATCAAATATGTATTCATGTGCTTTTAATCAAAGTGTTACGTATGCTCAGATTCCAAATAATTCAAAACCACCATGTTGCAAAGCATCAACTGTTTACTTACTTCCTGTGAATGTTTTGTAAAAGAACAATTCCACGGGCTTAGAATAGATGACTGATACATCAGCTTAAGCCTTGGATGTAACTGCTTGCAGGATTAGCATTATTTAAAAAATTACAACAAAGAGCTTCCTTTCAATTCAATGCCTGTTGTCTACTTTAAACAGTACGAAAAAATTCGCAGCTGTTAGATTTTACTCTTGTTCTTCTAAAGCCTTTAAAAAGAGTAATTGAAACTTTCTCTCACAAGGGATCATTTTCTTCAGGTCTAGCTCTATCAGAAGCCAAAAGGGAAAAAAAAAAATGAAAACTTGAAAGTAGATAGACATTTGTACGTTCACTATTTATTTCTACACTATTCCTGGTGTACTGTAAACAATCAATAGGAAATATTAAGAGCATTCCAACCCTCTACTACTTATTACTCTAATCGTTCTGTGTGCATACCCACTTTCTCACTTCCAACAATTTGTAGGAAAATTCTTAAAAATATCTTCATCCATTACTTAAAAAAAAAAAAAAAACAAACCAGAAACAATGAAACATTGAAAAAATAATTAAATTCAACATCTGTTCCTTGGTTACTGATCACTTCCCCTTGTCAGCTGTGGGAATATTTTGCCAAAAACCTAGGCATGTTCCTCCGAATTAGGTAACAGCATTGGTTATTCTAAAGCCAGTGCTAAATTGTATGAAGTCAAATTAGCTTCAGAGTGCACAATGTTGCTGAATAGCCCTCCTCAGTCTTAGTTTCATTATTCAAATTTGAATTACTTTGTCTGTATTACTTCTAGCAACCACGTTGTTCAGATCTCAAACAAGCTCCCTGAAGTACAGTTAACACAATCAAAGTTACTCATTAGCAATAAGTTTCCTTTGAAGAAAGTTCTTTCACTTGCTTTTCTATAGCCAGTTAACAAGCTCTGCCATTCCTGGCTTTTTACAAGTGAATGGATGCCATCCAAACTAAACAGAGCACATCCTTTTTCCCACTCATTCAGCATTTTGAAAATCTTCCAGTTTGTGTTTACGCAGCTTACAAACAAATACTGATCACTGCAAATGAGCCATTCAGGGCAATTACTAAGAGAGTCGGTTTGTCTTGGGTGGCAAGAAAGACAGGAGGGGGCCACCCCCACCCCAGACTGCACCTTACCTTTGTCATAGTTGTGTCATCCTTCCTGGGAGTGAAATTCTCAAAAAAACGAAGACTGTAGAAGCCGACGACAGAAGATACCATAAGATAGCTGTGAGAATCAAGGAAAAAGGAACCTCCAAGGAATGCAAGTTTCACTCAAGTTCTCAGCAGTCTCCTAAAAGTCTTAAGAACTAAAGAAGAAAGAAACAAAAACACTTCAAGTGTTTGAGAAGGACTGACCTATCTCTTTCTTCTTTCCAGGCAAGTGCCTTAGTATATTACCAATGTCCCAGAAAACTGGACAGAATACTTGTTAACAGACGGAATTCTTACAGAAAGGATACAAAATCAAAATGATTTCAAGTGCTGCTCCCACAAAGCCAAAGGTGGATAAGGAGGCATTTCCTATTCCAGGCCCCTGCAAGGAAAAACACACTTTGCATAATTAAATAAGATACATGCAATAGTTCATACAGTTAACATCTACCAAGAACAAAACATGTAACATCTTACATAAAATACAGCCTTTTCTCAGTTCAGTGTTTCAGGGGCATTCTGATGTCCTACCCCTGCAAGTCTCCCCACCCCATGCAATGGCATCAGCAGCTTTCAAACTGCAGTGAAATGTATTGCTAAGACAGAACTGCAAACTCCAGATTACTGATCTGCTTTACTGCACCACTGTATCTACACAAAGCTTCTGCACTATGTTAGTAAGAACTCACTACAACATGACATGTAATAAATGTTTCTCTGGGCACAGCAATGAAACTTAGAAGCAAAGTAAAGGTCAAGGCTCATTAGTTCCATGTTATTAAAACAAAAGTTCTCACTTGCACTTCAGCAAGGCCTCCAAAGCTTTACTAAAGTTATAAAAATCGTAAGAGAAGTTTACTTTACCCCTGATCCCTTTGGCATTGCAGTCTCGTCAACCAATAGGTAAAGAATGTTGAGGGCGACTAAGAGAACTGAAATGGACTATAAAAAAGTAGAAACAGTCTTGTTATTGAAAAGTATTCCACATTTTTAAAATCTACTCATTTACGCTCACCAGACTCCATAATGTCAAGTTTTTTTAAAATGGCCAAGAAAAGAATATAAAGATTGTTGCTTAAACACACATCTCTCAAAAAATTTAAAACTATACCCTCAAATGACCAAAGAACTCTTCTTACTTTTTGTTGGGGAAAAAAAAGAAAATTCTTACTGTCTCAATCAGTAGCAATATCATGACAGCTGGATAGACTAAATTTCTTTCCCAAGCAGAAGCTTTTTTCCTCCGTTCTGTTCAGAAGAGAAAAGATAGAAGCTTAATACCTTAGAATCACCTTAGAATAAAACAAGTAAGAATCATTCAGCTATCTATAAGCTCATTATAAACATATGTAAGAACAGTAACCTGATCTGGAACAAACATCAACCAGCTCATAAGAGCATCCACCCTGTAGAGCTGTACAAAACAATGGCGAAAATAGGAAACCTCTCTAGAGAAAGGCTGGGGAGACAGAGACAAGCAGATTTTCCTTAAGAGGCATGTTTCACCCTAACTTTTTTCTTCCCCTAGCACATAGCAGTTCCACAAAGTTTAAAACCTGCTGAATTTACAAATACATGGTTTACATGTAGATTTTAGCATGACCTAAAGGGACAGAACAGAATTTCAGATATTTAAGTAGTATTTTCCTCTTGTAAGGTAAGAAAGACAAAACTAACTTCACTGGACATCATTAGCAAATGATGTTTTTAGAAAAAAAAGAAAAAAAAACCAACAAAAAAACCCACAATTTGAATTTTATAGAAATACTTCAAACACAAAAAGGAAAGTAATGCCCAAATATTCATAAGCATATCATACATGAAAAGCTCCATGCAAAGAAGTCAAGTGTTACAATTTCTCTAAAATAATGTGAAAAATAAGATCCAAATCAGACTCTCTACTTAAAACTTTTTTGTTGGAGAGGTACAATGATTTCATGTAATGCATTTGCAAATGCACAAATTTGGTCAAGAACAAACTGGAATCAATCAAGCGACTGCTCCAAACTAAACACAGCACCTTTAAGGTCACTTAGTAAACTACAATCTACATGAAACACTAAGAAGTTCATTACCTAGATTTGTTTTCTTGCTCTTCACTTTTTCAAGCTCACGTTCCAACTCTACCATCTGGTATTCCACTGTGGAAGATACACCTTTTAAAACAAAAGACACGATTTTCTTTTGGATGTGACTGACTGTAAGGCACGCAGTGACAATTCAGATTTAGGAAGCATCACATTAGCACTTGTGACTTTAAACTGCAGGTGTTTCTTTGAGACTCTTCAATTACTTTTCAAAAACAGAAGCATCTAAGCAGAAGAGCTCAGCACAGAGGTTTCAGTGTCATCTCCTGTGATCCCAGCCTGTTCTGCTGATGCCTTAACACAAGTCCAATGACCATAGTGTGACAGACAGGATGTCTCAAATGCCTCATTCTCATATCCCTATATGATTCTTGGACCAAGATGTAAAGAATCCCTGGATGCCCTTCAGGAGCATTACTATTCAGCAACTCAAAGGCAAAGTAGACCTCTGCCTCCAAACTGGCCAGAGCTCCAGATGCAGCTTCTGCCCCTCCCTCCCTCCCTCCCCTCAGCAAGCCCAGTTTCCATACTGCTGCCCTGCTTGCTGATGGATCTTCTGCCCATACCAGTTTGCCTGCTCTGTCCCTCCATGCCACAATCAGATATTCCCACAACCACCCATGAGACCATCCTCTTCCACTCTCCTTTCCAGTTTACAACATACACGTGTCACTGTTCCACAATTCCTCATACTTTCTCCTCTACGCCAGCTGAACCCTGACGACCACAATATTAATTCCTTTCTTCCTACTAATTTTCTGCCTAAAAGTTGCTCAGCAACTTTTCTTTCTATCCCTACACAGCCTTGAGGAAACCCAGCCCATTTTCTCTCTCCATCCTTTTTCTCTTCAACCTTCCATTCTCTTCCAACCACTCCTCTTTCCCAGTGCAAGCATACTGCGGTTTCCCCACTTGATGCCAGTTCCTCTACAAACCCTACACAGTGTTCAGGCACTGACACAGCTCTGCAAGGCTGACTAGAGATCTGCTGTTTCAGTTCCCATCCCGTTATTTCTGCTTTAGCTTTCACTCCCTGCAATCACAACCTGGAAATATTCTGCCTGGGATAAGTTAAAAACACTCTCCACTCATCTTTGTTCAGAAATAAAAGGGATGAAGGTGGGGCAATCTCACCTGAAAATAAGTTAAGGGCTCATATAGGGCCAATTTCACTCTGCAATAACACACCGTGGCAGTGACAGTTCAAGGTCTTCAACCCAAAGTCCTCTCTGTTATTGTTTTGCTGATTTACATTCACACCCTTCACCTGTTGGCCATTCCCTACCCTCAGCCCCACCTCTGGCTGTGGGTTAAGCTGTAAGAGCACCGTGCTCCACGTACATTTTTAAATACTCTCTTAATACATTTATATGAAATTAATATTCCTGTCCAGGCTTTTATCTCATATCTTGATCACTTGCCTACAAAATCTAAACAGCACTTAGGCTGCTGGCACAGCAACACTACTTTGTAGTCCAGTCTCATTATTTCCTTATTTTCTGTTGTCTGCTCATCCATCCACTAATCTCAACACAATAATAAAGGTGACTCTTTTTATTGCAGACTATTAAATACTGATTTGTTCGATGCAGTCAAATCATCAATGAAGCATCCAACTGTTTAAAATTTTAAATGTTTAATCGAATTAACTGAATGTTTCTTTCACACACATTTTTGCATACAACATGTAACTTCTGTGCTATGTCTAAACATTTATCTTGGATATCAGTAACATAATGAGTATGGGGTAATATTTACAAGGCTTCAAATATATAAATATCTCTAATCTCAGGACTATCCAGTAAGACCTATAGACACTGTTCCATTACAATATCTTATCGCTTGAAGTGCCCGAAATACAAATGGCAGTTTAATTTCTCAGCGTTTTAAAAAAAATTAATCATCATACACAGGTTTTCAGACAAAGTCTTTTAAAAAAACCCCAAGCTAATTATCGCTATAAAAATAAGCTTTTGTGATGATGCATTCCTCCCCAAAAAAGCCTAAAATATCTGTTTTATGGAATGACTAATTACTGTGAGGTGGGAAAAAGGATAGCTACAGAGCTCAGTGGGAAAAGAACTTTCATGGAAGCAGTTCAACAAGAAGGAAAACTCAAGTCAGCATCTGACGTTTTCTTCTCCGTAACTGATTTAGGGGTCTCGGAGGAAAAGCTCAATTCAATATATATATATGTTGTTTTCTTCCCTCAATATAAAAATCCAGAGCTCAAAACACTGATTTCTTGGGAGTCTATCCAACAAATCAGCGTCATCACATTAGGTCCCTAAGAGACAGGTCAGTAGAAATTCTGAGTCATACCTAAGCGCTGTTGTAGTTCCTCCTTAAAAATAGCTGCAAACAACAGGTTGCGATACAAAAGGATATTTTATGAGAGAGGCAAAGTTTCAGATCAGTCAAAAGAGTATTTGAAAAGGATGCAGCTAAATTCTTAAAAGCTCTCTAACATTAGCTTTATTTCAAACACGCACAAAGTTCAATGTCAGCGCTGTCTAGCCAATAAATCAAATTGGTAGACGAGACTTGTTTGGACTAGCAATGAAAAGTTAGAAGGGATTCTCCAAGAAAGCCACAAAGCATCTCATTTAAGGTCAATTTAACGGTATTATTCTGTTTTTCTTCCAGCCCCGACATAAGATTTCAGTACCTCAAAGGAAATTGTAAGAGTATCTATTTGCATTCCCCCAAGGTGATTGGCAGTTCACCACCAATTAGTTCAAAATTACACTGTTACTACGGTGCAATAAAAACAACACCTTTCATCTTTCTTACATAGGTAAGGATACCTTCAGAGCCAATAACTTTGATCAAGTAAGTATTTTTGATCCTACCCCACCCGTCTCTTTGGATTCAGGAAAACTAATAGCTGAAGGCAACTTTTTTCTTTTAATATAAAAAAGTCCCAGCTTTATTCTTCGACTGTAGGAGTGATGTGGGTACTGAAATATAATACACTGGAAACAAACATTTTCCCAAAGCCCAGTATCTCTTCAATAGATAAAAATACTAGGGTAGATAACACAATCAAACTCTCCCCTCCCTCCTCCTCCGATTTTCAGTTAGACACTGCAGACACCTGAGGAGGAAGAAAATTAGTTCCCACAAAGAATATCTACAGTTTCACAGATAGATTTATTTTCAAATATCAAGAGCTTTACAATCATCAAGTATCACTTAAGCCTCTGCTTTGGTCCCTCTTCATTTTAATAAAAATTCAACTCTTTAGTTATACACATAAATGAAGCGTGTATTTCAGAGCATCTTCCTGCAAACCTGCCCAGCAGGGTTACTTAAACACATGGATTTCCATCACCAACACTGTGGAAAAGTTGTAATGGCCATGGCAGAGGAAGTGTGTGGGTGAATGTATCTGCTGTGACACAGCAACAAAGAGACACAATCTGTGCGCTAAAACACAGACTATGGCCTCTAACATCACAGCACAACATTTACTGATGTAATTAGCACCACCCCCATTTATACACATTTTTTAAAATGCAATAAATATGGCAAGCATGACCCTTCATAGTTCTGGAAACAACGATGTCTATTTTCCTGGTATAATTTGTATGTATTAGAAAGACTTCTGGAAGAGAAGATGAAGCTTTCCACGCTTGCCATATTGAGAACCATGCTTAAATTTCCTTAAGTAACTACTCACAAAAATCCTGCTGATTATCTTCTTGCACATATAACATCTTGCCCCAACTACATGCTATATGCAAGTTTAGATTTTCATTTACTTTTCAGCTTAAGTCCATTAATTTTCTCTGTACACCAAACTAGGGGTTTTCAAGCATTCCTTTAGATAGGGGTGTCAATGCCACTCCCTCAGCATTGGAAACAGGGAATTCAGTTCCTCTCCTGTCTCAGGACATTTAAAGCCCCATGTCTTTTACTGCTCAAGAGCAGGCCGGTGAGTGCTCCATGGAATATGGGTGGGCTGCAAGTTCTACTTTTCATACCAAGCCACGTGCTGAAAGAGAATCCAGTCTCTTGGCTGGGGGTTAGGGGAGCCCCCTGCACACATCCTAAATCCATATCCACTTAGTAGACACTTACAAACAGCCTAGGAACACCCCACAAGTGATATTAAACTGTAACATAAGCAACTGTTGAGAGATTTCTGCAAGAAAAAGAGCAGCCAAGCAGCACCTAAATGATCACATTCCCCATCTGAGTAGCAGACCCCTGTCTGCACTGCTTCCAATAGATTCCTGAATAACCATCGGGTCATTTCTCTGTGTTGTACACAAGCAGAATCACTATGACAATATAAAATATTCAGTAACAAATATTTTACAGTTCCCAGCTAACATCAAACACACAGAATGACTATAATTACCCCATCACAGCTTCAAAGACACTCACTGCATGCACCTTTTTGTGTGCCTGTGTGTGAATGCACATACATATAGTGTGTCACTATAAACACCTGAGCCTTCAACACTGAAAAGGTGAATGTTACTTTTAAACTGAAACGATGGCTGATTTCAGCACAAAGAAGTCACTACTCCTCCACAAATTTTAAACACTGGAATAAAGATGACCACCATGATCTCCGCTATCAAAGGTATTTCCCCTGACCAAGCAACTTCGAAAGGAGACTTAATGAGACCTCAGAGAAGGAAAGACTGATATATATGACAGAAGACTGAAAAGTAGGAGAGAAAAAGCAGGAAATTAAAAAAATTAATGCTAAAATAAGTCATAAGAGCACAACAATGGATGTGTCATGACACGAATATTCCTTGGTTTTCAAAACTGAAGTAATTGTATCAATTGTGGATGGATGGCTTATCCATGCAGTCAAAAGCAAGTCAGGAGATTTGTACATGCTTTCCAGGTTTATAGAACCAATATATTTTCTGTAATTCGTGCCTGTCATGTTGCAACACTCCTTTCTATTCTAAGCCAAGGCTTCACACTGTTTTTTAAATACTTCATAACCAAAACACCTTATCAAGAAATGCAAAATTGTAAAATTAAATACCATAAAAACTTTTTTGTAACTATTAATTTTCATTACTTATTAATAGAATTTTTTAAATTATAAAATTTACCAAATAACTCCTAGAATATAAAGGAGTGCTATGGTTTTTAATGGATTACTACCTAAGATTTTAAATAACAATCAACTGAAACACAAAAGATCCTCCAAATTAAAAACAAAACTTATACTGCAGGAAGTCAAGCCTCTTGCTAATTGTTCACTGTCCTTCAAACAAGGCTGAAATAGAGTCGTTTACCAATCCAAGCTATTTTGCAGTGAGGGTGGTAGGTCTGGACTAGTCAATTGCTCTCTCAGGCTCACAACATTCCCACATTAGAGAGCTGATGAACAATTTAAAAACAAAACCAAAGCAAACCACGCACACACAAGAGCCAATCTTGGAAAACCCAGTGAGGAAATGTACACCTTTAACATATGTTACAGGCTAAGATGTTGAAATTTTCTGTTTTGAGAGAGGAGGCTGCACAACAGTGAGGCCAATACTCCTGACCAGAACCACTCTACTCTAAATGCTTAATCTGAAGCACAACATTACAGGTATAACATACGTACCATTAAGCTTCCTCTGAATTGCTTCTTCCTCTAAAGTGATGATATACATCTGCTCATCTAGGTCTTCCAGGATCTGTATTTGGAAACAGAAACATGAACTGAGTATCAGAGACACTTGTTTTCCTGACTGTACTTACATAATCAGGTTCATTTTGCTCCAGTAAGCTGTACTTTAAATATGCAGTCTACAACTTTACTATACTGACACAAGTAAGAACTTCACAGAAGATTATTCCACTCTGTTACACAGCTGTATCTTTACTGTAAGCAAAGTTACAGTTCAGTTTTTATTTCAAGTTAAGGCTTTTATGTTCAGTTTCAATCTAAAGAGACAGAACAGTATGTCTGACCTACATTCAAATCATATCAACCTTCACACTCAATTTAAACAAAAATAACTACAGATTCTGAAAAATTATATTAAAAAGGAACTTTTCACATCAGCCAGTATTTCGTGCAAATATAAATTGCTATTGGAAGCTAAAACCAATAAATGAAGTCTGTCTACCTCAGCTATCAGGTGCTTTGAGACTAAAGCTGACAGATAAGAAAAGTAGTACATATTTTCTCTGTATTTCCAAGGTTGAAATGACTCACGAAAAGGAATGCAAGACCTAAGTGCACCCAAATTTCAGTAAATACAAACTAGGACACGTGACACCCTAGTCACTAGAGCACTTGCACGTGGTACAAACTTCTCCTTTCCCTCACAGCATGAACCAAAGAGCATCTGTATATAATAAGCTCTTAAAGATGACAACTAACCACATTTCACCCATCTATGTGTACCCCCAGGCACCCTTCTTGTTATCCAGACTTTGCTTGCTCTTGTATTCTTTGCTCCTGAACTCAGAATATGCCCACACTTTTCAGGCACTGGTAAAACACAGCAGGAAATACTGGCAATAAATAATATTAGTAGCATTGACATAAATTGAAAAATCAGAGGAAGTCTTTATTATTATAAGAAAAACTTTGGAAAAAAACCAGGCTTTTGTGCTATATGAAAAATGTGAAACAAGTACACAAATAATGGTTATAGAAACTCTGATGAACCGAAGAGTTCTGCAGAAGTGTAAGCATTCTAGAAGAAAGTACCCAAATACCATTCTACCTTCTCACAGGTAGCACAGGAGGACAGAATTGTGCAGCACTTACTGTCGGCTTCACCAGCAACTGACCCATTACTGTAAACATCCGTGAGAGCCCCACTGGCGTGCACACTGCAGGGGAAGGAAGAGCATGCAAAACAGTAATTTGTAAGTCAAAGACCGGTTTTTTATTTGGATGCTCAGTGTGCTAGTCCACATATAACCATTTTTTGGTTTTGAAAAGGACTGCAAGAGCTTAAAGCTTCAATATGAACTTTTAAGCACATTGCAATCACACAAATTTTGAACAAGACAAGCATCTCTCCCCTCCAAGAGCTTAACTGTGATTTTTTTTTTTTGTCAACAAGGAATACCATATAATCAAGAGATCTTAAACTTGCTCAACTAATTAATTATTTATTCAAAGCATGTGGCACCAGGGGCTATGTCTTCACTAGTAAATTCAGCAGTGCCAGGATACATTCCTGGCCTTTAAGATTAGATTGCCTACACCAGTAAATTGTTAGAACTATTCCTGGCATGATTTGCCCTGGGCCAGTTAACACTTTCCCAAACGATTCTCAGTGCAGTTCTGGAGTTCAGGCAGCCCAGGGACCATTACCATGAGACAAAGTGCACAGACACCCGCTAACTGCAATATCCTGGATGGAACGACACTGGCTGGCCACAGCACTGGAGAACATCTCGGGCATGTTTCATCTTTTAGCACAGGTGTAGCTGCAAGGCCAAGAGATCCTGAAGCTGCTTTGCTCTGAAAGTTATCCTTCAACTTCCATTGATAGTAAGCTCAGCTAACAGACTTTAGGTTATTTTCTATGAAATAACAGGCCCTTTCTGATCCTAGCCTGTGATGGTTTTCAGGAATGATGCATGTATGCTTCTTGGTAGAAAGGCTCAACCGTGATAATAGAAAACTATTAGTAGAAAACAACAGTTTATGGAAAACAGCCTTCAAATACTGAAATGTGTAGGAGATTAAGGAATTTGTAACTATAGGGATGAGGATGTACATTTATAGTTTCCATTATAATAAAACATTGTTGCCAAAAAAAGGAGACAAGATTGTATTGTAGCGATTGCGTTTATTTTTATTAACTAGCATTTCACTGTAGCTACTATGTATTACAGGAAAAATACAAGAGTATTCAAAAATCTAACTTAAACTAGTCTGCCTTTACTGCAGAAGAATCCTGCAGGAAAAGGAGAAAAGAAAAAGGAAGTGATGCTCCAAATCACCACTGCAATACGCTTTACTCAAACACTGCTTCAGCAATTAAACCAACTGAAGATCTAAAGAAGCTCTACCCCAGCAGCTGCCCCACTGCTGTATGCTGCCCTTTCAGCTACACAGATCCAACAGCTTGGAGGGCCTTCACCTCAGTGATTTGCTTGTTTAAGTTACACATTTCCAAAACCTGGCATTTAGGCGCAATAATTTTGGTGACCTGGTTTACAACAGCCCCAGAACGGAGGCTGTGTTTTCAGCTCTGCTGAAGCAAACTCCAGAGCAAGTTCGAAGTTTTGTAAACCAACTTCCCATTAAAGTGCCCAGCACCTCTGTCAATCCCACTCTGGAATAGCCTGCACAAGACTTTGAGAAGCACATGGTTTAATTCTCCCACCTTCCTCCAAAGTGAAATCGAGAATCTGCACATACAAAGAACCTAAGGAGACTCACTGAGGTCTCTTTCATAGACAAATATGTTTAAAGGATACTACAAATTATCATTCCCCACTCTTTCTCCACAGTGACAGTCCCACGTAAGCTTTGAACCTGTCAAGCTTGGAAAAGAGATGAAACCGTAGCAGTCTAGAAAGGGAGACATTCTGTCCCTCTCAGCAAATTCTCTAGAAATTATTCAAGGAGGGGGCTGAGATTATAAATGGGATTTGCAGCCCTCCATCATGTTTCTTATTCCCCTAAACATGGATGACTGAACTCTGGTTAGGACCAGTCGGCGTAAGGTTGGTTTTTTACTGCATCTGTTTCAAATGCAATTGTGTAACTGACCTGCAGACTGGCCAGAGACCAGCTGTGTGATTATGAAAGCTGACTGCACTGTCTTCCAACTCCTGCCTATACAGCAACATTTTCAATTACAAAAGGAAGAATGGTAGTTTACTGAATACAGGACAAAATGTTCCAAAATAATTTTCTCACCATACTACCAACCTCCTGCAGACATTTCATTTAAAAATTGTGCTTTTCTTTGCAGAATGGAGAAATTCAACTATTTTTCAACTACCTGCTTTTAACAAGTTAGAAGTTGGAATTGTTTTGGGTGAGGTGTAAAGTTTCTCAAAAATGGAAAATGTAAGGTACCATTCATTTAAACTTCAGAACCCAAACCTAACAAATTCATATCCAAATTTAAATTTAATCAGAAAAAAAAATCCCACTCAACTTTCACAATCAAAAAGTTTCCTTTAACCATAAAAAAAAAAATTAAACACAATGCATAAAAAAACTCTCCATCATAAAATCATTCATCTTTTGGAATAATGAGGAAAATACTTACACAGAAGTAACAAGCATCCCATCAGTGATATACAGGAATATAAATACGGGAGGTAGAATTCCCAGAGGTCTGTAAAGAAAACATTGAGCACAGCTTTAGCTTATTACAAACAGGCTACTTATGTCACAGAATTTAACATAAACAATGGTGCTGACTAAATTAATACACCTTCTTCACAACCTGTGCAACACTCACATAGCATGTACTAAAACCACGTTTAACTGGAAACATGCATTTCTGTATTTACAATGAAACTGGTGTGGAGGTTCTTTTGCATTCCATACCATATAAAGACTCCATACTGGCAGCATCATTGTCTATGAGTGCTGAAGCCACCCATACGATTCCAAGGATAAGCAGTGCAAGAAGAATAAGCATTACAAGGGTTTCCAAAATCCGTGCTCTGATGCCCTGTGGGCAGAAGAGGGGAGAGGGAGGAAAAAACACAGCCAAGAAGTTTGAATCAGGTATTTTCAAACATTTTTTAAATTACAAACAAATAGCAGATCCTTCTTCCTAAATATATACTCATAGTTTATCATGTAGACAGAAGCATAACATGTAATGCACATTTAAAAGGTAGTGCATAAAAAAAGGAAGTACTTATGGCTTTATAGTGCCCAGATTGCATTTTTCCCCTTAAACCCATAGAAAAACGTTTTAAATTGCATATGCCTTACAGTTCTCATTAATCTCATTATTCCATAAAGTACTCTTTATACCACATGATTTTGTTCGAGCATTTTTAAAAGATGGATTACTTTTCTAATACTTTCAGCAAAGAAAGTGGATTAGCAAATTTTTATCTATGATTCCAATCAAGGGAATGGAAAGCCAATTATGGCAAATAGCCAAATGGCCCGGCAAGCATTAAACCCTGCGCAGGTACAATGCAGCAATTTCCTTAAAATCCCTCCCGCAGCCGTCAGTCTGCGGAGCCCTCCAGCGCTCGGCTGCGGAACTGCTGCTCCCGGCTCCCGGCTGCCGCTCGGGCACCGCTCCCACCCGGCCCCGGCTCCACCAAGCACGCACAGACCACGCTTCCACAAGGCCACAGGCCACGGCATCTGCTCGAGTCTGAAAATGTAACAGCGCTCCAACAGCTGAGTGCTAGATTCGCAAATATAAATATACCAAGTAACACACAAAATCAGATTTACTTTTGACTGGTGTTATCACTAATTTAATTAATTTTGAGCAATAGAGTGATTGGGATGCTTTCTTCAGGCATCCAGGCCATTAAGGAGCCATCAGACTGATATTCAAATAACAGTTTTACTCCTATTTTTCTTTGTTTGCCAGCATACATCTTCACAAGCGAACTCAACTTGTTTCTCATACATGTTCACCCCAGCTTGGGGATATTTCACTGCAAAGACTACTTGATAGTTAAAAGCAGAAAACGTGTTTTACTTTATTATTTTTTCTATTTTTATAACCTCTTCCCTCAGTGCTTAACTAGGGGATTACTTAAGGGTAATCTCTATATGGCATTTACCCTGAAAATTATGCTCTCTACATAATTACCGCATCCAACCATGAACGAGGACCCCAGGCATCCTAACCATGAGCACTGATCTCTTGTAGCAGTTCCTCTCTTCCACCAGTCCTCTGCACAACAGTGAGGTTACCACTGACAACTCACTCCATTCTGCTGAGGGCAGAACAATTTTTATATTGCACAGCACACATACACACTAGGATTGACACTCTGATGATCATTTAAAAATAGTGAAATAATATTTTTAAGAACTTTGGTGAAGTGACTAGATAGAAATATTCTGTCATAGACACTAATGAATACTTGGTAATGGTCCAGGATAAAAAAGAAATTAAGACACTTAAAGCACATAGGTAAATACTTAATCTCAATTAGGCACCCATAAGATTGTGCCCTATGAAAACATTAATGTTCCAGGCACATTAGTTCATACTTACAGACATTAGAATACCTGCCAAATAGCTGCTATTTGAAAGGAATGAAAGCTACAAAATTTTCTCCCCGCGCACACAGAGAAAACCTCCGGAGAATCATGGAATGCTTGAGGTTGGCAAGGACCTCCAGAGGTCACCTGGTCCATCCCCTGCTCAAGCAGGGACACCTAGAGCTGGTTTCCAGGACCATGTCCAAGCATCTTTTGAGTACCTCCAAGCTTGGAGACTCCAAAACCTCTCTGGACAACCTCTGCCAGTACTTGGGCACCCTCACAGTAAAAAAGTAGTAAGAAATGAACCTTAGACACCCTTACTACTTCTTTTTTCTGCTGAGGGTAGTTTTGCTTATTCGGGTTGAAAAATATAAAGCTTGAACACTATTATTAGTAACATCAGCAATTAAGAGAGCTGGGCAAGAATCTGTACTCATGACTTTGAGAAAGATACAGGTACATGTAAGAAATATTTCATTTTATTTCTATAAAGCAAAATTATCCAAATAAAACTTGAAGTTCAGTGCTTTATTTCTTTTCTTTCTTTCCTGAGCACCTCTTCCCTGACATTTTGGTTTTGATTGAATATTTCTTCTTTGAGTCATTTCACTTCTCTCCCACAGTTCCATTATATTACTCAAATTTCTTAGATGAACCAAACATGCCAGCACAGAAGACATTGCCACTTCTATTTCATATAATACCTGCTGCACTTTTTGAATCCATTTACTCCTCACATTTTTTCCTCTGTATGTGAAAGGAGCATTAGAGCCTGACATCTTCAAAACTATCAACAATCCCATCTAAAACTGGAGATATGAAATCAGCTCGTCGAGTACATTTATTTCTCATACTCAGTCTACACCACTGCTCAGCCTTGAGCACAGAACACTGGTGCAATATGAGAAAACACCAAGTGTAGGTACACAAGACTATTTCCAATCAACATTCTAAACAAGGACAAACAGTTTATTCAGCACTATACAACCAACCAGATTGCATCGGGTTTTTCAGAAGGTGGTTCTGTACCTCAGCTTTCAAAACTGCATTTGGTTACACAAACACTGTTTCACCCTTAACACATCCTCCAAACCAAGCATGGGTTGCTCAGCAAAGCACCAGGATGCCTCCAGTGAGGAAAAAGGCTGATTTGTAGCTATCCTGTGTTCTAGTACTTAAGGAATTCAAACACAAGACGCAGACCAATACAGACTAAAAATATCTACATGGTTTATTAAAGGTGGGCATAAGGAGAACAACCTCAACACCACTATCAATTAAAACATCAAACTCAGATTTCAGTCCAGCATTAACTACACAGCCTTAAATAAAACTCCTGTGCTGTAAATTTAAGAGATGAACACAACCATAGCCTTTAGAAATAATTAAAAATGCAAAAATACACTGGCTTCATTTTCACAAAATGTGACTAAGTTTGACATTATAAAATTAAGAGGACAATTAAAATACACGTTAAGGTGGTGGGCTTTCATACACTCACTGCTATACACTAAGAATATTGCCATGACTTCAGGTTACATTTGTGTGCATGAGGAGAAAGGGGTGGGAAAGAAATAAGGGAAGTAGGAGAACCCGGAAAAATATATTCCTTTAAAAAAAAAAACTTGTCTAGAACAAAGCCTACAATTAGAAAGACCATTTGCCACTCAAAGACTAGCAAATTTGAATCTGTAACCAGGACATATGTTCATCAATGGAAAAAAATGAAGCAACATAAAGCATGGTTAGTTCTCCAGACACTCCCTGAAGATACCACTGAGAAAAAGAAAAAAAACACTAAGAATGACACAAATAGATTTTTTAATTAAAGAGAAGGGGCTCAGAAAGCATCCTCACTTTTGTACACATTTGGGTTGTTCCTACTCTCCAGGGACATGCAGAGAGGAGGGAGGGCTGTAAGCACTAAGAAGGAGGAGATAAACTGGAAGTGGAACACAAAGAGCAACAGGATAGAACTAATGCAAGCTAAAAAGAAGTGTTGAAAAGAGGCTGATCTTTGGTCTTCAATTCATACATAAACTTCTCTGCACGTCAATAAATGAGAGGGACGTGTTCCGAAATGGACACGGGATCATTGTTTAGGAAGCACAAACACCCTCCAGTTTGAAGGAAGGTGGTACTTCTCTTTCTCAACACTGGCTTTGGTTTCAGTAACTCTAAAGTCTTTCTCCATGGAGACATCTAGAACAAAGCATCAACTGTCATTACAAGCACAAAACATCTTTGGTAACTGCTGAACAGGAAAACAAAACACACCCAACACCTTACAGATTCCTCCAGTTGAGTTTCAGATTATCCATAAAGCAAAAGCCACTCCTGAAAGTCAATTCCCTGCGTGGTTCCCTGCTGTCTCTAAGCAGAAGTCTGACATCTTACAGGCTGACTGGCACATTAAAGGAGTCTCTTGTGGAAGATGAAAAAAAAATATGATAAACAAAAACTTTTGGAAGCAAATTACTATAATCCAATAGAAATAGTAATTTAACTGTTTATCAAGAAAATTGGGGAAAAGGACTGACAGATTATACCCTCAAACCCCCCCACCTTTTGTTTTTAAACTTCAAAGCTTTACAGCTTACGAGTCCACAGCTCACCTACACTTTCACTCACAGCGTATTTTCAAAATCCACCTAGTTCTTTAACATGAGCACTTAACCAAGTGAAGTATTTTATTAAAGGAAAGATATTTAACACATCAATCCCAGCAGACTGCAACTTGCCAGAAGCCCAGTAATATCTGTCATTTTGTCTGTGCACTAATGGGGAGAGTGGGAAAAAAAAGAGCATTTGAAGCTCTCAAGGCCTGCCTACAAATAAAAGCTGCCCTACAAACACATTCTAAGGATCTTGTGGTTTGTACAGCCTTAGAGATATCTGACTCTCAGACTTCTAATTCTTTAAAATTCAATTGTCAAGACATTCAGAAGTTTTTATAGTTTAATCCTGAGCTACTTATGCTGCCTGGAGCACCAGGCCTAAGGGTTCATGTTTCCAGAAAAGCCTAATTTTAGCAAGAAAGGTTTTAATTATTTTAGAAGTGTTCTGACAAATTTTTAATTGCTACTCTGGAAGGCATCATCAGAATCTTACCATGTTTCTTTTTTGTTATGATTAACACAGATCTTGGATGACAAATAGTCAAAAGATATTAAAAAACAGCACATGGCCAAAAAAGGTAATTCTTCATCTGAAAAACCCAATGAAGTACAAATGGCAACAACAGTCCTGAAGGGATAACAGATGCAATACAAGCAACTCAGAAAGCACAATTACCAAGGAAACCACCTCTCCCCTGCAGTACATTTGTGTTGAGGGATGACTATTACGCCACTTACAACACATTAAGGCTTTTCCTGCTATGTGTGTTCATACATAACACCTAGAGACTGGTTTTACTTTAGAACACAACGTGTGGTGATAGGTTCTTACAGCTTTTCAGTAAGGAAAAGCAAAATTTCTCGATAATAGAGACAAAAGTGTTGGGGGTTTTTTTCCCCATTTAAAATTCTGTAACTACTTTGAATCATACAAATGTAACAACACAAAGTGCTTTGCCATTAATCTGGCACCAGTAACAAGTGAAGACCTTGCTCTGCACACTGCTTGTCCACCAAGTTTCAGGCCTCTCATACAACCAGCAGTTGGCACAGGGACCTCTCCTGACTCCTAAGGGCAGTGCATAGGCAAGAAACCTCCTGCCTGCTCCTCTCTCCATTAAGAGCCACATGTAAACTCTGGAAAGTTTAAAAGGAAACTGAAATTTAAAATGACAACTGCCATTCCAGCAATGCTAAGGTAAGACATGCACCATATTCCAGGAAAGACACTGTGGAAGACAATGCTATCTTCCGAGCAGTGGCACAACCCTGCGCCAGAAACTCACAAGTTGTTATTTTTTGGGAAAGAATTATTACACAAATGAAAGTAATCGAGCCATTTTTTTGCCAATTTATGCTCTGCCAGTTATGATTAGAAACACAAATATTATTCTCCAGAAATTTAAGCATAGTTTTTAATGCTGTCTAATGCTATATGGATTTGAACATATATGTAGAGATGTTTACCAAGAGTTCTTTTGTTTTAATGCTGATGAATGATTAGAAAACCTTCCAATATATTATCTTCTCTTTTGCTAAGAGGCAAAATTCCTGGTAAAGTCGAAGAACTACAGCCCCATCCTTACCTTAAGAAAAAGCATTTCTTTGTTGGAACATTACCTGGCTGTAGAGATTTTGATGCACATATTATTAGCTCCTATAAGATGAACATTTTTGGAGCTACATTGCCAATGCGGGACACGGAATGGCTTTTGTTAATACCATATTTCAATTTGGTTGCAAATTGCGCAGAAAAAAAATAATAAAACACCCTATCACCAATGAAATAAAAATTACATGTTACACACAAAACCAGAGAGTGCTAACTAAGTTTCTATGGTGCTGAATATTTGAACACAGCTCTGCTTGGACATCTTGACCTCTTGCAAGGCAGGTAAACATCACTTTTTACACCATGCCCTGACCCACGGGGAAAGCCTGGGAAACATTTCTGCAATCATGGCACATTTAAAGTACACATGACGCCCTTTGTTTTCACACCACAGAAAGGAGTCTTAGTAACCTCAAGATTTGTTCAGTGAGGGGCTGACAGCAACAAACACACACGATAACATCTGCAGGAAAAGCGGAGGCACTGAAAAAGGGAGAATTACACTGGGTATGAGGTTGGGGGTGTTATACATTAACCCAAATTACATTTTTTAGCACGTGACACCCCCTCTTTCTCAATTTGTGAGCATTATTGAAGGGATGAATGTCAAGCGTTTCACCCATTTCTATGGTTTGACACCAGACTCGGAGCAATCTTTGTTGTGACCTATTCAAGGCAGTCCACAAACAAGTTTTTTAATAAGTAAAGGAGAAGCATTTTGCATCAGGCAACATTAAACACATACTACATTTAGCACACTGATATTTAGTCAAGAGGTCATTACCTTATGAGACTACACAAATTACTAAGTCAAAAACAGATGCTGTAGTTTTAGGAAAACTCAGTTCATTTAAAAAATGCAGCTGCTAATGACTCAGAACCCTCATGGAGCAAGCTAAGAAAATTTTAATCAAGAAGTAATATATTCAGGCATCAGCTTCAAGTAGAAGAAAAAAAAAAAAACCACCAACATTTCCTTGCCCATACAAGAACCAAATACTTCAGACTGTAACCAGCACTGACTGCGTCTTCTCCCACACCACCTCTTCCCTCACAGAATCTTCCCATCCTGTGGGGATCTGAAGATTAAAATGAGCACTTTTCATCACAACACAAGTATATTTTAAAGTTTATATTTATTTACCACACAATACAAACATGAAAAATTCAGTCATAAAACATTCCCAGCAACTTTCAGCTGATTTTTCTGTCATTTTCTCAAATGGTTTCACAGTTGTTACTATGCTGTCAAAGGAGGAAGAGTAGGCAGCCAAAATATTGAACTGTATCAAACGTAACAGCTACACAGAATAAGCAACAAAATCCAGAAAATTCAAAGAGAAGCAAAGAACTGAACAGAGAAAAACAAAATGAAAGCTTCGTTGAAAAAAGACAAAATTATTTCTTTGGGTACTGGCTAAAGACATGTAACAATAAGCATTAGAGTGATGCCTGCCAAGTTGGAAGCGAAGGACCAAAATCCCTCAACTAGAGCTCAAGAAAAAGATGTCTTTACTCAATAGCCTGCTGAGGAGGCCATCTATTCAGGATGCAGTGCACCCGCTGCCAAAGAAAACTTATGCTCCCTTCTTCAGTGTCCCAGAGGAGTATCCAAACCAAAATGTTATAGCATAGTTTGGGGTCCATACCCATCAAACATTCCTGTTGACACCACTGCACACAAGTAACATAAGAATCAACATGGATTCCTTGCAGACTTGAGTCCTCACGACCGGGATAAAAACCAGTTCTTTCTCACTTTTTTCCCTAGGATTATTCAATTATCCAATGCAAGATGGACTCCAGTGAGAATGATAATGTGAGATTCATTTATTGCCTAGCAGTTAAGGCACTGTTTCAAATACATGGATTCAAATTACTCAGGCAAAGAGCATACCCACGGCTCTTCCACATTAGGTATCATTCTTGTAGATTTAACATAGAAATAGTACATTAGAAATATTGTTCCTTCCAAATTCTGTATCAGAATACATACCAGAATACATACCAATTTCTTAAAATGAGGAAAAGCTAGACAGAATAGCAGACAAAATGCAAGCACACACTAACTGGAATAAAAGAATACAGCCTACAGCTGTCAGATGCACACGACTACCCTGCTGCAGCTTGTCCCATGCAGATCCATGGACATACAACCCAAAACCTTCTGGGGAGAAGGGAAATGAGAAATGAAAGGACAATCACAGTAAAATGATAACTGTCCCAGTGTTACCCCTCTCCCCCACAAGTTTGCTCTGTTGTTCCATTCACTAGCCCAGCCCTCACTAATTAGCTCTCAGATGCTCCACTCCCTCCACCTACCAAGTTTCCCAGACTTTCCAAAGCCACCTGCAACAACAACATGGGAGCTGTGGG
Organism: Mohoua ochrocephala; assembly: GCA_013398855.1. NCBI lineage: Eukaryota > Metazoa > Chordata > Aves > Passeriformes > Acanthizidae > Mohoua > Mohoua ochrocephala. Next base: position 87,248 of record VZTA01026522.1, read on the forward strand.
ATTTCTGACACTATGAGTCTCCCTCTAATAATTTACTTTTGGATCAGAAAGAATCTTTCCTGCTAGACTGGCCTGATAGGAAGATAAATAGATGTTTTCCAACTTCTTTGTAGCTTGGCAGAGCATTAAGACAAGTAACACAAAGTATAAAGAAAGACTTGGAATTTGTGATTGTGTTTCTGGCAGAAAGAAACCCTGAAGACAGTTACCAAAAGCAAATGACATGTACAAGTACACAGGTCACTTTTAAAGTTCTAAAATAAGAAAAGAAAACAAAAGTAAATCCCCTGAAGTCATGTCTACTACTAACGCCCCAATAGGGTGAACAAGCCCAAGAAGAAAGCACACTTCTAGGAACTGGTCAAAGCACCAGAATGCTGGAAGTTCCTATTAATAAGCTGCAAAACTCTTGAAAAAGCTACAAAAAAAAAAAAAATGGACAGCGATAAGAGAAAGTCTTTGGTTCTCCCTCCTCCCCTCCTTTGTACATAAAGTTGTTGTCTGCCTCACAAATTCTCACTACAGATGCGTAAGCTCCTTCCTTGAGATGTCAGTTCAGATAAGTGATTCTTAATATAGAGCAATCCTTAACATGAAGTAATTCTAGTAATACTAAATAAGTAATGTAGACTACGGATTTAAATATCACATGGTTATCAGTATCAAAAACCCACTGCTTTCAGAGAAGGAATGAAAAGTGGTGTCTGCCTAGTAAAGTTTCATTTAATAAATGAAAATGAAAACCTATTAGAAAAATGTTTATTGTCTTTCTATGATTAAGACAATTATATTAAACCTTTCCACTAGCAATATAAAATTCTACGGAAATTTTCTTCTCTGTGAACTAAAATTACAATTATAGTAAATCTGTAAGTATTTTTCAATTTTAATATAAAGTAACAAAAGCGCATCAATAGATTTCAAGTAAGACAAAGTTTTGCTTGTTCTGAACAGTCACTACTTGATGTCAATGGAGACGCGAATGAAGACACTGACTAATGTGAAAATATTTAAATATTCAAATCTTAATGAAATATTCCTCATGTATAAACCAGCCACTTTTATAAAACAAATCACATCCTCCACATAAAACTAACAGCAAATCAATTAATGTTTCTAACCATTTAATGATATAAATCCAAACACACTGAGACGGGAAGATGCTCACAGCCTCTTGAAGCCTCTAACTTAGACATGCCAAATTCTTAGAGGCATCTGCCTGTTTCCATTGACTAAAAATGGGGTCTGAATCACAGCCATTTCAGGGATCTTGCATGTGTGAATACTTCCTTCCCAAAGGATGGCAAATTTTTCCATGAAACATTTCAGTTTCAAATTAAATTGTTACATGGCTTTTATTATAAACTGACAAAAAAGAAAAAGGAAAAAAATTACATCTCAGGGTTTTTAGATACCCACCTATCATCTATCACAAACAGAAGGGCCTATAGAGGGCATTAAGAATGCTCCATCTAAACAAAATTTAAAAGCTACTTATTTCTGACTACAAATAAGTGTCTTAGGAAGAAAAAATATTTTAGAAGCCAGTGCTTCAGTTTACATCACTGATAAACTAAGAGATTCAAGCTTAGCATTGGTAGCTGTACCATCTGCACATTTTACAAGCAGTAGAAGCATTTAACATGTTTATTTTTGTTCATGCGGAACTCTGTAACAGTTATCCTAAAACCAAATAAGAATTGTAACAAAAAAACCTATTTTAACTCAATTTATCCACTAAGAGAGCAGCAGAGGAAATTATTCTCCTCTTATTCCATTTGCGGGCTTCCAGCTACGTGTTAAGGCTTTTAGCAAAAACTGTGGAAAGTCTACAAAGCATAAGCATGCTACATACAGCACAAATGTGCAAGTTCAGGGCGTGGGGAAAGCACAAAAGTTCAGCAATGCAGCCCATTCCTGGCCGGGGTGAGGTGGAATAACTAATGCTCCAGTGCTAGCTTCCAAAACTGAGTGGTTTTACAGACTCCTCTACCTACTCATAATGCGTCACCTAATGCAGATTCTCACGGTGTGCCAGAGAAGTCACAGTCAGAAAAACCACATTTCAAAATAACACCATTTTCTTGGTGCAGTATTTTTACCCCAATATTACCAACAACACTTGGTTCACCTTGTTACTCTACAAATTTCCATAGCTCAAATACATTAAAATGCTGCAAGAACACAAAGTAACCTGACACATGTTGATTTTCTATCTGCATTATAGAGCTGTTCAAAAAAAAAGTAATTATAACCTCAGCTCCACACACTGCTGCTGCAGAAAAGCTGAACCCCTGCTCAGATAACAAAGTGGCAGTGAAGCAGCCAGTGCAGAAAAGCTGTACCAAATAAACTCCACCATCAGCTTATCTCCTGGTAGCCTATTTTTTTGTACCTTACACTGAGGCCTCTTTAAACGAAGTACCATCTAATTTATGGAAGCAACCAACTGACATTTAACTACTTCAATGAAACGGAGCACAGATCACATCTCATCACATCTTGATCCAATGTGTGCAACAACCAACATTCCCTTATTTCCCCCTCAGCTGTCCCCAGCTACAGAACTGTTACTTATGTTCAACAAACCACAGATCTCCTTATGCTAATATAAAAAAGGCATATTTTTGCATATAATGTCCCCAACTGACTTAAGTAAGAAGTCTTATAAAAACCTGACAAAATATTTTACATATCTACAAAACCAAATTAAGTCATTATTCCTCATCTGACAAGTTTCTCTCTCCTGGCCACTGATTCTTGAATTTCTTTTTATGTCACTCTCAGTGAAACATGGTATGGCCTTAAGTTGACAAATACATGAATGTTATTTACCTGTCCTGCACAGCCTTTGATCCTAAATGTCTCAATACAGACATTTAGGCCAAAAAAAATTACGTGTGTTGAAGTCAAGGTTTTGAAATACAAAACAAGAGCCATACAACCAGGATTCCCAACTTCTTTTGACTTACCTGTAGTAATTTTCATGCTCTTACAGTCACTGTGAAAGGACAGCAAACAGACATCACTGCAAACAGACATTACTTTTACAAAGGTATTTTCATTTCACACTAATCTACAGTAGAGTTACAAATTCCAGTCACAGATTCACAAGAGCAGGCCAAACACTCACCAAACTCTTTACACACTAATTTGCTAATATATATATACCTGTAAGGTAAGAATATTTTTCTTTCCTCTGCAGAAGTACAAATGAAGGACTTGGTAGTGTAAAGCTGTAATATTAACACGTTTTCAGAGTTGTAACACTTGTCAATGTGACATGCTAACAAGTTGTACCAAACCTTCTCATCTTCCCTTTCCAACCATTTTATACGCTCTTCTCAATATTAGATGGGGCTGTCCTCTACATTACAAATTCCAACTACACTTTACATTTAGCTGTGTACAAGCTGTTTCTGAGACTTCAGTGGAAGCAGGAACCCTACAAAGGTTCCAGATAGGCATCATCCTTAATACAAGATTTACAGTTAAATACAGTCCTTAACTGTGCACCTTATATTCTACAGATTAAGTTATAGGTTTGTACAACTGCCAGCTAGGTATGCTTTTATTTTAATAGGGAGAAGGAAAAACCATGATCAAGCTACTTGCCAAATCAAAATCCCAGAATAATATCAGGATCTGCTTCCAAACAACAACAAACTCTAATAAATTTTAGGTGGTGTCATTTTAAAGGACTCCAGTTTAAAAACTGGACTTCATATCTGAATTAAACATGTTAGCTTATGTCAAAAATACAAACCCAAACAGCTGCCTTTGATGTGACTGATTAAAACAACTTTTGTCTCTGGTATTACTAATGGAATGAGTAAATGGGTTGTAATATAATGTACAATAATTCAGTTACATACTAGTAAACATTTCATAGACATCAGAGCACTAAAGTCTCAGTTCATGCTGAATGATTTTATAGACAAATAAATATGAGCTTAAATGCCAAATAAACATCCACTGTTAACAGGGCACCTCAAGACTATTTGGTGAGCCATGACACAGAGTGGCCTGTGGGTATTGCAGTCAGAGGTACAAGCAAAAAGCATAAAGCACAGTCAAATGCTCAAACAAGGCTCAAGATTCTTGAACTCTCCAAATCCCTTTTACAGAAAAATCAAGGCACATTTTAAAAACTGACTGATTTTACTTAGAGATGATTTCATATTGGAAGGATTTCCAAGCCACTTATGCGCCAGTATTTTGCAATATAGGAACAAATTTCTTTCCATGAAAATCTGCTTGAGATAAGCAAAAAAGTTTCTAAAAGTAAATACTTCAAAGCTAACTTTGAACATACTTCCTACATTGTCATCACACACTGAAATGTCTTTTATCGTAGTCTACACTTACAGTTGTACTAGAGTTCTACTGGTACAAACAGCAAAGCTGGGAGTACAGATTTTCTACATGGAAAAATGCAGAATTAGAATTTCGATACCCACCAAGAAATAAAAAAGCAGCAGGTTCACTTTTCACTATATTTATTACCGTGGGTTTTTTTACTTGAAGTTTGCAAATACAATGCATTGCGACACAATACATCAGAAACTTGAGCTTAGTTCAGTCCTATTTCATAGTGACATGACTAGGAAAAATCATTGCTATTGAAAAATATAAAGTGGATCAAATCAAATACTGAGGATATGGGAGACATACACACTGTGGTTGTTCAGCAAGATAACAACAGATTATAGCAAAAAAGAAGCAGTTTCAAAAAATGTTAATGATAGTATTTTTGCAAAGCTTCAACCTTTCACCTACTCCCCAAATAAGTAATTTTACTTAAAAACATATTTTTAAAAGCCATGCTTCAGTAAAAGAGGCGAAGGGAAGAAATCTGCCTTTAACAGCAGAAACCCCTGCATTTCACTATCTGGAAAGGAACTACACCCCACGTTTTACTCGCACGGGTTAAGCTGCAGCTGGTAACACAGGCAGGGCTTTGCAACCACAACAGCCAAATCTTTATACAGTAGCAAGCACAGCACAATAAATGTTCTGAACACTGGCCCAGCTCACCTGCCTTCAACATATGAATAAACTGCTACATTTTTAAGTGGTGTTTTGATTAAAATAAACTGAGAATTTGGGAAGAGCCATCGAGGAAAGGCAAGCAGATGGAGGGACTAGCTGACACATAACAATAGCTGGTGAAATATTACTCTTATTTTCTGTAATAAACACCAAGATCAAAACATTACGCAAGTTAAATTTCCTTGAAAGGTTCCCAGCAGGAGTTTTCCTTTTTGTTTGTGCAGTACGCGATTTCCTCTCACCCACAAAAAACATACCAAGAATGTGCATGTGCCACTAACACTAAGCAGCACTTCCTTAATCACTCATTTCCAACAATTTATGGATGATCAGTGGCAAAAACGAGCAAAAATAATGAAAGCATGCAATGAAAGCTCATTGAGACAAACCGGCTTGGACTTCCTACTCATTTCTGTGTCTCTTTAAGATGGGGGTCTGATACAAATTAGCCACTGGGAAAAAAGTCATCTGGTCATAAAATACAGTACAGGGTCACTTTTATGTAAGTTTGCCAAAAGGGACATAAACCAGGACAATTTCAAACTGTGACACAGGATAGAAGTATATTAAAAAAATCTTTGTTCCTCCTCCATTGTGCTGTCATGTTGCTCAGCTTTATAGACATTCTGAGCACCAGCTCTGGCCTCTTCGCTTCCACCTGGTCTACCTAATTAATTAAGCAAGGAAGTTACCTCAAATTTTTGTACTATTTGTTTTTATTGTCATGCACTTCTTTTGATGTTCCAGGAGTTAACCTCTTAATCCACAGACTCTGTGTGTTGTGTTCTGAACATTTTGGGATGTCTGGATAATTTGGATAATTGGTCAGGATGTTGCTGTCGCTCATGTTAAACTTTATGCTATGACTACAAGTTCAAAGATCAGTATTAAGGCAATATACTTCATAAAGCCTTTTTAAAACTCTACACTTGTGATTATGCAATACCTAGTTTTTCCAGTTTCTCGCAGTGGTAAATTGCATTATTTACATTTTCTTATAAGGAAATTACTCCCAAATGTCTTTCTCTTTGTCAACTTCAAATAAATACAAATTTCCATTGAAGTTACATCAAGAGAAAGCATGTTTTAAAGGTCAAGAAAAGGTATAGCAATTATCTCCTCAAAAATGTTTGCCTCATTCACTCAGCAGTACACATGTAATTTTCTGTGCAGTCTGTTACCACACATGGAAACATCAGCACTGTGACCTACAGGTACTCAACTGCAAATAGCACAATTTTTCTTTTTTGGAGAGAATGATAAAGAATGAGGTTAACTCTGACATTAAGAAACACTGTTGACAACTTTGTTTCATAACTACTATAGAATCTGAGCACATCAGTGACAAAGAACTAAAAGATTATCTAAACAAGAAACACAACTTTATGCAGAGACTCTACAAAGGAAGACAAGAAGAACAGAGAAAGATGTAAAACAGTTTTTTATGCTGCTGCAAGAGATTTAAGTGATATCAGAGACTCCTACAGCTCAGTTAACAGCACTGGCTAAGGTGCAATGTATCACAATTCAAAGTGTTGAAAAATCCAATTCACATGTGTGCACAGAAATATGTGTGTGCATCCAGACACACATGGCAGATACACAAGGACATACGTACATACACATTTGTATCTTACACACCTCCAGTATTGGCTGGATTATTATTATTGTCCTGACATCGGAATTCTTCAAGTGCCATTAAATGGAAATGAACAAGAGCAACGAGCAGCACATAAGCTCTTTATAAGGGCATGGCCAACCCCTTTAGGCCCAAAATGCCCCTTCTGAATTCACAGAGTGGATTTTATGAAAAACTAGCAGAGAATCAGTCTGAATTCCAGTGCAGCACTGCATCCGTCCGTGGCCAGTGCCTCATCTCCCTGTTTCTCTCCTCTGCACAATATGCAAGCCCTTGGTTGTTTTAAACTGCTGCCCTGGGGAATCCAAGTGAGTCTGTAAGAGGGGCCATGTGCCATTTGGAAAGCATACTACCAGTCAGGGAAAAGAGCCATAGGAAATTGGAAGATGGTTAATCAAACCCATTCTGATTCCGAACAGTTAAGGGAGCAATGCTACCATTCAGGAACACGGAAAGAAAAGTCATACAAAGCTCACAACAGTAACCTATGAGCTAACTGAAACATCAGAGTTTGCAAAAAAAAAAAAAAAAATCACATTACTGTCAATACATAAAATCAACTTTTATAGCACAGACTGTGAAAAATAAACAGATGGCTAAAATCTTCAGGAGTCAGACCCATACATGATAATGACTAAAATTACTGTTGCTATTTAATCTGAACAAAGACATCCATTAAAAATGAAAAAAATCACTTCAATTTCAGGAATTAAACTCTTTTAATTATGCATTTTCAGAACTTTTATTAAAGTCCAACAAGTAATTCACATGTGAACACCTTCAAACAGACATCTTCACTGCACATACCTGTATCCCAAGTGACCTATTTAGTCATTATGATGAAGGCAATTCAATGACAAGATGACCTCCATAGAAGCTTTCACTGGAACAGTCTTTTAATCCAAATTTTGATCTGAGCTGAGTATCTAGAATCGACTGCTTTCCTAACTCCCAAGTGAACAATTAAAGATCCATGCCCAATCTCTTTACTGAATGTCTTCATATTTACAGTAGATCATTCTTCTCTTAAATGCTATGAGTTTTGCCAAATGTATGAAATGTTCTTTTAAGCTGAGATCACTAAAATCCGATTTTTCCAGTGAACAGTAATAGCATTTGAACAATGTTTTATCTCTCTGGTCCATTAGCTTGATGTGATCAATGACAAAATATTACTTTTTTTAAAAAATTACACAAAATAGTTTGTTCAAATACCAAAATTCTACAAAGTAATCGCAGTCTCAAAATCTTCTCAGAGAAGAGATAAGAAACATGATCAAAAATCTACAGAAAGTAAAAAACGATGGGAAAGACCTTTCCTTCACAGATGCTAGAACTGAAAACCTTACATGCAATCCTGAGTTCAATTAATCATGAATTTTCCCAGATTGTAATCACCCAATTATGTGATGTAATTCTTTAAAATATATATAGCAATTACTACAAGTAGAATAATTTATCTACATCAGCATCTGAACAGAACAGCACATTTAATTTTAACTATGAACTTTGTTCAGAAGTGCCATCTGCCACTTATTTTCCAAGAAAAGCAATCAAAGACAAGGTATGTTCATATCACAACAGACCACAATTCCTCAATCTCAACCAGCAGCTTTAAAGCTCACACAAAACAGTGAAAACAATTCCATCCATTTTGGATACTTTTAAACAGAGCAGTGAGGTAGAACAGACATTGCATAAAGGCCTGCAGTTTTTGTACCAAGAATCATACTTGGCTCCTGGGATGTTCCAAAAAATTCCAGAACTCAAAGTAAAAAAAAAATAATTCCAAAATGGAATTTCCTCCCCTCCAATAGGTGGGTTTTATACTAAAATCTGATCTCATCTGCCCCCATGAAGAAGCAAAACTCTAAAGCACCAACAACCATCTTTTCCCTGGTATCTGCATAAGATTTTGGTTCTGTCTTACCCATCTCATCTCACAAATGCTTTCAAGCACAAACATGCAATGGTGATCTGATTTACCTTGAATGCCATTTATTGATAACCATTACCATAAGAAAGTTACACTTTAACTACTAAAAGTTTCACATAAAGTGCAAGTTTCATGTAGCTGGGATACATAAAGCATCTGTTGGAGCCAACAGAACTGTACAAGCAGAAGTACCCTACCCGGTATGCTAATGGAGAGAATCCTTGGTTTTGTTGGACTGCAGGAGACACAAACCCCACTGTAATCAGTTAACATATTTTTTAGAAGAAAAGATAAATATTAGCTGTGGCTAGATATTTAAGTGTCAAAAGGAAAACAGAGTGGTCTCCACATGAAAACTGGAAGGACAAACAGAGTTGCTCAAAGTTCTCAGCCCTGTATATACCTGAAGTGAAGGAAGAAGAAAGGAGAGCGTTTTCCTGCCAATATGGACAAGCAGAGTTAAACACAGCAGCCCATCACCAAACTCCTTGGATGCTGAATGCATTACTTTGGTCACCCAAACTCGTAACTGAAGTGACCTGGATACTTCTGCAGTTTGGTCAATGCACAGCAACGCTGCAGCAGCATCAGCTCAGCACAGGTGACACCACACAACATTCACACACCACCGGGCCAGGCCCTGCAGGTGTTTTCTGACACAGCTGCATTGCTGTAATCCCCCAGTACCTTCTGCTATGGAATAAAGTCTCTGTTTCTCCACATTCTTTTCTCTGAATTAAAATTTTCCTTCACAAAGTAGTTTCTAAGTTGTCTGTTTTCCTGTCCTCTGTTTTCTCTCAAGTGAACCCAAAAATCTCAACTTGAATGCAGCACTTCAGCTGAGTTTTCCCTAATCCCACCAAGAATCAAAATGGCAACTTTAAACAGGAATGATGTTTTCCTTCCAAATACAATTATCCCCTTGTGGCTCTACATTACATGCCATGCATCAATGACTCATAGTCTTTTGCATCCATCTTTAATTCATTTCATTCTTCAGATTTCAAGATCACTTTCCAAGACCCTTTGCTTTCTGACAATTGTCATCCAAAGGGAGCAGAATTCCCTCAAGTGCAGTATCATTAAAAACAAAAGTGTAATCATTTGGATGATAAAGATTAATGGAAACGTGCTACAATTGGTCCCCAGACAGTCAATCCAGTTTAATCTATTTGATATTTATGATTTGGAATTAATTTTGATGTGCCTCCCATTATAGTAATTTTTCACTGTATTTCTTTAGTTCATGTATTAATACAATCATTATCATCTTACTGTTCAAAAATTGCTTTGCCAAATTCCCTGCTTCACTGAAACACTCGGCCCTCTCAACCTGAATATATTCAACTAAGTCTCATATATCTGGACATGTTTTCTTAACATATTATTGTTAATACTCATCACATTTGAACCTTTTTGGGGATGTCTGTAACCTTTAAAATTCACAAATCAAGCTTGTTTTCTCAGGGTCATCTGTTATTTAATCACCCTTCCCATTAGTAAGAAACCTGTCCTTCTTTTCCTTGTTATTTTATTTCTAGTGCATTTCTTGAACCTTCTCTCCTTTTAACAGCCCAACAAAATTATCTTCCAAAAAGTAAAATCTTGATTGAATCATTTCATTTAAAAAATAATAAAACAAAAAGAGTGAAGTCTTTTTCTTGATCTCAGTACACATGGCTTTTAAGGAGTCCTTTTTCCCCTCATATATCTGGCCTGTGCCAGAGTGTGCAGCTGTATACACACCTTCACAGAAGCTCATACATCCCTGCACCAAATCCTCCCCAATCTGTAATTTCAGTTTCATCACAAAAAAGGGCTGAAAATGAAGTATATACTGCAATTACGCTGTATTTAATAGTGTTTTCCTACCTTTTTTAAGCCAGCAAATCCTTCTGATTCCAAGAAGAAAAACGCAAAGGGCATCAACACAAACAAACACAGATTTGAAAAAAGAGAGGCAAGATTCCACAAACCTGCAACAAGTCAGAAAAAAGTTTACATTATAAGTTTCACAGTTAAACACACAAGTTAACAGTTAAATATATTACATTTTCCTCCTTTACATATAACAATGTAGTATATGTACAAGTGCATGGGGTTTTATGGATACAGTTATTTACAGGTCATTGCTGAAAAATATCCATTTCTCTGCCTAATGGTCTTCAAACAAAAACTGGATACAACTTACCTTCCAGCGGTAAATGTCTAAAACCTTGGGAGACAGACTGCAAGCTCAGGTGTACTACTGCTACAGTCTCACTGAAGGCTCTTTAGAGAACCATTGTAGAAATTTTTAGGACAAAAGTATTTTACTACTCTCAGCGAATCTCACAAAATCCAGTTCTGTATATTCCCTTCCTCCCATATTTTTTTCAAGAGAATCTTCGGCAAACCATGGATTTTAACAAGAGCAGTACACAAATGCCATTGTCACCTCCAAATCAGAAGAAGATATCATGGTAACAGCAGCCTTCCGCAACGGAATGACTGGCTCAGCAGGCAAGAGGAGAGCAGTAGATATTTTTATCTCAATTTTATAAGGCTTTCAACATCATCTCACATGAACACATTCACAGCTTAATACGGGCAGGGTAAGTGGACTCTGAGGTGGACTGAACATTGGCTGAGTTTCTGGGCTACCAGGGTTGTGACCAGCAGGACAAAGCCAGGCTGGAAGCCCATCATCAGTGCTACGTACACCCCAGGAGGCTGATGGTGGGTTAAATACCTTCATTAGTGACCTGGGTGATGGGAAAGGGCACATCCCCAGCAAATCTGCTCAAGAGACAAAATGGGGAGCAGCAGTATCCTGCAACTCTGATGAACCTCAACAGGCCAGACAAGCAGACAGAGAGGAGAGAAGTGTGGGCTTAGGGAGATTTTATCCATGTATATAAATATCTGATGAGGGAGGAAGAAATGAAAACAGAGTCAGATCTTCACAATGGTTTCAAATGAATTGAGAAGAAGAAATGAGCATGAACTGAAAAACTGGAAAATCTACTTACTCATAAAAGGAAAGAAAAAAACCCAAACAAACTAAAAATCCCAAACATTTTCCACTGTCACTGTACTCAAGCAGTGCAACAGGTTGCCCACAGGTCTTGTAATCTCCATCCTTCAACATACTCAAACCTAAAAGGGGAGTGCCTTGAGCAGCCTTCTCTGACTGACCCTGCTCGGAGCAGGTTATTTCCAGAGGTCTTTCCAACCTCAACCATTCTGTGATCTATGTGAAAAATCAACAACTGACTACAACAAGGACATCTGTGAGACACATGTGACATCTGCAGGAAGAGAAAGGGTTTAGAAAACAACCTGAAGTGATAGCTAATCTCCATTAGAGTATTTGCTCTATTAAGATTTTCTAGGCTGAACACTTTCTGAACAGCCAGTTACTGGTGCCTAAACATGAATCCACCATCGATCATCTTATCAGAAGTCGTGCAGGATGCAGTGTTTCTTCTTTATAAAAGCAGAAGCTTATCTGCAACTTAGCAGCTAACAGGTCTAACTATTGTCACATGTTTTACATCCTAAAAAAAAAAAGTCTGTAGAGAAAAACAGGCTTAGCTCCCCACCTTCCTCAAAGCACACACATTTCCATAATTCTACAGGACTACGTTATATCACCTGAATATCACTCCAAAAAGAATATTCCCCCAAGATAAGAAAATCTGAACTAACAGCTTTGTTTGTGTCCTTCTTCCCATGTACAGGCTTGCTCCTTTTTCTCTTGAAATTCTTTCCATTTTGCAAAGAATAGGGAAGGAAAGAGACATTTACTGGATGTCTGGGGCATTCATTATCAAAAGAAATTTCTGTAGTTAGATCCAAATGTAAAATAGTTAGCAGATATAGGTTTGCCTATACCCTCTCAAAAAGTGCTTCTGCCATATACTTCCTTTTTCCTTAAATGACAGCATTCAAATTTGAAGGAGAAATAAAAGAGAGGAGGAGGAGGGGGACAGGGGCCAAAAGAACCTCTTCAGCAGCTGACAGCAGCAGGACACCAGCAACCAAACTCAGCCAAATAGGCTACAGAAAACAAAACACGAAAATTCCAAAAGATGCGTGAAATATAACACTCATTTGCTAAAGAAAACAGACTGCCTAAAGGTGGCTAAACTCCAGTTAACAAAGAGGGGGATTTTTCCTTTAGAATTTGCTTTGCCAGGAAGCTCCTGTTACCATTTGAGAAACATTCAGGCATAGCAACATCAGCAAGAATGTCATTAACAGCTTTTACGAGGGGACATTAACTCCAGCAGTCTGCGCCTTTTTTTCCCCCAAAAAAGACACCAGAGTAAGAGTAGAAATACAACTAGATGGGGGTAGGAGTCTTATTTCAGCAGTTCTCTCTAACTGAAGACAGAGTGCATTCAGTTACCTAATGCTAAGTTCAATACCTGCTTGTCCTAATTTCAGCAGCTCTATTACTCGTGTATCTTACAACATAAAACAGTGCTTAGGAGCTGCAGAGTACACAGAGCATTTTAAGGGAGGGGGGACTGGTGCACATCCAGGGTGATTTTTAAAAAGTTAAAATCCAGAAATTAACACATTAGTAGCATATAGGAACCACATTTACAGAATATTAAACTACAGAGGTCCAATATGCACATAAAGTTAGGAGAGGCAAGGACAGTGCTGTTCTGCTGCTGACAGACACGTGCACTGTCCTCAAAGTAAGAGTCCTCTGTATTTCTTTTCCTAATTTGGTAGTTCAGAAATCACATTAAAATAGACCCAGAAAAAGAATTATTTTCTACCACATTGCATCATAAAATTGCGTAAGACGCTTGCAGACATCAACATATAGAAAAGCTTTAAGCAGTTAGAATTTTTTTTTCCTTTGCATTTGTAGTGACCTAAGACTGTCCCCCATAAAACAAGTTAATAAAACATAAAAATTAAAAATTTCTCAGTCTTTGGCAAACAGATTAGACCCTGAGCAATTTCCCATTTTTCTCATTCATGGCAGTTTCATTACGTTTTACCCCCACCTGGTGGTTGTACCCAACAGCAGCTCAAGGGAGCACTGCTGTCAGAACTAGTTCTGGGATTAGTTCAGCGCGTATTAACTAGGTAAGAGTGTTTATACTGGATCCAGGTCTGGCCTTTCTGCCTAGTTTCAAAAGTTTGACGCACATATCTTCTACTTTTTTTTATTTGCCAGAAGCAATGCAACAATCTACAGAATAAAACCCCTCAGTGTCAGGTTCAAGTACCTCAGATGATGGCTGTAAGTGATAAATCTAGAAAAAATTAAGTGCTTTAAAGCAACACAACGCTCCCATTTGATAACATTTGCAAAGCAGTACACAAACCATACCTGAAGGCTGTGTAGGCAGAGTATTATGGGAGTGCGAGGATTTCTGAGCTCGGGTGCCGGTGCCAGGGCTGTGAGCTCCTAAAGCCGCACAGGTTTCTCCCGCTGACTGCGCCGGGCGCCGCCGGGCACGGAACGCGAGTCCCCGAGCGGGGCGATCCCGGCGAGTGCCACGCGGGGGAGCCCTTGGCCCAGGGAACAGCTCCGGCGGCAGCGCCCGGCCCAGCCCCGACCCAAAACCGCCCAGAGCCAAAACCCGCCCGGCACCACCCGAACCCACCCGAGGCTCACCGCGGCAGCACCTGCCCCCTTGCCATACACTTACACCTGGAAACACCAACATGCTGAACTGCCCTCCTCGCTAGCCACTGCTGTTGGACTTACGAAATACAAATTACACTGTGTATCCATAAAGTGCTATTTTCAAACACTAGCACATTAAAATCAAAAGATGGTCACTGGCAAATTGAAAGGCTTTCCTATTTAACAGCAGCTATTCCAGCAGATTTCTTACTAACCCAAATTTTCTCAAGCAACAACTGACAGAGTAAAAATTTCTGAACTGCTTATTGTATAATTTTCAGTCTCTGATGCATTTTATTGTCCTTTTTCCAACGGCGATTCAGACACAGAAGGATTATTTTCCATTAATTTTTTGGAGAGGAGTAAAGGATATAAATGTCTGAGCAGCTAAATCCGTGCGAAAAATGAGATTTAGCTTGGGTTTTTTCCTCCCATGAAGGAGACATACCAAATTAGCAATCCCCCATGACATGTCACAAACAGATCATAGAATAGCTCAACCAGAAAGAACCTGTAAAGTCACATAGTCTGATCTGCCCTTAAAACAGCCAAGCTGCAGGTGCCATCAGGCTGCTCAGGGCTTTGGCCATCTGAGTTTTGGAAAACTTTTAAGACCTGCCAGTGTCTCTGGACAACCTTTTTCATTGTTCAACCATCCCCTGCTCTGAAGAATTATTTCTTTACATCCTACAAACATCACTTCTTGCCTCTCACTTCACAAAAAAAGACAAAGACAAAAACCCAAACAAAACAAAAAAAAATCCTTGCAAGTTAGGGATCTGGAAATTCATGAATTTGCTGTGTGACTATTATTAGACATTTAGCAAAAATTTGCATACACTTTTCAGAGAAAAATCCTCCGAAGCCAAATTACTATCTCTTCACAACAGTAAAGAGGACACCACAGTTAACTTGCAAATTATTTCTCTCAGATTAAATAAACTGTTTCACATAGTGAACATACTTTCTCCAGACAAGCCTAGAAAACAATGTCCTGTTTTCACCAATTATTTTATTGCACATCTTTACTACGATACTCACAATTTTCCTTGTTTACACATAAATCACTAACAGCTGAATTCAGCAGAATTTAACTATCCAGTCCAAGCTGCCCACAGCTAGCAAGTTTCTTAAAACATTTGTATTTTGAGAATAAATTTATAGGTATCATCATAAAGAGAAAGGCACATGAATCTTGCATTAACACATGAGGAAGAAGTCTGAGCAGCACGTTTCAGGTTAGCTTCTAGTAGCTCTTATTTTACATTAATATTCAAAGCAGTGAATTTGGTTTAATTCCATCAAAAAAAGAACAGAACAGTTAAGAAAGACTTTGTGATATCTCACACAGCAGCAAAACCAACTAGCCAATAGCACATTAACAATTAGCACATTAAATGAAAATGAGTTATCAGTTTGAAAATAAGAACATATCTGTGCACATATAATGAAGACATCCACTTTAATTACATTATGCTCAGTACTAACCATGAATTAGTGAGCCATTTAACCACTGAATATAGTAGTTTTGTGGAAAAGAAAGCAGGATCTCATTGCTGATTATTGAGAAAGGTAGAAGCAGGACTGCACCAGCTGAAACTGCTAGAGTGAAGGTGCTCAAGAACAGCCTGAAATTTAAAGAAATGTACCACTGTTACCACCAACATGCTCTGAACAGCAGGGAAAAAAGTAATTAAACTTCCTGTTAATCAGCATCTAAAGGCAACACATTCTTACATTGTAAATGGGCAGGAGAAACTGGGATTTCCAAAACATTTAACTTCCAAAAAGCAAATTTACAATAGTTTACAGAACCCAGTATAAACAATTAGTTTTTATCAACTCTAATGATTATTCTCTTGGCACACGTATGCATTCAATTCCAAGGTAATATAAAGGTTAAACTACTGGAGTTCATTAAATATCTTTTCACAAGTCTCCTCTTTCAGTTTTAATTTCCCACATAGACATATGCATAAGAAAAACAGGTTCAATTTCTATATTCTTAGTACAATTTTTAAAAGCAGAGCAACCTTCTAACAACTGAAGAGTGAGTACAATTATACAGAAATATTTTAACATTAAATTGAAAAAAAAAGTTGGGGTTTTTTCACAAAGTAGTTATTCAAGTTATCATCTCATAGATGTAAAGTCGATATACAGAAATTTTCAGAAATATTTAAAATATTTAAGCTTATTCTTTTTAGATCCCAAACACAACTTAAACTACATGCCATCTTGTGGCATTAAAAAGAACTGTGTTCTTAAAAAAATAAGATCAACAAAACATTCTTACAGAACTAATCTAATGCTACAATAAAATTAGAAATAATTCTCAAATTGCATGACTAAATAAATAAATAGAACATCCCTACAACAAGAGCATCTGTAAGCTGCTTACAGCAATCTTTCTTAACACTCTACAAATCCATTTTTCATTTACACAAAACTTAACATAAAGAGTGACTAATTTTATCTTTTAAAATATTCTTATGTTACTGTTGTTGGCTTCTGATTTTTTTCTTTTATTTAAGGGTGTTTAAGTATTCTAAGCCAGAGCTGTGAAACCTAACAAACGACAGTGAAGTGCTACAGCAGTTTGGCTTTGTTTTCTTCTCCCTCCACACCTCAAGTCCTGACAATTATGCCATGTGGAGAAAAATCTATCTCCATATGCTTGAGAGTTACTGCTTTTAGGAAAATAACGTGCACATTTAAAAAAAAAAAAAAAATAGGCTGAAAGAAAAAAGAACATGTTCTATTTACAACAACACTCTTCTACGAGCTCTCCTTCCAAGGGGATGGGGCACCACCAGGGAAGAGACAAGGACACTGTAATAGACAAGGAGCCAATCCACATTGTCCAGCCAATCATGGAATTGAGAAGGCAGCAACAGCCACGGAGGTTCTGTACATCTTGAGGCGTATTCAAATAGGAGATATTAGTATCTAGCTTTACAAAGGAAGAGGATGAGGAGAGAATTGCTGGCAGACCAGTAGGTCTGGCAAGTGCTTGTCTTCCACTTGTTACCTTTCTGCAGCTTTTTTACAATGATCAGGATAAGATGTCTTCTACAGAGGGAGTTAACTTTCTCCCCAGGATCCACGGCCTCCCTTGACAGGCCTTCCATCGACTGCTGTGGGAACTTACAACACCTCCCATCTAAACACCTACATTTTAGAGACCTAAATTCAGGTCTTGCACTCAATTCCACCTCTTGCATCAGGTCTTCCTGCAATATTCTGGCCAACTTCACGCCTACCGGGAAAACTACAGGTGAAAAAAGGCCTAGACCAGACTTTCATAACACTACCAGTAACACAAGGTGCCAATTAACCAAATCATATTCCCTGACCCTCTAGCAATCTATTTAAAACACATTTAAATATTTAAAATAGACTCTTATTTATTTGGAAACATAGACGGTTCCTATCATAACAATATATTCAGGAAAAGAAGTTCTGCCAAGAAGAGCTATACATACGATATTCTGTTAACGATGGCATCTTCATCCTCTTGCTCATCTGAAAATTAAATTACAGCAGGTTATATTCAATACTCACTTGTCTTTCCTCAGGCTAAAATGCATATACATAGGAATAATTTTAATTTACTATTAAAATTCAGATGCACTGATATAATTTATAAGCATCAATATTTTAAGAAGGTACCTTCCAAAAACGAATACTCTCAGCCTTCGCTAGTCAAACTCTTTTCAATCAATGTAACAACAAAGTTATTTCACTTTACTCAAATATGCAGATCAAAACTTCTTGGAGACCTCTTCCAGAGGGCTCTATGGCAAATGTGCTTTCAGGCTCCTACAGCCATGGCTGCTGCTAGAAACTGTCCCTTCGGGCATCTCTGGAAGCACAGAGAGCAGGCAAGCTCCGGGAAAGTCTTGGAGTCCAAACTAACTACTATTAGAAATCATTTTCAGTATTAATGTCTTTTTAAAACAAGAAAGCATACTCAGAACAACAGTGATGACTACTCAATTGCTTCCCTTTACTTACCCCTCTTCCCAGCTCCTGAGGATTTGAGGAAGGGGAGGAAGGACAGGTGGTGTTATTCTTGTTACTTGTTCTGGATTTAAGATACCATGACTTCCTTCTGATACTTCACATTTTAGACCATTTTTATTCATTTATTCCTCACTTAATACTCCACTAAAACAATCTTTTTGAAACAATATCAGCATTTCACTCAGAGATGAATCACTAACACATCCTTCATTTATGCTTTACACCCTTCTCTATGCGCATCAATATACAAATGTAAGCATTTCTAAATTTAAAATAATGTAAGCATTTTTAAATAAAAATTTCTGAATTTAAAATACTTTTACACTCAGCATTCTAAAGTTTCTCCTATTTTCCACAGGAGATAGAACACCTGACTTTATTTATTCTTAGATTTTAAAATAAATTTAAGTTCTTAAGAGTCATGCACGCAGTTGAAATAAACACATAGCCAATAACATCATGCTATTTTGAAATTCTTCTGTGAAAGGACATGGAGTTGTTGGGTTTTTTGATGGAAACCTCATGGTGTTTTGAAAGACTAAGTCAAGATCTCTTATGAATCATTTTGGCTAAAGAGCTTCTTGGAGAAGCAGAGAACAATTTGTCCTGAAAGCGTTCCAGATGTGTTAACTCTTCAAGCATTTCTCATCAGGAAGATCATAGGAGGCTACAAAGTGTGCCTAAGTATGTGCTCACAGAGCTTTCATAGAGTCAGGACAGCTGCAGAGCAGTTCCTCTTCCTAGCTGAGGAGATCAACTGCCAACAAAAGGTAATAAAAGCGTCTTTGCATCCAACAGTGTTTGCCAAAGCAGTTTCCCCTTCCTGTTCTTCTCCATCCAAATGGTAGCAGCTTTGTAGCGTCCAAAACATGTATCAGGATCAGAAGACAGTATCTGTCTTAATTCTTATGTTTAAAGAGATGTACCTTTCTTTTAAGGAATTAAATTCCACGAGAAGTTTACTTTTTAAAACACTCATCCATCTATGAAAGCAGCTCTATCATAACACAGGTCACCAGAGCTCAATAAACAGTTTCCAATAAAGTTCAAAGCACCAAGAGACACAAGAATGTTTCTACAGTCTGACTATTATCAAGCACCAAGGTCCCAGATAAGCTGTCTAGAGTGAAAGATTCTGCCATTTTATAGAGATTTTTATGCTATTTGTCTTTAGAAAAAATATTGAAGAAAATGACAGGGCTTCCTAAAGACTAGTTTCAGAATGGAAACTAGACAATGTTCCCAAAGGGAAAAAAAATAGAGTATTATTTCTAGGTATTATCTAAACTTCAGCGGTGAAGTCATAAGAAACAGGTTAAGACCACTGAAATAACTGTACCTGAGCAGAGCAGGACTTTTTGAAGAAATAATGCTACTTCCCTTCTGTAGCACTGGCAACCTTTCACTTCACCAGCAAAAGATCAGAACCTGATTTTGCTGCTAAAACACAGCTGAGGATACTTATTCTGGAAAAGATGATGTGAAAGGAGAACAGGATCTAAAGGCAAGGGAGGCAGAAGCATCTACTTGACATTAACCCCTTTCTTCCCTCTCAAAACAGGTAACACTTAGGCTGCCACACAAAGTCAGGTCAGTCCAGGCTGCTGTAGACCAGCAGCCTAACAAACAGCTTTGCTTCTTCCCCTCTCCTTGCAGAGATGGAGAGGAAAAGAATCATCTATTTATTTGAAAAACATATTTTTTAATATATATTAAAAACCTCTATGCTTACCTGCTTTCCTTTTGTATCTTGTGATTATAAAGTAGGAAACTATGTAGAGAACAGCAAACAGGAGAAAACAGATCTGGGAAAAAAAATTGCATTTATTAGGTCATGAAGAAATGCCTGGATTGTAATAAACAGTAAATCTAGTCTCAACAATTTAAAATAGAATTCAGATCAACTGGAGCATATTTTACGTAAATTTCAAGACTGTTATGTTTTAGATCTTATTAACAGAAAGTCAAACTCATTAAAACAGCTTGATTAGAGTAATAGGTATTGCATCAATTATACGGTCAGCAAGTTTTACTCTAAAATTAAGAAAAAAGCCTTATTCACAGTGTGATTTTTTGTTTGAGGGAGGGGTGAGTGGAGTGGGATGGGATGGGCTGGTTTTTGAAGCTTGAATCCACTTGAGTTGTAAGTTGTACCCCCTTCACATGTACCCTAAAGGTAACCGTATTTTATATAATGGGCTCTTGAGGATCTATTTTGGACTAAGCTGTCAACGCATGTGGAAAGAAACAAATATGTTTACTACTTGCATCCTGTCTTGAATCAAACAAATTCCAGGTGACAACATACACGAGACTCATGTGCCTCTAGTGGGTGTCCAAGCATGAGCTCATCAAACACGGTGTTTCCTTTACAGTCAGAAGCCAAGGGCACAACTTCCCTTCTCATAAGGTTGGCGGTTTATTTAGGTCAGACGGACCTTCAGCCCACAGTGACTTGGATGAAGTTGTTCAAAAGATTTAGCACTACAATTTCAACACAATAAGATAAGACCAAAACACCAACAAAAATGCTGGAAGTCTTACAGGAAAGGAATTGAATAGTGGGAAAGTTTTAACCCTCCAAGCCTTTGTGGGGTTAAAAAAAAAAAAAAAAAAAAAAAAAAAAAAAAAAAAAAAACCAAAAAAACCCCCACATATTTTATTTGCTCCTGAATGAGGCATCAGTGGCTCAACTCTGTTTCCTTAATCCTGGGTGCTGATATCTATTAAAAATGTGAGTCAGTCAGAAATGCGACAAGAAGGAAGCAAGCCATTCTGTGCTGCAAAACTACTTCACTGGGTAACAGCTGATCTATTTCTCTAATCAGTCATTTGTAGATTTGTTGCCTTTAGGAACTCACTGTCTTAAAAAAATCAAGAGCAGAAAGGCTACCTTAAGTGAAAGGGAAAAGTGAAAGTAAAGGTAGTGATGACAGCCTTGATAAATTGGCATCTAAATAAATATACTGCATCCAAATCAGCAAATCAGAGTGGAGAAGAATGTATTATTCGGGAAATACAGACTTTCTAAGAAATACTGATAAATATAAACTGAGAGGGTTATTTGTCTGCTGTAGTCAGACATTTTAGATTAAAAAAACCCCAAGTGATTAAGCATGGCATTTGGGTGCCTGTGACTTCCAGGCGCCTCCCAGAAGTACAACAGTAAGTCTGAAAGTGGCAACCCAGCTCATTCTGTGTGCTGGCAAAACACAGCAGCAACATCCAAAATACAGCCACTAAAAATCAGGTTTCATAACTAGATCTCTGAATTCCAACCTCTAATTTGAATAGAGCTTACCACTCCAACTTTCTTGAGGATGCCTCAAAGAAGAAAAGGTTTTGATAAAGAATTCAGTCATTTAAATAAGTAATTCTAAAGAATGTTATTAAGATTTAATAAAGAAAAGTTGGTATATTTTTGAACAGGAAGAACAAAAGAAACTGAGAACAGCCTTGGGTTTTCAGAGTACTCTGACACAGCTCGTCCTGTCAGTATCAGAAAACACAGTGCTAGTGCTGAAAGAGAATCCTTCTCTAAGCTTCCAGTTCCTCTGCAAACTAGACCAAGGCTACAGCTACAGACATCTAATTTTAGGCACCCACTTTTGAAAATCAGGTATCACATATACAGGGTAAGTGAATTCTTTAAAAATCCATCAGATATAAATAACACCGTGTAACCCGTGTAAAAGAAAAATATAATTCAGCTCATTTTTGGTTTAACTTTATTTAAAACAATAATTAAAATTACTGGAATCTTGTTCACACCTTCAAACAGAACAGGTGATCTTTATTCTACCTGTGATAGCTACAGTGAAAGTGTGGGTCTGTACTTACAAGGTACCACTGAGATAACTGAGGTGTTTTGAGGGCACAGCAGATGAAAGCTGTCCAGTAACACACTGTCAAATGCTGTATTTCTGGTTTTAGATAACAGCTACTCTGCAACCCAGCAATAAGGGGTAACTATACATCCTGATGTAATTCTCCCTCTACTTCTGTCAGATTTCAGAACAACTTTGTAAATGTTTGATAAAGTTGTTTATTACTGAAAATTCACAAAATTTTAAAATTATTGCCAAGAGAATAGGTAAATTCTTTTAAGTGAAAGCTTTATGATCTTAAGAAAAATTAAGTCAAATTAAAAGTCCTTCATACTGACCAAAACAAGTCAAACACCAAACTCAGAAATATTACTGCGGTCTCAATTTACACTCAGTGAAACCTCTGATCCTGAACGGTTTCTAACCATGCATTCTGAATAGCTTTCTAAAGGAAACAGCTCAAGTCAGCATCCCAACTATTTTTAGAGTGGAACTCAGTTAAGCTGGGGAAAAGGAATGTGTTGCCTATGACAGCTGAAGAATAGGTTCCACTGTCCTGTCACGCTGCAACCCTGGGTTCTTATTCCTCATACTGCTGTTTGTTTCAGGATATTTTTGTTTTAGGAAAAAAAAAAATCCAGCCTTGTTTGTATTTGCTGTCAGTTCATGTTTCTCAATAATGAGTGGCTGGGCTTGTATGCAGCACTCCAGGTGCAATCCTACAGCTGTATGTAACAGCACTAAGCCCTTCTTGCTGCACTGAAAATGCTTCTCCACACTCACCTGAGAATCACACTGGTAGTTCAGCATTATCCTCTGGTCACTGGATCCAGCAGCACTGTCCTCCCCAATTGCTTACAGCAGAGTAGCTCTCAAGTTTCAGTAGAAACTTGGTTTGAGGGTTCAAGTTCGTCACTGTGTCTTTTTCCTTCTTTTTTTTTTAAACCACACCTTAAAGTCACACTACATACAATCATCTGTCAATTCCATTTCTAATCACTTACTAAAAAGCACAGGTAGTCATACTGAAATAGGGTGCTACTCACAAAAGAACACCATACACAAAACTACATTGATACCTCCAGTAAAAAAAAAAAAATTAAAAGAATATTAAAATATTCTGTAAATTCCATCTTTCCTTCAGAAAGCTACTGTATGTGTCAGTATTGAAGGTAACATTGGAATACAATGTTAAATCCAAATTATATTGCAAGTGGTTTCCAATCAAAAAGCAGTGGTTTATGCCAACACCCATCCCTACAATAACAGCTGACAAAAATTAAGGATGCTGCAAATACAGCAAATCTAGGACAAGCTGTATTCCTCATATCCCCAAATTCTCTGCAAGGAGTTTTTCACTGGAGCTCAAATGCAGCTCTTCTAGGTTTGACCTGGGGAGACAGTCAAGAGACTGTGCAGAGAACATACCCAATTGTGATGAATAAGGATTTCTGACATCCCCCACTTCACAAGAAATAATGCTTTTCAATCTTAAAATTTATTTCCTTAAATTCTTTCCAAATCTGAGGGACAAAGTAGTTGTGGAACTGTTGCCATAGTTAAGCTGGGAAGCTACTTTAAACATACCTACAGTACATTCTGACCTTACAGGGGAAATACATTCAGTCCATGTTTGACCAGATGGTTCAAAATAAAAAGGAAATTACGAGGAGCCCAAGAATTGTCTATGGTTATATCCAAACAGTCAACCAAAGCAATCTTAATAATTTTTAATGCCTTCGTGTGTGTGTCCCTTCCACTCAGTAACTGAAAACAAGACACCTGGATTCTGTGCCACATCCAGGGCCGCCTTTCTAACAGATGGCTTCTTTACTTAAGTCTTCAAACCTCAAGCATATCATTCATTTACATCTCTTCCCATGGACTAAATACAACCTCTGGTAGGACAAGCAAAAGAAATCTGTCTTCCCATGGAGCCCTTAATTTTCATTCAGGAAAGGAAGTGCCTTCTGTTCCTGCTTAGATTACACACCAGACACGCCAGGAGAGGCTGCTTCTGGAGACACCCTGCATTACATTCTTAGGTACCTTGTGTCCAACTCTTCCACAGTGTCATAGGTTTGGAACTCTCATCCAAAGTCATCCAAGTAAGATCCACATAACACTTTTGGATCTGTACCACAGCTCCCAGCTCCTGGGAGAATGAAGCTGGAGATCACCTGCATACTACATGCCTCTAAGGGGCCAGCACTGAAGGGTCTGGCAATAAACACAAGCAGTAACAGTCTGAACTAGGTCAAATTACGTTGTACTTATCCCACTGACAATTACTAAAGATCAGCTGACACTAATTTGTCCGTGTGGATGATCTTTAAAACTCTGGCACTGAAATTCATGCCTGAGATTGGTAAAGCATCATCTTCTGTTGCAAGTGTTAGACTTCCTTTCATGCTAAGAAAGACTATGCTCAAATTGTCTAAGATTCTCTTTTTTTCCCCCTTACAAATAAGATTCAACCATCTTTTACAACTGCAATTTGTGCGTGTGCACATAAAAAGCTGCATTTTTATGTACAGGATTCTATTTACATAGCATGGAATTATTCCCAACTGTTGTGAGGGAAGTACAGCTGTAGTTTACAGAGAAGAAAGCACACAGGTGCCTTGTCCAGTAACTGTTCAATAGCTCTCAGTCAGTGTACCCTGGTAGCACGCACCTTAAAGACCATCCCAGGCTGTATTACCTGAAGCAAAGCCAATAATCATGGGGAGTAATTATCTCTCTCCAAGCAGCATTCACCCTGTCACATGTAGCTGCTGTGTCTAGTTTTGAGCCACCAGTAAAGGAAAGATGTTGGTAATTGCAGAAAGGATGATCAGCAGGATGGTCAGGAGGCTGGAACACTGGCCTGGTGCAGACAGGCTAAAGGACCTCAGCGTGTCCAGCCTGAGGACAACGAGGCTTTAGGAGGACCTGACAGCAACAAGGAAGCACCACAGAACTCCTTCACAGAGGGAAGTCACAGACCTTAGAAACGTTCTTTAACCTAACACACTTCCGAGCACGAAACACAGGTTCAACACAGGTTCATTTCCACTTGAAAAGCATCAAAGCAGATAAGTGATTGTTTCCTCCAACCTGACTGCATACTAGCATCTACAACAGAGAAAATCTGGAGGAGCAAAACAGACAAGCAGCAAACAGCATTTTACTATGCCATGTATGAAATGAAAGATCAAGAAGCTCCAAAAAGCAGCTCCAAAGAGTAAGGGAAGAAAGGAAATAACTTCAAAATGAAGTGGCTGTGTCAGTATTAAAAAAAAAGTTACTCCTATTACATCCACAACCATTGCTATGCAAATGACACACAAAAAATGGCTACAGATGTAATAAAGAACATCTCCACTTCTAGCTGTTACTTTACAGAATGCATCCTTTTCCCCAAACAGAAAAAACAGCACAGAGAGAAGAGGAGGCAGAGGTCACTCTGGGTAATATCACCATGTAGAATATGTCTATTTACATGTTTAAGTGTTGAAAATGAAAGAGTCAGTATTTTGCCTGTGATTACTATCTACAGAAAATAATAGTGCTGCACTTCTGGGTTTTAATTTCTGTAATAGAGAACAACAAACACAGCATTATACATCCACCTCTTACTGCTCTAATGCTGCTCAAGTATTTCAATGTGCATTAAAATACCACACGGCAACTAAAAAGCTTCCTCCTACTGTCCCATTTGGCAACTGCTTTTGTTTACTCATAGAAAAGATGGCAGGAATAAACAGCAAGAAAATGCAGGTGGAGACAAGCAGTTCTGCTTGGTCTATTTCTAATAACTCAATTATCCCAGATACCTAAAAAGCAAACAAGGCACTTCACCTGTTTTGGATGTGTCAACAGCAAGCGACCTACAACCAACTAAGCACACTAAAGAAAACTAAAAATTGTAACTACGCTCTCAGTTTGACCTTGGTATTCATTGTATCATCTGCTCTGGAAATCTCATTTTTCTCAAATGAGACATTAACCCTGCACTCTGTGGTCAGACTAAGTTCACTCTAAACCAGCCAGCCTTATACACCTGGCAGGACACGCTAAATTTAATCTTATGGGAACATATCAAATATATCCTATGACTCTCTATGACTACCAATTAATTTTGCTCATTAACACTGCCCTCCATACCTATGATTCCCCCTCTTGTATGGTCTCTTCTCAGGACTCCTCCCTGGCTTAAAACGTTTGCAAGAGATTGACCCACTTTTTTTTGTTGGTTCCTAAGTCATGAAGAAATTATAAGTGGTTTAGAGGCAGGTGCCTAGACTTGCTCATCTAGAAAAAACATCCAGGATCCAACAGAAAGTATGAAACATTCAAAAATACATTCTGTGTGCTAGAAATTCTGCTGAAGATAAAAACCAGCTTCTACAGCCCTTCAGTCAAGAATGTTTTTCAGCATTAGTGCAAGATTTAAAACCATTCTCTAGAATTAACACCAATAGCACCAACCTACACCATGCTAACATTCTGTCCCTGAATGAAGGCATTATTCAACACTGGAAAGTCAGGTTATAATAATCGGTTATATTGAAACTCCAGAGTCATACCATTAAAAATTCATTTCTGAAAAAATAACCACAAAAGTCTCTTTAATACAGACTTGGTAAACAATTTATTTAAGACAGCTTCTTTGACTAACATTAATTTTCAGGACAAGATGCAGAAGATCTTAGAGCTAATAAACTTTCTCATCCTTGTCTTCTCACACACATATCCTGCAGTATTTTTAAGTGGCACCCCCACTCCCAAAACATAAACATATTTAAACTGCAATACCTGTCTGTTTTCATAATTCTCACCAATTATACAGACTCTCTACTGGATATAAGTTACCACAGTCAGAAACTCAGTAAATATTTTAGACATGTTTCTATTGTCAAATTCAACTAAAACTCATCAGCATCAATTTTTCCTATAAATACATCAAAAATAGAAATTACAGTTAGATAATGGAAAAAATGGGATACTCAAGGCCTGAACAGGTACATAAAAACAATAGTAAAACTGAAGCACCATGTTTTGATGACAATCGTGAAGCCTATCCTGGAAACCACACAAGAAGGTAAAGGGGGGACAAAACATCACACACATACATTGCTTCTATCCTCCGTACATTAAACCATCCATATGCAGACTTTGATACCATCAATATATATACTACATTAGGAGCACACATGATTTGGAAATAGAGAAACTGAAACACAGTTCTATATTTCCCAGTTAATCAAAATTTTCAAAAATTAACCAAGTGTTCAAATATTAAAACAGTACAAAGCACAGGGCTCTCTCTTGAAACCATGTCGATGGTAGTTAGAAACAACTTTTAACACATCCAGCTAATCAAAAAACTAGAAACCTCTGAGTGAGAGAGGCAGCTGAGGAACGCAATTATACATGAATATTCAACACCCAGCTGACGAAACAGCAACATGAGTTTTGAAACCATCTTTATGAGAGTCAATCGGGTCCCAAAGAGCACAGGTCAAAGCTGCTGAAAGCGTGAAGCAACCTCCCCTGTCACATGAATGCCTAATCAGGGGGTTAGAGCAGCAGATTGTTCCAGGTCATCTCTACCTGGCTCTACGCTCACCCTCCAGAGTGATGCAACAACCAAAGCTGTTTGTCATTAGACGCATAAAAACACAAACTCCAGTCATGACTTCCGAAGTCTCTGCTCTTCCCGTGCTGTAAGTTGTATAAATTCTTGCACGTGATTGTTCCTAAGAAGGCAGTGCCCCAAGTCATTTGACAGCACATGGTTACATGAAAGAGTCAGTGGTTTTCAAGGTAAGGGGGAAAGCGTGGGAGTAGAGAGTGATGGAGAAGTTAAGACTTTCTCAACAAGAGTTATCATTGCCTTCCTAAATGAGGATAAATATCAAATGAAATATGGAAGGCTGAAAGACAGGAAAGGAGAAAGCATTTCAGTTTACAAGAAAGAAAAAAAAAAAAAATCACTTGTATAATCTTCAAATACAAGCAGGAAACTTATAATGAATGGAATGTTTTCTTTAGTCTTCTTTAACCCAAAATTCCATCTATGTCAATTTCTTATCATGTCACTGGCAACATGCTTCAGATTCTCTCTCCACTCTGACTTTACGACCATCTCCTCTGCTGCTCTGCTTACCTCTTCACCCATTTCTTAACCCTCCTCAACGTCTCTGAAAACACCTATTTCCAGACAATTGTGCTAATAAACTCAGTAACACTCAGCAACCTCCTCACAGCAAAGACCGAGTTGTCATTACAACCCTGCCATCTCCCAGTTACACCCTGCCATCTTATCCAGTCCCTCTACTCCACACCCAGCCACTCAAACAAAACCGAAGATGGATATGCTTGGTTTTGGTCATATAACGAAAAGCTGGTTTTGTTTGCTGTCAGTTCTTTTGCTTCTTATTAGATTCTCCCAAATCTAATTACACCTTAATACAAAATTTTCTTAAACACATGTCTGTATCCTCCATAAAGTGTGTTGCCCTTCTGATCAACTGCTCCTCCAAAGAAACACACCAGTAACTCAAAAGGAATTATTCTGAACTGGAACTAATTGCAAATTTTTACACTTCAGCCTCTCATGCTTATTTTATGTAAACAGAAATAGTGCAACTCTCCAAAAGCCGTTTCTGTTTTGGGAGTAAGTATCTCTCTCCATTTGTCTATGCCAAGTATTTTGAGATGCCTATTGATTCCAGATGGATCCACAGCCCTGATCCCCAGGACCAACAGCCAGAAGATGATTCATCACTTTCTTAAAGTTCAGTACAGCACCCATGTTTACAAGTAAAGGTATACTTTTAAGATGACAGAATTATGCCAACATTTTATGTATTTAATTATGTTAAATGGGCACCAATCATTCAGCTTTATGTCTCACATCACTACTACAAATACTCCTTTATTCAGTTACAAATCTTTCCCAAAATATTTAAGAGAAAGAATAAAAAGAAGCAATACTGAGAAACGTAGGCAAAGTTATTTTCTGAAATACAAGAAGCCATTTAAGATATAAAGCAGTCCTCAAGTTTTCAGTGTACAGGTAAAAAAAATTGAAAGACATTGTGTTTTTAAACACAAGATAAACATGCACAAGCATTCAAACAAAAACATTTCAGTATTTGTAATAAGTTTGTTCTCACAAATCCCCCACGCTTCTCATCAGCACTTTCCTCCTGGCCCACTGTCAGAATATCATCACTGCTGGCAGAAAGAAGGGTCTGTGAAGATCACAGGTTTGTTAAGGAAGCAGAACTGGTCACGAACAAGAGCCCGCTATCTACAGAAGTCAAGTGCACAAACCAGCTCCCTCATTTTACAGCCTTATAGAGGACAAATGCCAGCAGCAGCCACGCTGAATTAATAGAAGAGAAAGAGAAACTAAGTTTCTCAGAATATTTAGCATCTGAAGCCTGCACCCCTGAAAACATTTAGTCCTTCAAATGGAAGCATATCACATTTAACTTAGAACTCCATATTACACCGGTTTCAATATCTGCCTGAACTTGCATGAAACACTTAAAAGTTTTAATATCACTTTTGTGTTTTAATTTATTCTACCAGGACTGATTTTTTCATTACATATTTAATATAATAAACTTATTTCCAAATATGCTATGTTTCTTCTTAAGCTTCCTATCTAATAGTTCTATGGGTCTAATAACAGAACCTAGAAGCAGATAATAATAATAGAACCTAGTAGTTCTATTGTGTTCTTCCACAGTTTTCCCCACACTAGAAATGCAAGCACAATGTATTTATTTTGCCAGGGAACCCTCATAACCAAGTGTACATGTATATTTTTACAAACTCAAAATCCTACATTTTTTAAGTGGAAAAATAAGAAAAATGTAGCTTTAACTTTTAAAAACACAAGCTAATACTGCAGAATAGAAGATTCAAATCACAAAAAAAGGAAAGAAAACAATATTCTAAAAAGTGAACCCAGGGGACCACAAAGAGACGGAACCATTGCACTTGCTCCATTTACATTTGAAATAAACAGTTCACAACAATACCAGAGGAACATGGAACACTTTATTAACAGACATAATAACAGGACACAAGGGAAAAGCAGTTCCCTAGCAGCTCAAATATCTTCCACGGATGTGCAGGATCTCAGCAAATTATAACTGAATCTAAAGGACCAAGAAGGGCAAACTAACAGAATATTGTCCTGCCTTTACAACTCTTTCATACAAATACTGATCAAGTACAGAACGCAAACCCTTTTCTGTACTTTGCAATCAACTAAAGCTGCTTTTCAGAAAGATGCCCCTTTTAGCCAGAACTGAGGATGACACTGGCTTTGCTGAAGGCAAGGATCTCACTGACTTCAAGCAAACTCATGACTGTGCCATGTCTCTTACACTGGGTCACCAGTTCACAGTGTCCGCATTTACTTCATTACATCTGAATTTTAAAGTTCAGACAAGTCTGAGTCTGGGTGTTTCCAACAACAGTTTGAAACAACAGATCCTCTATAGAGAAGATTCATGTTTGAAGAGCCATGCCAAAGCTAGAGCCATGCCTAACTAGGGAGTTAACCACCTTCTAGTAACACAGATCATCCTCATGAAGCAACAAAATCCAAGGCAGATGATTTTGTTGCAAACAGGAGCCCTCTTGAACAACAGGTGCCATACAGACACTCCAAATGAGGTCAAGAGCAAACAGGCCTGAGTTAAATTAAGCATTAAACCACTGAGTCACCTCAAAAGCAGATGAAGGATGTATTTTTTAAAAAATAATCTTCCACTACCCTTGCTCAATCTATAAACATGTGTCAAAAATATCGGTCTTTTGAAGGTGGAATTAGCAGAAGTTGGCACCTGCAGAAAGAGACAGGCACCACCAGCAAAAGGATAACAAGCCTTGAATTTTTTTATGTTACACAACTTTATGGAAAACTTTGTAGCTTGCCAGTTCACAGAATAGATGAAACAGAAATTAAGCATCACACTGAAGCTAAACTCAATGTGCCCTTAGGATTCCATCAGAAAGCACAACATAGAAATCCTCTATGTATTCAAAGAAAATTTGTAAGAGAAAAGTGAAAAGGATTTTCTTTTCAACTACATTAGCTTACTTCGATTTCTCTTCTCTCATGAATGTATCATTTTAGCTTCCAGTAAAGACTGTGCCACACAACTAGCTCTTCAAAGATACTTCTAACAGACAATATAAGTTTCTCTTGTTCCTAACAGGCATAGAGAGGTCTCCTCTGCTGTTAATATTCCACAACAGACTGGAATGGTTTGGGTTGGAAGGGACTTTAAATATCACCTGGTTCCAAGCCCCAGCCATGGGCAGGGACACCTTCCACTAGACCAGGCAGCTCAAAGCCCCATCCAACCTGGCCTTGAACACTGCCAGAGAATGGGGCATCCACAACTTCTCTGGGCAACCTGTGCCAGTGTCTCACCACCCTCACAGTAAAGTATTTTTCCTAATATCTAATCTAAACCTACCCTATCCCAATTTAAAGCCACTACCTCTTGTAACATCAAATGCTTCTATTAACTGCTCCACTGCCCCCAGCCCACCCGCAGCTGGAATCAAGTTTTATCCATGTGTCAGAGTGGAACATGCTCCCTGCTCCAGCTGAGAGGCTGATGATTACACCCACTATCCACACAACAACTGTCTATTTGCATATTTTAAGGAATTCTATTCACCATATTCTATTCATGAGCAGCAAGAGCAGGAATGGTAAGGAGAGGATGTTAACATAATTGCACAGGTAAGCAACATACTCTGTGTGCTCCAGCATGCTCAGACTAACCACAAATGCACTCATACTTGCAATATTCTCCTGCAGCTGTGCAGGAGCCACAGGAGGCTGCACACTCAGCTGGGGGTGGCAGCACTTTATGCACTCATAAAACCCTCTGGTGTTCCAACATAAATTAAAGACAAAAATCATAACTGTACCAGGATATGATTTAAAAGGCAACATTGTTATTATTATTCCCACTGATTAAACAGTAACAAAGGTGGCCTGTGATCAGTGTTAAGATCAAAGTAAAGTATCAAGAGCAGGAATATTCTGCTTCCACTGTCCAAATAAAACAACACTGCATCTCTAAAATATGTCCCGTGTGACTTCTCACACGACTACACCAATAGGAAGACGTACCAATTGCTCTGGAGGGGCTGAAAAAGTCCCTCTAACTTTAGAGGAGTACCTACAGTACAGATGAGCTAGTTCTTTTAGAATTTAATAGACTTCCACTATTTGTAACAGTACCCAGAGAGGCTGCCCACAGCCATTCCTTCAGACTCAAAAATCTGTGTTTCCTACTGAATGAAACCACAATATGTAGCATCTGATTTATCAGAACAAGACTTTGGTAAAAATAAGTAGAAGATAATTGGCACACAATGAAATACAAATGGAAAAACAGACTTGAGGGAAAAGAGAGAAGATTTGTACATACATTCATGTTTTCATACCACAAAGGTGATTAAGATGATACTTAGAGCCTTCTTTACAAAGAAGTATTTTACTTTTTGTGCCTCTCCACTAGTCATGCCTCCCAGGACATACACCTCATCCATGCCCAAAGAAGAGACATTCCAAAATATCCCCTAAAGTAACTGTTCTCTTCATACAGTCTTGTTTTGCATTCTTCAGAAAAAACATCCCAGAAATAAAATATTTCACCACAAGAAAAGTCTTAACATGGATTCATAAAATACGAAGCGGAATTAACACATTCCAAGCAAGTCTCTGCTATCAAGTGACCTAGCCATAGCACTACATAAATTGGTTAACAGTGGTATTTTAGAGTCTCCCAGTAAGGCTGAAAAATACTTAAAGCTAAATTATGAAATCTTATTTTAATTCAAGAAATCCATTTTTTCCCCAGACAACAGGGATGGCAAAGAAAACACAATTCCCCAGCTGAGCTGGGACAGCACGTCCACAGGACACAACATTGCGTGTCTCCCATGTACAGCATGTGTTTCCTTCCTGGAATTGAAGTAGGAGAGATATGAGCCCCATCAAAACACCTCCATCAGCTTTGAATAGTCCTGAAAACAATTACGAGGCTGTCAGAGAGGAAACTGCAACTGCTCTGTCTGCACGCAGGGTGTAGTGCTGCACCTGCCTACAGAGGGCTGAGGGAGATGGGACAGCACAGGCACTGCCATGTGCTCCACTGGGAGAGCACGGGGCATGAGGGGTCAGGGAAAACATGAAGGTTACACGCAGCACTTCAAACAGCCCAGCAAGGCAGGAGAATCCCAGTATGACAAGCGATACCATCAAATCCCACGCACACCTGACGGAACAAGGCTGCACCTGAGGGCTGAGGTGTTCAAAGAATCCCAGAATGGGTCACAGTTGGAAGGGACCACAGTGGATCATCTGGTCCTACCTCCCTGCTCAAGCGGGTCATCCCAGAGCACATGGCACAGGATTGCATCCAGACATTCTTGAGTGCCTCCAGTAAGGGAGGCTCCACAGCCTCTCTGGACAATCTGTTCCAGTGCACGGTCAAGAGGTTCTTCCTCATGCTCAGGTGGAACTTCCTGTGCATCAGTTTCTGCCCATTGCCTCATCTCCTGGTGGTTGGCACCACCGAGCAGAGCCTGGTCCATCCTCTTGGCAGCTCCCCTTTAGATACCTATACACATTAATGATATCCGCTCTCAGTCATCTCTTATCGAAGCTGAGCACTGCTGACGAGGTTGTTGCACTGGTATCTGTTCCGAGAGCACTCCTATGGAGCACACCAATGCCCTGCGTGCATACACAGCATCTCCATCTTTCGCTGAAGGCACAAGGAGAGGAAAACCCCCCAGGAGGTCAGCGCTGGAATCCTCCAGCCCCCGTGGCACCTCAGAGAAGGTGCACGCAACCTCTCTGCCCAGCCGAGACAGGCCCCCGAGTCCCT
This sequence comes from Mohoua ochrocephala, assembly GCA_013398855.1. Taxonomy (NCBI): domain Eukaryota; kingdom Metazoa; phylum Chordata; class Aves; order Passeriformes; family Acanthizidae; genus Mohoua; species Mohoua ochrocephala. Next base: position 121,293 of record VZTA01026522.1, read on the forward strand.
CTGGGCATTGGGGCGAGGGGCAGGCAAGGACAGCGGGAGGGAGCGGGACAATCCGCCGGTGCCCGGGGACGGGGCTGGGGCGGAGAGCAGTGACAGGTCAGAGAGGGTCCGCGGGGAACGGCGGCACCTACCGTGTACTCCCGCACTTGGCTGTGGAAGTTCTGCTCCCGGATCGTCCCCTCGTCCGCTTCCATCCTTCATAGTACCGCGGCCCCCGCGAGCAATGGCGGCCGCCGCCGCCGCGCCTGCTCCTGCC
>VZTA01026522.1:121898-142472 GCA_013398855.1 Mohoua ochrocephala
CTGGGCGGGGGCGGGGCTTGTGAGCGAGAGGGACGGGGCTGGTTATACCGGCAAGGGGCGTTCACAGAATCACGGAATTGTTTAGGCAGGAAAGCCTCCCGAGATCATCCATTCCAACCTGTGACCGAGCACCACCACATCAACTAGACTGTGGTACTAAGTACCACGTCGTCTTTCCTTAAACACTCCCAGGAACGGTGACTCCACCATTCCAATGTCTAATCGCTCTTTCAGTGAAGAATTTCCTCCTAATGTCCAGCCTGAACTTCCCGTGGCGCACCTTAAGACTATGGCCTGTCATTGTGTCGGAAACAGGTCACCTGTTTGTTCCCTTGTGAGGACTGGCAGAGACAGAGAGCCCCTGTGTGTCCTGGGGACAGGGAGCGGGGGCCATGGGAGAAGGCACAGTCTGAGCGGCGGGACAGGAGACTCCTGGGAGGAGCAGGGCAGGAGGCAGTGGTGGGCACGGGGAGAGCTGCAGACCAGGGCCCTGCAGGGAGCTCCCCACTGAGGGCAGTCGGCAGAGCAGCCTGGACCCCGGCGGTCACCTGCAAGAGTCCCGGAGCAGCGCACGGAGCTCCTCAGAGCCGGGTGTGGACAGGGGATCAGCTCCCCCCACCCTCGGGGAGCAGTACAGCCACCACTGTCATTGAACCCCTGAGGGAAACATGAGGGAGCCGGGGGTGTTCGGCTCTAGTGGATCCTCCTCAAACTCAACAATGTAAACGCATCAGAATTTCTAGTTTGAAAGACTGTGCTTAAAACTTCAGCCACAACTTGTGTTCCGCTTCTGGAAAAACCTGGAGCAGCTTTTCGCCTCTGAGTGATTTCTGCCATGTTGGTTTTTGCTCAAGTGCTGTGGTGAGAAGGCACAATCTCCCCATTGTCCCCTGTTCCCTCTACATGCACGGGCAATCTTCCTTGTTTCTGAGTTTGCAAGTAGATCAATTGTCTAAATACACACAGAAGACTATTAATCTAGGACACACTATAAATTATAGGTTGTGGTTTAGCAAATCAAACCCTTATTTCAATCCAAGTATGTATCATTAGTCTAAAGAAGTTTCAAAAATAAGGATCATAATTTTCGGCTTATTTACAGCTATTGATACATTATACCCGTCGTCAATGCCAATTATAATTCTGATTATATTCGTTCCCCAGCCTCTGGCCCCTTTTCATGGTTAAAAGCAGATGGTAAAGTATTTATGAAATTTTAGAGCTAGAAAAAGTAATCTTTGACTGATGTATTTCTTGTAGTCCTGAATGGATGCAGAACGTACTGCAGCTTCAGTATGGCCACAGTCCCGCCCTTGTTCTTTTGATACTTGTGAAGGTGCAGACAGGGTATTTGCAGGCACAGTCACACCATGCATGTGACAGGCCAGAAATGTCCCCATGCTTTCCTCCTCTTGAAGCCCATGGCTCAGGGAGGGAGACTTCAGGTGTTCACTGAGGCTGTAGGAACAGAATCCCATTAAAAGCAGAGTTGAAGGAGCAGGGAGCACAGTCTTTGAGCTGCTTCTTGGGAAAAGCTGTCCTACTTTACAGCTGTTTTCTGCACAGTATTTGATTCTGTCTGATAGAAAATATTATTACTTGCCTGGGGTTTTTTTTCTTTGCCTATTCCCATTTATCTTCAATCTCCTTTTCTTTTTCAGATGCTGAAAGTGAAAGCATCTCTAGCTTCCAAGATGAATTTGACATAGAATTAGGCTTCTAGTTGAAGCCTAGTTCTAATTTTGACTAGAATTAGGCTAGTGCTGTTCTCTGCTCAGGAGCTGGACCAGACTGAGCAGTGTAACTGAAGGTGAGGTTATAAGTAGACACAATATCTTTTATTATAACAAAAACAGCTGGCAAGAGCAGACAACTGTCTGGTATGTGCAAACCTGACCCCAGGGAAACCAAATTCTCTTAGAGTTGCTTATAGAAATTTTGGTACAGAACAGAGAGGATCCCAACTTTCATCATCTTATATAAAAGACTCATACAATAAGTGACAATGGTATTGTAGCCAGGCTGTTAGGAACCAAGTGTCAGGCCTTCACTGGATTTGTGATGAAGAGAGAAATGCTGTCACCAGAACAAACCCACTCTAAGAGCTAGGGAGACCAGATGGCCCAATCAAAGAGAAAAAATGGGAACAGACAGAGATTTAGCCAGCAGTCTAAGCCTGAGGTGAGAGTTAGTTCCTGAGCTACCTGGGAAATGACTCACCCACTGTCAAGGAACAGCATTTCAAGCATTTCTAACTTTATCCACAGACATATTAAGCACTGGAAGATTGTAAGGAAAATTAACTGTGTTTTTGTAGCTTATAGAAATTGAGATTTAGAAGACCTAAAGCGTCCACTTCCACTAGGGCAATATGTGTTCTTTTTATTCTACTGAATTTGAAGTAAATCTAAGGAGGAGATATAGTTCATAATTTGTCTTATACTGTGGACTGTCAAGTTCTTTCTTCCAGTTCTAGCAGATGAATCATCAGAAACACGATACACATTTATATTTGCTGAAAAGGCAGGGGAGGGGTGGAAATAGCTTTGATCCTTTCTTGGCCAGAAGTTACTGCTCCGTTCTGAGGTATCTACATCACAAAGGATGGTCAGAGTAGCCGACACAGCAAAATCTATTTATATCAAAGGAAATTCAGTCTAAAGTAGGCAGCTCTTGCAAACTGATGAGAAGGCTGAAGATTCATGCATTGATCTGAGGGGAGTACAAAAGTATTAGTTTGAAGCACACTAGATGTAAAACTACCAAAGCAAGTCTGAGGTACCCTGCACCAGAGAGTGGTTAAAAGACCTCTAGATGTTTTTCATCCATATCCCAAACAAAACGAGACAGTGCTGGAGGGACTGTCCTCAGCCATTCTTAGGACCTCCTCAGTAGCCCTGAGGGACCTGGTGTAGGTGTAAGCTATATGTGATTTAGGTGTAAATAGAAAACTTTCTCAGACTGGTAATGGACAGATACACACACACACACAAAAGCAGTAATAAAAACCAGACTTCTTTTAAACTTACATTTGGTGGTGCCTAACCCCTCAGCATAAAAGTTGAGAAGATTTATGAGATTTTGCTCAGTTTATTGTTTTTCTGCACAGTTTTAAGACCATTTTTCAGCTCCAGGATGACCCAGTAAGTATCTGGTACCCTGAATGCCCAAGGAGGGTTTTATGTGCACAGGGTTACCTCTGAGATTTTCCAGAAAAAAAAGTTGGGATATTCAAGCTAATAAAATTCATTCGAATTGTCAAAGATGGAAGTTTCTAAAGTTGGAACTGTTTCTCTGGGAGGTTTCCCTCAGAATTTGCCAATGGATTTTAAATTCCATTTGCCAATGGAGTTAAAGCACTCTTTAACTGTAAATGCAAAATTGGCACCATGCCTTTAACTATAAATTTATCTCTTAGCATTTGAATAGGTGATACCTTCTTTTCAAAACATCCTTCAGCCAAATGCAGTTTGGACTAAACAGACAATAGGAAGTTATTCTCTCAGTTACTATGACTACTTACATACTTCTATTCAAGATAGTACCTAAGAATTGGTCGGATTGAAGCCCAAAGCCCACTTTAGTATGGTGCCAAGAATGACCACTGACTTTAAAGAGAACTTTGGGTAAACACGTGCCACAGATGACACCCAGCACTTTATACTCAAAAGCCAATTATGGAAGACAAAAAGAAAGATTCAAAAATTAAAATATCTTGATAATGGTATAAAAGAAGCATTATGCTATTATAATTATGTACATTAAGTCTATTTATTGGGCGATTTTTTCAGTGTCTTATATTTGGTAAGCTAAAACACAGCAAGAATTGCATTATAACTTTAGAAATCCAGCTCAATCAGTCTTGGATCTGGATTCAACTTAAAATATTGCTGGCTGACATTTCATTTCTATTCATAACTTATACTTTTTATTTCTTTGCTTTTTTAGAACAAAAAAATAGGGTTTTTTTTGGTTCCAAATACTTCCAGCCTGTATTTTCATTGCATCAACCCAGAAGCAATAACTCCCCAGCTAAATGCTGCATTATAGCACAATACGTATTTTTTAATTTTTTGAAACAGCCAAGGGGAAGAAATTTAAATTAAAAATTACAATGTTGGCATGAAAAAAAAAGGCTATAACCAAGTTCAGTATAGACCCACACAGGTATGTGCAGGATTTTATATATATATATTTAGTCATAAATGTATTGATGTATATATACTCCCTCCAAAAAGAAGAAAAAAGCACAATCAAAGTATTACTATTTTGAGCAAGCTGTTAAAACTAACATTTTAGTAAAAATCTGCACTACTTCTAACTTAGAGCTTGGTCCACTTGTAAAAAGTTTAGTGAGACTGCTTTCAATGACAAGGAACTGGATTTGGTAATGAACAAAACCCCTTCTAATCCTTGAGTTTCCTTCTCTGATGGGAGCCTAGAGTCAGAAAACCTGCAGAGTTTATTACAGTCAGAGACATAAACGCTGCAGGAGTTGAGTGCTGTCAGGTAAAGGAAGCATAAGTCACATCATGAAGCTAGAACAGTTTCTCTTGCATATCTAGGCAGCATGAAGTGACTGAAAGCTCATTTTGCTTCCATTCACCCTTAATGTGTCTTTCATGTCCCACTGGGAGCACTCAAAGCAGTCCTCAAATCAAAACAAAACAAAACTCACACCACATTGCAGCTTAAATTTGATTAGGAATAAAATGAGAGGAAATATTCAAGGATATGCAGCTGCATTTCTAAGTCAAAGTTCACCTGCTATATAGATATGAACGAGGCCAGGATCATCTGTTCCATGCTGTGCCACCCATGGCTGTTTGGGCTGATTCTTCAAGTAGGTATTTATTGGTAAAATTCTGAAACTACTGTCTGGGTCAATATTGTTTCAGAAGAACCAAAGAACTAAATCAACAAAAAAAACCAAAAAAACAAACATGTTCCTTTCACCAGCCTATGTCTGTTTTGAGCCTAGAAATTAGTGTTAGACTCAATCAGCCTCTGAAAGGGGTTCAGCTAGAGTGGATGGATGAAAAGAGTGAAAATTCATTACTTCTCCTTATGGTGTGCTCAGTATTTAATTCCTGCTAATCACAATTCTCCTCAAAATCTCCTTTTCAGTCAGTTAAAAAGATTTACTCTAAGTAAATTTACCCTTTAAAGATTTCTCTCAACCATGAACTCTTTTTTTTTTTCTTTCATCCCTGAATTCTCTCCAAACTTCTAACATACTTATTAAAATGCAGACACAAGAACTGAAAGCAGTATTCTAGGCTCAGTTTCAGCAACTCTATGACCAGATGCAAAATCACCTTCTTATTTTATGCTCTTTATTACAGACCATTTAATCATTACAGAGGAAAACAGCACACAGATTCAGAGGTGAAAAACATGATTACTTCCCAGAAGTAAATGGAATGTGCAATTGAAGACACTTGTATCTGTCTTCCTGCTATCAGAGGCCTGGCTGTAGGTAAAAGGCTGCCTTGTGGTTTTGATTGCCATGTCCACTTACTTCCTTACAGAGAGTAAAGCCAATTTTAGGGCCATTTAAATCCAAATGTTATAGCAATCATTTCCTTGACATACAAAATAGTGGCTACCTCTGAACATCACTCATACCAACCAGCAGCAATCCGTAACTTCTGTTCTGAATCACTGCCCTCCAGATACAGCCCTGGTTCTGTAGAAAGGACCTCAGCCCCTTGTTCCTGGTGCATTCATGGGCTTTTGACTGAATTCAAGCCTCTTTTGTTTTCTGCTTCCCAAACATTTCAGATTGCTCTGTATGATTAGCTCATCTTTGTAATTTACCACTCCTATTTCCAGTATTTGCCAGCATTTTTGTGTTATCTGCCAGTAGCATTAGCAGTGATTTGTTGACTAGAATAAATACATCCTTTAAAAAATGTCATTACCATCTCTGTGGGGTTCATTTAATCAAAATAAGTTTTTCTTATATTTTCTTTCCTCATCTTTGGAAAGTTCCTGATGTACTAAGTACATAAAATAATTATTTTATTGGTTGCAAGTGTTATGTTTGCCCATATGTAATACAAGCTTGCCAATATTGTGTTGGTTACATAGCAACACCGTAATGGGATTAAAAGAGTTATCCGAGAGTGAAGTCAATATTATTTGTGTTAGCAAATAATCATTAGAAGCTTTAATGTTGTTTTACCACTGGCTGAATAGTAGTACCAAATGTGTTTCTGAAACCAAAGCGTCACAAACAATTCTTCTGCTCTTCCAGAAGAGATGCTCTCTTCACTCCTGTGCTTCCTCTTCAGCCTCTGTTTAGTTCCCACTCCTGAGGTGCCCACAGGATCCCATTTTAAACGACCCCAGGCCCTGCTGCACTTTGGTTTGTTGTGTTCATGGCACCACGTTACGTCTGCACAACACAGAGCCCGCGCTGCCGCACAGAGCCCATCACTGCCCCGTGCTTTCCCCACAAGCTTTGCTGATCATTTACCTTGTTCCTTTGCAGTGTTTCTCTGTCCTTTCAGAATATTCTCCTTTGATTTGTGGGCCAGTCAACATCTTGCATTAGACATCTGATTCTGCCAGTCTACTATTGATTCTAAAAGATGTGATCATGCATTAGCTGCATTAGAAATGACGAAATTGCAAATACCCACCCATATGATCAGCTCCTGAGTACTTAACGTGGCTGTAATCATCGTCCTTTAAAAAAAATTAAATCATTAATCTGCTGGGCCATCTGTGCTTACTCTGAACTATCCTCAAGCTATTTTTTGTCAGTTACATCGTTTTGAGAAATGGAATTTTACCATTTTTGGAGAAGACAGGTTGCACTGCGAAATCCTTAAACAGTAATTTTTAAAAATTGTATTAGTTAAATAATTTTATTTTTTCCTCTCTAAATTCAGCATCTGACTCACCATGACTAAGATTCTTGTGCTGTTAAATACCACATGGAAGGCATTTCAAAAATCTATCCAGTATTAACTACAACCGTTTTTCAGTCTGGGTGACAAAAATCACATTGTATAAATTTAGTCTTTGAAAGTAAGCCATGCACCTTTTATGAAGGACTTTTATCCAAAATGCTAGAAATTTTAAAGGAAATTAATCATCTTAATTTCTTAAATTAATAGGTGCAAGATTTATTCCTAAATCATGGATACTCCTTTCTAATTAAATTCAAATGTGTTTAATGCATCTCAGGAGTGTTAAGATAATAAGTAGTCCTTTTCTGGAACTTAACATCCTCGATCCCTGTCAATAATTATATTGGGTGACTAATAAAATATGATGCCAGGCATTTTTTAAATCTTTATCTTCCTCCTCTGTCTCATTAGCAAAATGAATAGGTTTGCTCCACAGGCACCACCTAATCTGGAGAATTCAATGTTGTTCAAGGACACAGCAAATAAATTTCAGCAGGTATTCCTTCCTGCAGCAGTCATATATAAAATGCACTTTTACAGCATCTGCCAGTTGCTCGTTCCTGTATAAGATTATTGCCATTGTAAAAGCCACCAAAGGCTGGAAGACCAAAAAGGTCTGTCAGGTGTGATCTCCTGACTAGGAGAACTTTATGCAGTTATCCCATCAAAGACTCCACTCCTTGTAGAGCTCCTGTGTCCAGTAATTGATCCACAGAAGACGTGGCACTCATCCGTTCCACCCGTGGGCTATCAGAAAATGCTGACATCAAGAGAGCAAGTTATTTTATAACATAAGGCAAAACTTATTTTCAGAAACTGGGCTCAGCTCTAGCAGGCCTTTTAACAAAAATCATGCCATTAATGTGAAATTAGCTAATTTGTTCTTGAGAGTTTAATTTCCTTTCTCAAGCAGACATTACATTACAGTAATTACACCTGCAAGTAAGAAAAAAAAAAAAATGGCAGGATCCTCAGTCCCTGGAATGATATATAGTCCTCTGGCCCTCATATAAAAGCAAAAGCCATCTCTAGTCACTTGGGAATATCTAAGTATTTGAATGGAGGACTCCAGGGATTTCTAACTAACTGGAAGGTGGGAGGACAGAACAAGGAATAGGTAGTGATTCATCCAACTCTAAAATATTTTCATCTTTCTAATTTTAGGTCCTGTAAGCCATACATTAAACTCAAATTACACCCCCCCCTGCCAGTGATTGCAACTGCAGAGATACTGCATGCTGATACCCCATCTCTGTCTATGCCACAAGGCACATATCTGATATTTGACCACATTTTACATGCGCTGTGTCACACAGAATCCCAGAATCTTTTGAGTTGAAAGGGACCCATAAGGATCGTCAACCCCAACTCCCTGCTCCTTGCAGGGCTACCTGGAGCTAAACCATATAACTAAGAGCAATGTCCAGATATTCTCTGAACTCTGACGAGCTTAGTGCCATCACCATTTCTCCGGGAAGCCTGTTCCAGTGACCAACCACCCTCTCAGTGGAGAACCTTTTCCTAACTGAAGTCCAGTCTGAACTTCCCCTGACACAGCCTCATTCTGTTCCATAAGGCACCCCTTTGAAATTCACTATCACACTGTGCCCCTTTATTTTTTTTCCCATTTTGTTGAGTTGTAGCCCTTGGCCTGGACAAGAGGAAAGGTCAATCTACACAACATATAGAAAAGCATGTGGCTGTCCTACAAAATCTCCAAATCCAAGGTTTGTCTAGAGACTACTGTCCACATACTTCATCTTACTCTGTGAGTAATCACCTATTTAAATTGTAGAGATAGTACAAAGTTAGCAAAGTTTCATAGGATGTATTCATACTGTTTTATATCATGTGTGTTGATACCTCAAAACTTATTTGCTTTTACAGAAACAGTATTTTTTCATTGTTGTTGATTTGCCAATAGCTACTCATACAATAAAAGAGTACATTAAAAGTCACTATAAGGCACATAGGAAAACCTGAATACAAAAGGGTCACTTCATCCTGAATAGTAATAACAACAAACCATAGGAAATAACTCTGCAGTTTGTAGTCACTGGTGAAGTATTGCAGAGGATGTAGTTTTCATTGCAGTACCATTAATGCTGCATAGCATATGACAGCTTTGCTATTTATGAAGTCACGTCTGTGCTGTTTCTGTAGCCTGACAGCCCATCTCCCTACCCCACACTCTGTCCTGTCATCACTGGGGGTATCCAAGTGCTGTTACTCCGGGCATATGCTAACCTGGCATCATCCCCATCTTTAAATCCTAGACCACAGCACCCAGTGGTCCATTTATAGTCACAGGCCCCAAAATTAGCATAATTAGAATATACTTTCAGACCTATTTGCTGTCTCATTGTGCATTAACACCTGAATATCATCAACAAAGTAAGGAAACAACCAGCCTCTCTCAGACAGATCTTCTCCCTACTTCAACTCTGTTACCAAAGTGACATTTAGTCTGGAATGCATTCAGGCTGCTAGCAAACCTGTTAGGGAATTAATTATTGAGCACTGCTCTTGTCCTAAATAACACCATAGGCAATGACATACATTTGGATTTTTTGTTGTAGTGGCAAAGATAGCACCCCAGTGAGCTCATCATCTTTCCAAGTTCTCTTCACCCCACACTCCACAGTAAAACACCAGCAGCATCCTGATGAGCTGAAATTCCAGCTGTACTCCTTGCCTTCCTCTGTCTTGCGGCCCCACCACTGACTCCCATATTCAACACCATCACCACGCAGCAGGATGTGCCGATGCATTCTTCTACCCCTCACATTTTCTTCTTGTACCTTGAGTCATGCCAGGCTTGAGGGAACATTACCTTTCCTGTCAAACAGCTCTGCAGGAAGTCTCAGATTCCTTCTCTGTGGCCTAAAGCACCTTACAGAATAATACCTGAATCAAAAACTATTTTGTCTATTCAAGTTCTAAAATTTATCACATAATTTGGCACTTGTGAAGTAATCCTCCAGCAGATATGTACAACTCCAAGTTCCCTACATCTAATTGATTTTTATATTACTGCAGGCTAATAATCTCCATAGAGCCTCTGAAAAAGCCAAGTGAACATTTCATTTGCGCACTTTGTAGAAGTATTTGAGGAAGTACTTTTTGGGCTGTTGTGCTGATCCTGCCCACCTCTGTTCTTGTTCAATTTATTCCTGTTACCCTTAGCAGCACTGACACAGCCACGTATGGCTGGTCAGACCTGGGGAAATTAACCTAGCAAAAGTAAAAAATTTAATCAGAATTAATTCTCTGAGCCAGTTCATTCTGCGTTCACACAACAGAAGGAGCGATGTAAACTGAGCAGAGGGAGCTACGCCAGCCATCAATGCTGCAGAGAGAAATGCTTGTGAACTACAGTGTACACTCAAAGCAATCACAAATGTGGTTTTCTGTTTGGCCAATGCCATTTGTAGTACTGAGGGTAATAGAAAATGTGAGAAACTATATTGTCCTTTTGCTCCGTGAGGATTTATGAGTCAAGATACAACTACGGACCAATAATTTTCAGACAGTTCTTCCTGCCCTGGGCTATGGAATAAGAAATACGTATGCAGAATGCCAGCAGGACAAGTTTATTGCATTTTTTAAGAGTTTGTTCAAAGATTCACTCATGCAGCACATTTTAAAGTGTATGTTTTCAAATCCTTGAATGAATTTATATATTGTATGCATACTTACACATAGTGTGGGTCTGTGTATTTATATATCTATGTGTGATGTGTGTGCTTATTTTTATTTAAAATTCCCCAAAATACAGTTACTCTGCTATAGTACTAAAATAAGCTTGTACAGAATAGAGCATTGGGTAGCGTCCTCTAGAGAATTTCTTTACAAGAGCCAAATTACATAATTTGAATGCTGAGTTAACTTCAAGCAAGGTATGGGTACGAGCTTTTCTCTTTTTTTACAAAATCATGGTCTAGTGACTTTTCTGAAAACAGTATTTTTGCCTTTACAAAGAAGCAGCTTATATTATTCTTTCATGTGAGTTTGTTTGAGTATATATATGAAAGAAAAATGTAGGCTAATTACTGTTGGAGGGCCTCTTCAGCTTATCATTTTATTGTGCAGTGCCTCTTTAGCTTATGATTTTATTTTGCAGTTTATATTTTATTTCCTTAAGAGGAGCATTGAAGTTTGTGCCCCAAATAAATTCTTTATTTAAAAATTGACGAAATATTTAAATGGCTGCTTAATATAATACAAGAACTAATAAGCTAAAGTGCTATGAACTGAAAAAATTATTATAAACAAATGTGAAATATACACAAACTAAAGCATTATCTTAGTTATCTTCCCCCGTTAGATGCATCGCTGCATGTACAAAGTCATGTAGCTCAAATCAATGTCTTCACTTAAGCTATGCTCTGGAAAAAAATGGGAGTTTTGACTACATAGAAGTATAATAAGAATTCCACAATGTGACCTATAGTTTTTACTGAAATAAATTAATGGATGGGATGCAGATGCCAAGATTAAACAGAGTAATAACAAAACATTAGTAAGCACTTTTAGTGTAATTAAATTTTTGATGTATTACAATTTTTAGTGCGTAATTATTTTTGAAGGAACTGGAGAGTAATACTGGATCACACCCTTATTCCATCTAGTTACTAAAGAATAAAGCGTGGTGATACTTTTAAATTCTATTGCAGAATAATGGTGTATTGTCCATCACAGATAATGATGGCAAGGTTTTTCTCATCTGATAATCACTCATAGTGATTACCTAATAAAGGGACAATCCTTGGTACTGCAAGAACCTCTGGTCAGTCCAGAATGTAAGCAAGCATTAAGATGTGCTATATAAAGCATCTCAGCTTGCAAGTGACCTTGAATCTGCTTCCTTATTGCTGGGGGTTGGGATTGTTCCATGGCTATGTTCCCAGTCTGCATCAAGAGGCTGCTGATAACATCAATCTTATACACGAGTCTTTAAAACTATTTTTGATGTTGGCCTTGAACAAGTCTAATAATTTCACTTAATCACCTCTGTTTCTACACAAAAACTGGAATCTAGGCTGACTTCTAATATTTCATTCTCATGAAATCCAGCCACAGGTTTCCTCTCTGCCATCAAATATCTGGAATCACAATTAGCTAAAATATGTCACATGCCCTGTGACTCCCAGCCATCTTTATTGTATAGAAGTTCACTTTCAGCTAAGAGTAGAATAAATTCTGTTTGACTGAGGTCAGTCCTTGGGAAGAAAAATGGGACGTGTGTTCATTCGCATATTCAAACATGCAAATTGAATGCATCCAATTTGCGTTATTTGTCTCCTAATGAGAATGACCTTTCCTGCTGATGGGAAAAAGCAATTGAAATTAGGCATGTGAAAGGTATGGAAGAATACGAAATTCCAACTCTTCAACAAAACAGGTCAACTGCTTGATCCTGTGAGTTAAAAAACAGTCAATGTCATATCGAACCCCAAATCCCGGTGCTCTCTCATCTTTAGGACACCCAGATTAGGTTCAGTATCTGAATTTTGCTACTCAGATGTATCTCTAATAACACTTCTTGCCTAGCACAACTTCCTCTTCACCATCCTTGATGAAGAACATCTAAACGGTTCTACCACCACTAATGTGGCTCAAGTTAACACCACAACATCTGAATAATTAATTTGCATAACAAAATATGATGCTTTAAAATTCAAAGATCAAGTGCCCAAGGCTACAAAGAGGATGTTACTACATCAGGACTGAAACTCAGTTACATCTGATCTTTGGTCCTGTGTAGATCAAGTTTCTTTCAATACCAAAGTTGAAACAGAAAGAAGCCACGATCAATTTACCAAGAAAAGGAACATTAAGATCACATAGCCGGTGTTGTTCTCCTCCTGTGAATGCCAGAGAAGAAAACAAGTCCTGCATATGGGCAGCTCATCTGTAGACAGATATCAGCATCACTGCTAGTGCCATGCATTAATATGCATTAACTATTTTCTCTCCTAGGAAAAAAAAAGGAAAAAAATACATATGGTCAAATTGCTGGTATGCTTCTCTTCCTTTCAAGCTTCCTCTTTCATCTGCAGAGCTCAAAACCAGGAAGTTGTGTCACCACATAGGTAACAGGTCTTAGAACTGGAACCACTCATGTGCAGGACTCAGGACTAATTAAAGAGCTCAGAATTCAAACCAACATCTTGACATGCCTTAGAAGCAAAGGCACAGTTATTTATTCTTGTTATTGTTGTTTCTTCTTCATTACGGTGCTGCAGGAGTCCCCCATCAGGGATCAGGGCCCCGTATTGTGAGGATTTAAACACTTAATGAAAATATCACACCTGCAGCTAAGAATTTACAACTGTAATTATAAGATGAAGAATAGAACTGTCTCTTCAGTTGATTTCTGTAATCATAAAATTCTAAGTGATACTAACATGTGCCTCATTTTAAGTGTGTGTTTTCCCATGATTACTTAGAGGAATAGGATGCAGTAAACTTAACACCGCCATTCTGGAAGTGCATCCAGACAGATGTGGGTTGTCCTAAAAACAGATTTCTTACCTTTGCCACCAGTAAACAAGGAGGAAATTTCCACTGAGGAAAAAAAAATTCAAGCTGTACAAGGTCCCTAGGCACACACATACAGTTGTGTAGGCTTTATTCTTAACATTAACTTACTTGTTAGCATGCTTTGCTTTTTAGAAAATTATTCAGGAGAGCAAAGGAGACAAGCCCTTTCATGACAAACAATGTAGTTACACAAAAAGGGGTTTTGTAATTGTTCCTGTTTTCACCTGTGTTTCAAAACCTATTTCAGATTGGGCAACAGAAGGGCCAGCTGTAGCTGTTGAATAATGAATTTTCCTTTAAAGCAGCATGGGAAATAACCCTGACACAGTAATTTCTGTAATCTGCTAATGCTGTAGTTTCATAACTGATTTGGGGTGATCTTGCTCTGTGCTGCAACTGGAAGAAGTTCTCTTCCCTTTCCCACAGCTAGCTACCTCTTTGTGTAGCTGAATCAAAATTAAGCCAGTCCAATTTAAAAACTTCTTAGTTTCACTCTGATCAAATCTTGAATTTGGTGCATTACACCATGACTCCTGGTGATAACATGGGGAAATGCATTACCACCAAATGCGTGGCAGATTGACCTAAAGTAGCTGCAAAACTGCGGGTTTGAAAGACAGCAATCACTTGAAAGGGAAGTCATGAAGTGAAGGAGTAGATTAGGATGGTATGTAGTGTCAGATACCACGAGACACAAACTGTGTAAACACGAGGTTACCTAAGGTCAGGTGAGTATGGTTTTGTTTTGCTGCCATGACCTTTGCTGAGTCACCTAATGAGGTATCTCCAAGGCCATTGCCTGCAGCTAAGCCATTCATGGAAGGCAGCCTTTTCACCTTGGGTTAAGGGATTCTAAGGCACTGATCATCTTGTCCTGATGCAGAAGCCTAAGATGAATTAGATGAGGTATTTTTCTCTAAAAGTCATTATTTCTCTCCATTTGACTATAAACAGAGAGCAAGGTGACTGGCTCAGCTGTAGATATCTGTCTAAACTGAGGAAGAAGAACTCTGTTGTCTGTCAGGCTTAGATCAGTGTGGCTATTTCAAAGTACTGTGAGAGAAGGGTCTGTAACTAGAGATGTGGCAGGCACAGTCCACTGCTGCACTCTGCTTATGGCCATGTAAGTAGAGCTCCTGATCAGGAACTGTACCTTAAATCAGTACTATATTATACATAATAACATCATGCTTTATAAGAACTGGGATTAAAGTATAGAATGGCAGCCAACGTGTATGAATTGATATCATTGTTTCAGTACAAGGTTGCTGACACCCTGGAGAGACCTCCAAATGCTTCATTGTATTTGGCTCAGACACACATATTTTGCATGTTTAGCAAAGCCTCAGAAAAAATGCAGTAAGACTTTTGTTAATAGCCAGGAGCACCCCACTGAGCTGAAAAAGCAGCTGGAGATTGTCCCTGGAAATTATCACCTTACACCAAGTACCAAAGAGACAGTGCTGGCAGGGGGGATGAACAGTAGCACTGCTCACTGCTACTGCTGCAGCTGCTCCTGTGTCAGTGCCACGTGTACTCTTGCCACTGTCTTCACTTTTATAAATAAACAAACAAATGGGTCAAAAATTGACTTTAACAAAGTAACAGCACCTGTTAAGTTTAGGGAATTTCTTTGTTGAATTCAAGCCTTCCCAGGTATTTATTCTGGAGTGTCACTCCTAAGTATTCTTTTTCTAAAGTTTCCTTGTCAGTATTGAAGAAATAGCTAATAAAGACTGATCTTCAGGGAACAGAATTACAACTGGTATGTTAAAGCTAAGTAATTAACAACAAAGGAGAAAGAACAGAGGGAAAAGGATCCCTTGGTATGTATTTACAGGTTTTTGATGAAAACTGCCTTTTAAATGACAATACAATACAAGTGTTCATTAGATAAGGTCGGTGTTTAGCACAGAGTCTCCCACAGCGACGATTCTTGGCACAGAAGCTTTGATTATATAAATTTTGTATGAAAAATGCAAAGTGCCGTAATGCGGGGCTTTGATCAATGGTGCTATTCTGATTTACAACTGGTTTTTTTTAAACTATGATGTGCACAAAACACTAATTTAAAAGCTCATTTTAGTTGCAATTTACCTATTCCTTTTAATAGCAAGAAAGTAATCTGATTGCATTTTTTCAGTCATCCTTGGGCCACGTATTAGATAATCTCCTTATAGTTTAAAACTAAAAATGCTAATGGATTGGGGAAATGGGTTTCTGCTTTCACTCAGCATATCTGTCTTTTTTATGCTTGTCTTTTGGATCATTTATCTAAATAATAACCTTTAGTACCCACTCCTTCCTTCCAATGAACTAAAAGATATTAATGATTAAAATCAGTGAATATGCATCTTCTCCCTACTCGAGTTTTGCCAGCTGAGGTTTCCACTTTCAGCTGCTGCTTTTTTGGAGGGGAGAGGGAGAGCTACAGACATTCCCGTGTGAGATACTCATGGTTACTTTCTAATTTGTCTCAATCAAACAGCCTAAATTAGCTTAAACTAAGGGTGGATCTCTTTTAAGGAGTATCACCAGCAAGCACTGACTGAAATGACATTGATTTCAGGGACTAAAAGACAGCAATTACATGAAAAACTCAGCAAACAGCTTTCGATCAGCAAATCTGTTGGGGCAGCCCCAGAGAAGAGGCAGGAATTACCCCTCGAGGGGAGGTGGTGTGGCTGGGAACTTCCTCAGCAGACAAACCTGGAGATACAGGAGGATATACTTGTGTGGCTTTAGTCTCAGAATGATGGAAAGAAACTAATTTTGTACAAAGGAAGCAGAGAGAAGATAAATGACCAGCCCAAGGTCGGGTACAAAGATGATGGAAATGTGGGAGAAAGTGCCAGAACAGATATTTTTCTAGACTCTTTGTGTAGTCAGTTTTCAGCGTGCCTGGCTAAGCTGTCTACAGACCGAGACTGCAGGAATTACTTAGCACATACACCCTGGAAAAAACCCAAAACAAAACCAAAGAACCCAAAAACAGACAAACAAACAAAAAAACCAACAAACCAACAACCAAAAAAGATTCTGAGCATCAGGGATGTATCTTTAAAACACCAAGGAAACCACTTTCTTCACCTACCAATACCTTCTGCAATACATAGGACTGAAACACATCTGAAGAGCCAGCAACTTTGTACTGCCTTGAGACTCTGGAAAATGTTTTCCAGAAGAAAATTGTCCTTCCGCAGACAATCTTTCCCAGCAGACCAAACTTCAGTTCTGCTGATCCCAGTGGTGACAGCATGACATGGGGAGAGGCAGATCTACCTCCAGCAGATTGATGCTGTGCTGGGTACTCACAGCAGAGCAACTTACACTGTTCTGAGGCTCTCAGTGCTTGGAATAAATTCATTCTGGCAAGAAGCTTTTAGTCTGTAGAGTCAAAAAAGGCTTTGTATTTAAAGTCATGTTCTTACATTAATCAGGCTGTTTTCTCCATTGATGAGAACAAAGAGCAACCCTTATGAGCTCAGTCTAAAAGTCTTTCTGGTGCTGCTTTGATATTTCCTGTGGTGATAAATATTCTCAATAGCTGCAAATTACAAAAGAGCCAGAATATACCTATGTGCATTATGTAGTCACTAAGGCACATTTTCATGGCATGTGGGAGGTGATCAGGAGACAATAGCAGACAGGCAGCTAAAGGAATTGTATTCTGCTCCTTCTGCTGAGGGCTGGGAAATAATAATCCATGAATATAAAGTAATAGGAAAGGAAATCTGTTAACAAAGATTATCTCAGCAGGAAGCAACAATTCTATATGAACTTTCATTTCCAGTGAATCATGCCATTATGCTCAATTTCATTGCAAATGTGAAGCCTGCCCTCGTGGCTTGTTCTCTGATGTGGGATCACTGTCAAAACAAAGGACAATTACAAAATGTTCCCTCAGTTCTGAATTCCTGTTTGGTAAGTGATGCTCACATGATGCAGAGATCTAAATGTGAAATTTGTGAAATGGAAACTGGATTTCCTCCCTCTTCTGGTATTTAGACAACACAGGAATGTTGGAAGAGTCTTTGGCAGGAGTTTCTAATTTATTCACATTTTAGATCTTAAGAAGACTGTGTTTACCAGGTACTTGAAGCCAAATTGGTAAATGTAAAACCAGAAGCCACAATATTCTGGGATAGGATCTGAAATATTTGTTGTACTCTATTTCTTTTGATATGGCATCACTAGATTTGAATGCTAGATTAGTCTATTAAGCAGATTGGTATTTCTTTAAATATTACATTTTCTTGACTATGATATTTATGTTTTTTTCTGAAATATTGTTTTAATTCTTTGAAAGTATTTTTACTTCAAAAACAGGTGATAATAATTCTATCCATATATTTTTTGCAAAAGTAACATGCCCATTTTCACCCAGTTTGGGATTATGGGGTTCAGCAAAATACATGCTCTTCACATTTTGCTTTGTGACATGAACTATTGAAGGAGGCAAATATTGGCATTTTCTCTCTTTGAAGATACATGAAATTTCCCATTATTGGAAAGCTCTCTTGCCCTGGATAACAAATTACATGATGAGACACAAGGAAGATGCAAATCTTAGAGTTCTAAAAGCACCTAATATTTTCTCAAATTATATTCAGCTGTATTTATCTTGCATTCTGGCATGCTGCTGGATTACTGTTATCAATAAATCTATAAATAGGATGCAAAATGCATGTGAGCTGTCTGTGCATGAATAAAGAGTGGCCCGGCAATAAATTACAACATAATATATAGTTTAAAATGTAGCAAAAGGAATGCCTTGACAAATCAATGCAACATATTTTGTCAGCGAGGATGAAAGATTCATTATGCATCAGCCTTGAGAAAGCTGAATTTCTGAGGCATGGGTCATCTAGGACACATGATGTAATCAGAGAATATGGAAACATGCATAGAAAGACAAAAATAATCTTCTGAGTAATAAAGCCATATTAAATTTTCAGGAAAAATGTAAGTCCTATGCAGTACTTCATTCTCCAAAAGAGGTCAGGAGTACCGTGACAAACAAAATGAACCCTGACTTCCTCTGGATTTGGTCCCCACAGCAGGTTCAAGACCAACCCTTTTTCTGAAACTGGGTCATGTGTGCTGGCTTTCATTTGTGTTTTTCTCATGTCTGCTAAGGTCTAAGCTCATCTTGAGGCTCTTTGTTCAGCCAAGAAATTCTTTCCTCTGCCCAGTTTTCAATGAAACTTGGGAAAATTCAGTGTTTTGGGGAACTCCAGACATCTGCCAGACAAGACTGGCACACACCCAGCAGGCTCCATAAGCCTAGAGCACAGCAGAGACTAAAAATAAGACCGACCAATTGGTTTTCCTGCTGACAGCAGCAAACTGCCACGGGACATTTAATTTCCCCTGATCACACAGATGACAGACAAGCTGTCACCAGCTGTGCAGAGCCAGGAAGACGCATGCCTGTGGTAGGTACACAGATCCCAGCAGTGGCATCAGCTTTGTCCTGCACACTGCTGAGGGTGGAAATGCCCCCGAAAGAAGCTGGCACCTGTCACAGAATCCCAGAATGGGTTGGGTTGGAAGGGACCACAGTGGGTTATCTGGTCCTACCTCCCTGCTCAAGCAGGGTCATCCCAGAGCACATGGCACAGGATTGCATCCAGATGGTTCTGGAATACCTCCAGTAAGGGAGACTCCACACCTTCTCCGGGCAATCTGTTCCAGTGCACGGTCACCCGCACAACAAAGTTCTTCGTCATGTTTAGGTGGAACTTCTGTGCATCAGTTTCCACCCATTGCCTCACCCATTGCATCAGTTTCCACCCAGTGCTAATGCTTGGTACCACTGAGAAGAGCCTGGCCCATCCTCTTGGCACCCTGTCATAGATATTTATTTACATTAATGAGATCCCCTCTCAGTCATCTCTTTTAGAGGCTGAACAAGCCCTGCTCCCTCAGCCTGTCCTCATAAGAGAGATGCTCCAGTCCCTTAATCCTCTTTGTACCCTCCACTGGACTTGCCCTAGGAGCTCCATGTCTCTCCTGTACTGAGGAGCCCAGAACTGCACACAGCGCTCCAGCTGTGCCTCACAAGGCCTGAGTAGAGAGGCAGGATCGCCTTCCTGACCTGCTGGCAATACTCTTCCAAATGCATTTGAGGATCCCAAGGCCTTCTTGGCCACAAGGACACACTGCTGACTCATGGACAGCTTGTCATCCATCAGCACCCCCAAGTTCCTCTACAGAAGGACATGGACATGGATGTTGGCTCTGGCACGCTCAGGAAGAGACACCTGAGCTTGGCAGGGTCGGAAGGGGCTTAAAAGGTGGGTCTTGGCAGGTGGAGGAGAGGCCGGGGGCTGGTGTCCCTCAGTTCCTCAAGAGGCATCAGCGAGAGCTTCGTGCCCCATGGGAGCCTTGTGATCACAGCCAGGGCTGCGAGGAACGAATTGTTCCAGTTCCTGGTGTAAGAAGAGAGACAAGCCTTGCATTTTCTTTCTGGTGCATGTCCAGAAAGGGACAATGAAGGTGGTAAGGAGTCTGTAGCATAGGTCTTACAAGCAACAGATGAGGAAACCGGTGTTGTTTAGCCTGGAGAAGAGGAGGCTCAGGGGAGACCTTATCGCCCTCTACAACCTCCTGAAAGGAGTGTGCAGCCTGGTGGGGGGGTCGGGCTCTTCTCCCAGGTAACGAGTGATAGGACGAGAGGACACAGCCTCAAACTGCACCAGAGGATGTTCAGGTTGGACATTAGGAGAAATTTCTTCACAGAAAGAGTGCCTGGAATGGGCTGCCCAGGGAGGTGGTGGTCCCTGAAGCTGTTCAAGAAAGGAGTATACGTGGCACTTAATGCCACGGTCTAGTTGCCTTGATGGTGTTCGGTCATAAGTTGGACTCCATGACCTCAGAGGTCTTTTCCAACCTAATTTATTCAGTGATTCCGTGATTCTTAAATACATACGCACAAACGAGGGGATCTCTACGGACCGAGCCCCTTTGGTGCGGCACTCAAGAGCCCGGTCCCCTCAGAGCTGGAGCCGCCTGCACCCAGCAGGGGGCGCTGTGCCCGGCATGGCGGCAGCGCGGCGGAAGCGGCCGCTCGGCCCCTCTCCATGATGGCGGCGCCCAGGCGCGG
>VZTA01026522.1:142734-166027 GCA_013398855.1 Mohoua ochrocephala
TGTTGAAAGACTCGGGGAGGCAGAGCCGCAGGAGCCGCCGGGACGCCAGGAAGGAGAAGCGCAGGCTCAAGCGGAGCCGCCGCCGCCGACTCCAACGCGGGGAGCTGGTGGAGGTTCCCACCGCTCCTGCCAAGCCCGCTCCTGCCAAGCCCGCTCCTGCCAAGCCCACTCCGGCCAAGCCGGCCCGGGCCAAGCCGGCTCAGGCCAAGCCGGCTCCCGNNTTGCCCCGGAGCCCCGGCTTCGCCCGCCGCTGGGAAGCAGCGGCCCAGGCCGGTGTCGGCACCGACATCGGCAGCCCTTGAGGCCCCCTCGGCCGCCGCAGCCACCTCGGCTCGGAAACGGGCCCTGCTGGAAGCCAACGAGGAGGAGGAGAAGGAGATCCGGCGGCTAGAGCGGCAGCTGGGGCTCGGGAAGCGGCGCAAGAAGCAGGAGGGTTCCGCGGCCGAGCGGCTGCCGCAGAGCTTCCTGCGGGACGGGCTGGGATACGTGCTGGGAGCGCTGGGCACACGGGCCGGGCTCAGCCAGCTGTGCGAGAGCAGCGACGAGGAGGAGCAGGAGGAGACCCAGCCGAAGCCGCGGGAGCGCCCGCCGGAGAAGGAGGAGGATGATGAGGACGAGGAGGATGATGAAGACGAGGAGGATGATGAAGACGAGGAGGATGATGAAGACGAGGAGGAGGATGAAGGCGAGGAGGATGGTGAGGACGAGGAAGCTCAGGAAGATGCCTCAGACCCCTCCGAGGCAGATGACGTGGAAGGACATTGGGAGAGCGAGAGCTCGTCCCCCGAGGACGGCGGGGTGCCAGAGGCCAGCGAGCCCTCCGGCGAGGAGGAGGAGGAGGAGGAGACAGAGGTAGGATGTTCTCAGATAGCACAGACCTGCTTCCCAAAGCACGTCTCGCAGCCTGAACATAAAGCAGAGTTGCATCGCCGCTGTTAAGCCCAGGTGTTTGCTGTCCGGTTGGGCCGTGTGGAGTGTTGTCCTGGTTCAAAACAGCCGAGCCCAGCGACAGCGTTGACTTGAGGGGTCTGCCAGGTCCTAGGGACATTTGTTAGACGTGGAGGGGAGAGTTCCCGAGTCAGGCTGGTGCCAGGTAATACCCTCCAGCACAAGGCATGTGGGAGCTCTGTACGTGTGAAATCTGCAAATAAAAGGAACTGCCCTGGCATTTGAGTGTAAGAATACGATTAATCCTTCTGTAAAGAGAGCTCGTATTGAAATTAGCAGCGGTTGCACACTGAAATGTTGCTTTCTGAACGATCTCAGGGCTTCTGCCAGTATTTGGTCTTGTTGAATGCTTGAAGGAGAGGAGGTCACACAGGTCATTTAGCCCTCATAGGCCTAAACTTAAACTGTCGCTGATAAAACTTGAGTAAAACCAAGACCTAAGATGTCAGGTTTTAATGACCATAACATAAAGAAAATTTCACATGTAGGAAAGAGGGGCTTTGCTGCTATCAAGTTTGTCGTAAAGGGTAACTTTTTGCCTGCTTCTTTTCTGCATATTGTTCCTTTGGCATTGATTATTAGATGGTAAGATATATCCTTAACTAAAAGTTTGATATTTTCGTCTTAAATAGAAATGTATATTTGTGTTCAAGTATTTAAGATAGTGGTCTCATCTGATACCTTGTTTTTTTCTTTTCCTGGTAAGAGTGATAATCACAGTGCTACAAAGTATGTTCCTCCTCAAATAAGGAAAGCTCAGGAGACAGTTGATGACAAGAAAAGAGAAGAATTGGGAAGACTGAAGAAAATGGTGAATGGCCTCATTAATAGGTAATGTAATAAGGAGAGTCATTAATCTTTCTGGATCAATGTGACAATGCTCATCATTCAAGCCCAGGTGGCAAGGATGTGACTTTTCTCTTCAAAAACTGATTTTAAGTTGGCAATCATGTCTGCTATTTTTGAGAATAATTATCTTTATTGGTATAAATTCTTCAAAGTTAGTCATTATAGATGTTGAAAAATCTAGAAAATAAATTTAAGATTGGGCTGAATTCCACGGAACAGTTGCCTGCAAGTGCTAGTTATAATTCACTGAGTGTCAGTTGGAGTATGCTTATAAAAAACCTCAGAAGAAAACAGGTTTTGGGTTGTTTAAGGGTTTTTTTAAATTGAATTAAATTTTTCCAGCACTACAACTGAGAAGGAGCTACCCTTCATAGGTTAAAGTACTGAAGAATAGAAAAAGCAATTAACATTCACTTCAATTTTAGAGTGGTTTTTAAATAAGAAATCTGTTGGCAATTTTCATCCGTTACCTGTAAAACGCAGACTAGAGTTTGTTCAGTCATTAGAAATTTGATACGCCATATACGTTAAAGTATGAATTATTTTCATACTTAATTTCTTCAAAGGCTGTGATGTGCCATAGTTAAAACTGCTAAAACCAGTCTGTTTTCTTAAGAAATCTGTTCAATGTGACAGTAAGCAGATTGACAGTGCTCTGTAAATACTGCTGCTAATGTGTTTTTACATGTAGTGGTTTTTTTGTAAAAAACTACACAAGAATTAAATGTACTATACTTTTTTAGTTTACACAGAAAAATACAAAAGGTCCCTTCCAGTCTTCTTATCAATCTTCAATCTTTTCTTCTTAAGTCAAACTAGTTTCTCTAAAAAGAGTAGTTGTTTGTTGGGTGAACTCAAAAATGTGGAACCGTGTAAGGAGGAGAAAGAGTGAACATTGGAATTTGTTTCTCCATAGGCTGAGTGAACCAAATTTGTCCTCCATCAGTGGCCAGATGGAAGAGCTCTACATGGCCAACAGCAGGAAGGACATGAACGACACTCTGACAGACATTCTCATGAATGCCTGTGTTACTGCGGTCGCCATGCCCGCGAGACTGATGATGGAGCACGTTCTTCTGGTTAGCATCCTTCATCATAATGTAGGAATTGAGGTAATTCTCGTGCTTGGGACAAATTTTGTATAATAATACATGTTGTAGAGTGTTTTCCTTGATGTTTTGTTCGAATTGCCGTGTAATTTTTAACTGTGTATGTCACCAACAAGCATCCTCAGTTGAGTTTCATCGGTGTTTTGTAGCTTATTTGCAAGGCATCCACAAGTGAAAGGGTCTAAATCTGTTGCTTTGTCTGATTTTATTTCCTCCATGAGTAACCACTGGTCAGTTATAAAACCATCATTTTTTCATCAAAATCTTTCTGCACCCAGTAATCAAAAATTTTTAACCTTCAGCTTCTCTTCCCTTTGGTTGCACTAATCCACGTCTGTTCTCATGGATACACGAGGGTATTGTGTTTGAATTATGTGTATCCAGATAAGAAAAGTGTTACAATTACAGAAATCCTTTTACAGTGGTGGATAAACGTCTTTTCTAAGCAATCCATGCAAATCATCAGTGGAATTAAGTAGTTATAACATGGAATAATAAAAACTTCAAAAAGCATGGCAATTTTTTGAGGGGATTTTGTTTTGTGTTTTTAAGCCTGATGAGTGAGATAAAATCTCTCTCACTTAAGCTGATGTTAAAGGGAAGATTTTAGCTAATTTCAGTGAACTGTCTGTCAGGAAACAGTTGTTTCAGCAATATGTTCCTATTAGATTACTCTTTTTTCTTCCCCCCCATATCTCAATGCAAAAGATGTATTAATGCAAGTTTTTCAGTTTGTCGTACAGTGGCCTGAATGCTGGCTCTGAAACCATATTAAATATCAGATGGATGCAATTACAGCAGCTTTCTCCATGTAGCCTTGGCATTAAACTTTTTTTTTGTCCCTCTTTGCTGCTTGAAAGGCAGTTCTGACTGCAAATACAATGTTTCTGTAACATAAATGTACAATATGAAAGTGTGATAGTACAGCTGCACTGAAGATTAGGTTGAGCATTGCAGAAGTTGGCCTGTGTTTATAAATTTGTGCAGCCACTGCATAGTTAACACGATGGTCAAGGCTTGTAGAGCAAGTCAGTACTGCTGCTGGGACTTCTGGTTTTCTTAAGAACAGCAGATTTTAGCACATTAATAATGGGTGAGAGTCTTATTTAGCAGCAATGTATTCATTACCTCCCTGTGTTTTGGTAGGCTTTCTAATCCCAGCCTTTAGCATCAGTTCTCTCTTCAGAAATATATTCCAAAATTTCTTTTCCCGGCTGTACCACTGACAAATGTCTAAGAATTATCCCCATTCCAAAAGCAGCTTAAGCTCATGTTCAGCAACTGTGAAAACTTGGTATTTTGGGGATTTTTTCCCAATATTATTTTTTATCCTCCTGTTAAGGTTTTTGTTCTGGAATGCCGAACTCAGCAATGCCTTTGGTTTTTGACATGCAGCTTTTCCCAGATGAATGACTAGCAGTAATGGCATGCTAGCCTGACAGCTGGAAAGATGCTAATATGTGTCCATGAAAGTTGTATAAACAAATGCTGATGTATGTGTACTGTAGGTTCATAATACTTGCTTTTCTTGCACAAGCTTTAAAAGGCAACTGGATGTCATATAGGAGGTGTAAATGACATAGACTTCTACAAAAACATCACACTCTTAACTATTTGTGTATGTAAATGTAGAGCGTCCATATTGGTTAAGAGAAGCAACAATATTTCTTTAAAATTAATGGTGGCAGTGACCCAAAAATGAGTGTTTTACAGATGTCTGTAAAATCTACTTACAGTTAACGGCTGGATTTTTTTTCTCTTTTTTTCCCCTTAATGGAACTCTTGCCAGGTTGGTGCTCACTTTCTGGAAGCCGTGGTGAAGAAATTTGATGAACTCTGTAAAAGTGATGCTGAAGGGAAAGAATGTGAAAATCTGCTTGCCTTGATTGCTCATCTGTACAACTTCCATGTGGTTCATTGCCTGCTGATCTTTGATATTCTGAAAAAGCTTGTTAGCAGTTTCACTGAAAAAGAGATTGAGCTGATTTTGTTTCTTCTGAAAAATGTGGGCTTTTCCTTAAGAAAAGACGATGCATTGGCTTTGAAGGAACTGATCACTGAAGCCCAGAGTAAAGCAAGCACAGCAGAGAAGAAATTCCAGGATCAGACTAGGGTATGTGTTTGTTCTAAAGATTTTATATTCTCAACAGACTATAATAAGTACTTGGATACATAGTTTAATTTACAGAAATATTTTCTGCTACGTTCTGTTTAGGTTCTAAATTACCATTAGTGTGATATTCAGTTATTTGCATTCTTCTTGTCTGTCTTTCTGCATTAGTTCTTAGGAGACAGACACCAAAATGCTTCTGATGGGTGAGACAGGACTGGTTTGTATCTTATGCAATGGACAATTTTTCTGTTTCATGGTACTTTGTACCCTTCAAAAAATGGTCACTGAGGCATGGTGTTTAGCAGATGAAGCTTGCACACAAATTAATGTAATAGGGGTTAAAATAAACTTGTACACAAAGTAATATAATCGGAGTTAAAGTAAACATGTTGTATTTAAATTTTGATGTATGTTACCAGCTGAGCTGCTTATTCTCACAGAACAGTAATTTCAAAGTACACTCTTGTACTTTATTTAATAAACCCACAGCACATAATCCACAGAACCATGTCTTTTCCCAATAGGTTCGTTTTATGCTGGAGACTATGCTGGCACTTAGGAACAATGACATGCGTAAGATTCCTGGTTATGATCCTGAGCCAGTCGAAAGACTCCGCAAATTGCAGAGAGCGCTGGTGAGAACTTTCTGGGCAGGTGTAGCCTTGTTATTCTTAATCCAGGAGTAATTAGTTGTATTGGATCTCAGCTTTCTTGGGGGTTTTTAGTTTTGATTGGGTTTTTTTTTTTGACAGAGAGGGCAGTTTGTCTAGAACAACCCAGTATAAAAGAGGTGAAAGTAATTTATCAGTGCAGGATGTACATATCAGGATAAGAGGCCTGATAACAAGCTAGGTAACCTAGTTCTGTAGGATTTCCTCTCTTAAAGGATTTCCTCCTGATACGCTTCTGGACTCTTTTGTTGAAAATTCTTATTTTGTTCACAGGGTTTAAAATTTTTATTTGAACTGTACAGTGCATAAGGCAGTTTGTTGTCATTTTATGTAATCACAAGTGTTCAAAAGGAAAATCATGACCCGATTGTAAGATGCTGCAATGTCAGCATCATCTGAATTCTAATCAAACTTTGTGATTGGAAGATGTCTCCTTTTTAGATTAGTATCTCTTTTTTCAAATAAAAAACCCCAAGGGCTTCTACATGTAGATTTATGCAACTTTATGCATTTAAAAAATTACAGCATGTGGGAAGCTTGTAAATTCTTTTCAGGTTGCTGATTGAAACAAAGGTTGGGGAGGAAACATGGGAAGATCATTATGGAAATACAAACCTGTATGTTTAAAGGTTTTGTTTAAAAATCATTTTAAGTAATTAAAGTATTTGTTGTTTTCTGTAAGAAAAGAAAAAAAAAGTTTCAAATAAAAGCTTTTGTGTTGGTTTTTATTTTTGTTTTGTTATTCAAGGTTCACAGCAGTGGTTCAGGAAAAGACACTCAGCTCCGTGTGTCCCTGGAGTCTCTCCTCAGTGCTGACCGAGTTGGTCGCTGGTGGATCGTAGGGTCATCCTGGAGTGGAGCACCAATGATCAGTGATACAAAAAGCCAGGCTCAGCAAAAGCTACATGTAGGAAAGGTAAATCCAAATTATAAGTCTTAAGTGGTTGTGATCTTCTGAAGATTTTTCATACGTGTCATTAAGTTCATTTCAGAGCCCACCAAAAAAACCTTCACGTGCTCTTGTAAGACCAAGCTTTTGGACTGTAAATTATGCTCTTAGGTTTTTTAAAACATTGTACTCATCTGCTTCAAAAGAGCTGTTACTACAAATATGGTATAGCTTGTTTTTTCTTACCCTGTGGAATTGCTAAGGTGAAAGAAGAGACTTAACAATGGATTTGCTAGTAGGAGTTCTGACAAGTTGTGGTGTCTGTCTGAGGCATATATCCAAGCTGATTCCAGAAATAATGTGATGAGATGGCCATGGTGAATTACTTACATTGGAGAAGCACGTCTTAAAATTAATTGGCGCAATTAAAGTAGATTAAAATGTATTTCCATAGTTGAAAAAGCTCCCGATGATGCCTGCGCCTCTGGACAAAAGCTCAGGACCTTTGGATTGGTGATTCATAGTTTACTGGAGAGCTTCATTGATGGTGTACAGAAATAGCTTTTTTAAGGCAAACAAAAATAAAATAGCATATAACTTTTTTTTCAGGTGAGTTCAAAAATAATGGAACTTGCTCGTAAGCTGAGAATGAACACTGATATCAGGAGAAGTATTTTTTGTGTCTTGATGACAAGTGAAGACTTCATGGACGCCTTTGAAAAACTTCTGAAGTAAGTACAGACTAGCAGAAAAGACAGCCCATAAGTAAAAACAGCATTAAATGAGTTTAAATACAGCATTTCTGGTCTGGTCTTTAAATGCATGTAGTTGATAATACTATTAAAAGAAGTGCATAGCTAGGGATCCACATAGGGTAAAAGGGTAGGAGAAGGGACCAGAGCCCTGGTGTAAGGATTAATGGGGGCAGGCAGAACTGACTGGCAGGAGGAAAGGAGTAGCACCTGTCCCTGTCACTCCTGGCTGTAACTGTGATTTGCAGCATCTTTTGATATAAGGAGCCTGTGTGGTTTTGCACTGGAGCTGTGTATCCCAGTGGAGTGGATGGAAGGCTGCTGCGGGCTTGTTTCCTTACAGAGGTGGAGCAGAAGCCTCTCTAAAACACCTCTTGGTTTTTTGCTGGATTGCTGTGATTTCTGTACTGCTGCCACTTCTTTGACTTCTTGCCACCTTGTTAAGCCATCTCTGCCCATACTTGCATGACCTGGTAGTGTTGTAGTACCTCCACTTCCCTCTTGCATAATTTATTAGCTTTGGGTTTGCTTCACATTAAGACCAGTTCCCTTACCGCTTGACGAGCAGCTCTTCTGAAGAAGATGTGATCAGGAAAAAGCTCAAACTAAGCTATTCCTTGTGTTTGTCAGAATATTAATTGTAAGTCTGTAGTAACTGAGAGGGGCGAGATCAGGTCTGAACTTTTCTGTTGCAGCCTTGTAACTCAAGGGTACTGTCTTACCAGGATGGCATGCAATTATTTAATTTGCTTACCAAACCAAAACAGACTTTGTAATAAAGTCAACTAATATTTGATTAAATGCCACTTCTGCAAAACCCAGCTTGGATTTAAGACTGGGATGGAGTCATTCCAATATCTTAATATGGCCTGCTCAATTAAAAGAAATTAGCTGCTGCTGCAGCTCTTGCCAAGACCTGGTAGCTCAATTTGCAAATTGGATTTGACTCTCATCTGTGCTATTTAAGCTAGTACACAAATCTGAATACATACAGGCTTGGCAGAAAATCTCTCTGCAGGCTGCCTGGTGTGTGTTGGTGCTGATGTTTATACAGCAAACTCAGAGAGAGGAATTCTTAAATCTGCCCACATCTGGCAGAGTATAATGGAAAGCACACAGAATTGTCAGTGAAGGAATTAACTTCAGTGTGAACATGTGTTCCTGAGCGTATGGGAATTTGTATTCATGTGTTTGATGTCAGTCTCATGAGGAAGAGCATATAAAGAAATATTTTAACTGCTCTCGTTGATTCATCTGCTGCTAGTTCTGTGACAGGGTTGAGATGTGGTTAAAGGATAATTCAAACTATTTAAAATCCAGACTGCTATAGTTCTTCTAGTCCCTTTCCCCCTTACTGCAAATGAAAGTAATGAGTTTGAAGCCAGAATAGCTCTCTGAAGTGGCTCAGTGATTGCAGAGGTGTCAGTGAAGAAGAGGATTGGGAACATCACTGGTGGCAAAGAGGAGAGAGTGAGACTGGATCCTCTTCATCAGCTGAAAGGCCACACCTTCTTCACAAACCGCAGTTTCACTCGGGAGAGAGAATGAAGGCTGCTGAAGTTTGATGGAGAGGCAATTCTTGAAGCTATTTTGTAGCGATAAAGAATTTGCGAAACTTTCCATCTCAGAAAATACTGAGACACTCATAAAAGGCTCAGCTATCCTACTGGAGTGAGATGTGTAATTAAGGATAACAGGTCTCTACGAAAGTGATTGTATCTACTAATATAATTTGAACTGACTTTTAAAAGGGGATTTAAGAGTTCCAATTTTTGATTGAAAGGCAGTGATAGTCTTTGGCTTCAGCTGATGATAACTAACCAACTTGGAGGCAGACTTCTGCTGGTGATAAATAACCTACTTCAGAGGCAGTTATCCTATTTACAGCAGGATCAAGATATACAAGTCCATGAGAATACTGTAACTCATGAATAATTGAATCAGTGAGGTGGTTGCTCATTCTTTATCAAAGAATATCAGGCTTATGAAATCTCTACCGGTTTATGGTGAAGCTCAGCAGTGAAAGATAGTCCAGACTCTTAAATTTTAGATGTTTAGGATATCTAGTTCTGTGAAGAAGTGAAGGTAAGAACAAAATTGAATATCCAAGTGTTGCCACTTGGTTACAACTCTGGCAACGTGAGTGTTTCCTAAATAAGCAAGTCATGATAGGAGCAATGATGAAGAAGTAAAAGGAGAGTGTGCCAAACTAGTGATTGCAATGTAACGTCCCAAGTCATCTATTAAATGCAAATCCGATGGCTGAAAACCTGTGTACTTTTGTAAAAATACCTTTTGTTGCTCTGAAATCAGGTGGAACTTGGCTGAGGGGAGAGCAGGTGGGTTATGACAGATGCAGCACTTATAGTACTGGCCCCCTTTGGAAGTGCAGACTTCTGAATTTTCTCTGCTCATTAGCAATCAGCCTTGAAATCATCCCAGATTTTCCTACTGTAAAACTTTAAATTCTGGGTGGTTTGGGCTGAACAGCAGTGTTTTCTCTGTTAATCTGGTGTGTCTGTGGTCACATGCAATGCAGATGTCTGGAGGTGTGTAGAATGGAGGGATGTTGGCATCAAGTAATGACCAACTACCCTACAGACGGCAGGGCAAGTTCCAGTGGAGTCAGACTTGGTTAGAAAGTACTCTTGAGTTGTACTAATGCCCTGTGAAACTTGAACTTGAAGCAATGAGAAGAATTTTGTTTGATATTTTTCAGATTCTAATATGACGCATTTTTCATTTTAATTGGTATTAATGCTGCCAAGCATTTGGCAGCATTAGGAAGTTAAATCATATTACTCACAGACCAGGTACACTGTGAGTTAGTTACCATTCCCTGCCAGAGTGTCTCAGCCCTCTTTTAGACTGGTCAGTGGTTGGAGTGGGAAGGCTGCTTAGTCCTTGGCCTTCATACTGGGGCAGCCAACATAAGTACTTGTAGATACTGTTTTCTTCAGGCTTTTTTTTTTTTAAGGTGTTTTGAAATCACTGACTCTACCCTCTGAGGCTACTATCAAACAAAAATTAATTTCAAGTATCACGTAGCATGGATTTGACCCAGAAATTTAAAAATTCATATCACCAAGTAAGAAACATATTAGAATATTTTCTTATCCGTACTTATCCGCGCTTCACAGAAGTGAAGGACATGTTTCTCCAAATAGGGTCACACTGATCCAAAGGCTGGTTTTCCTCCCATGACCATAAGTACAAGCGTGAGAAAATCACAATGGGACCCTACAGTTCTTGTTTCACTATTTAGCCTTTGTTTCACTGTTTAACCCTGGTAGTGGTGACTGTGGGTGCAGTGCTACTGCTGGTACCTCCGTGCCCTCTCTTCTGTTCAGGGAGAGCTACAAACATGGAGTGGGACACCTTTCCTTCCCTGGGCATTGATAATACTTTTATCATTCCACTTTTGTTTCTTGAGGTCTTGCTTTTGCGTCTACTCCTTTAACACCCATAATGCTCTGGCATTTCCGCAGTGCCACACCAGAATACTCATTTAGCCAACACTCTTGAAGGTTGGAGTCCATTAAGAGTTTTAAAGACTTCATAGGTACTTTGTAACAAGTAAAATCTGATGTGATGTTTGGAGGAGTTTTAAAGTATTGCTCTCAGATGTTGACTGTAGCTCTTACTCTGTGTCAGTAAGTTTTTCCTTACAAAATGATTCTCAATTTCTTGCTAAATTTTAGACTTGGACTGAAAGATCAGCAGGAGAGAGAAATAGTTCATGTCATCCTTTACTGCTGCTTACAGGAGAAGACATTCAACCCCTTCTATGCATTTTTGGCTAACAAGTTTTGTGGATATGAAAGACGATTTCAGGTAAAACAAATCTGTTGCTTCATTGGTTTAGTGTCATAATTGTGGTTAGGAAGGCGTTACTGAGTACCTGAGAATGGATGCAGGCCTGTTAAGATGTTGATCCCAGGAAAAATTCTGCTGGTATAGCTAAGCATTCAGTAAGGCATACTCATGGTCAGATCCGAATAGGAAATAAAATAACTACTGCTGAAGGTTTTCTTTCTTCTGTTTCATGCATTTTAAAATAATTGGAACAGTCTGATCAAGCATTTCTGTTAATTAACAGAGGGCTTATAAAGAATAGAAGGTCAAAAGGTTTGCTATGTTGTTACTCATTTAAACAGCCACTTGATTTGTAGGATTATTTTTTTACCTTTGACCCCTAGGTGACATTTCAGTTTAGTATTTGGGACAAAATCAGAGGCTTAGAAAACCTGTCAGCTGCTGCTATCTCCAACTTGGTTTCACTGTTGGCTCACCTAATAAGGACGAAATCACTGCCACTTTCAGTTCTCAAGGTTGGTGTGTTTTCTTTTCAAATCCTTCTGTGTTTTCCCTGCATTTGCTGGTTCTATGGAAGGCATATTTTCTCTGTTACCTATCTGGTACTTTAGCTGATTATGCTAAGACAAACTTATATTAAAATTACCAAATTGTTCCAATTGATTATGGTAATGCTGTCATTCGGGGAAGGGAACCTCTGGTGACCCAGGCATAGAAAAAGTCTACATTTCTTTATCTAGAGCAGTTTTAAGATTATTTCCTTTAGTGTATCTGGAGTTGGAACTGAGGCCCCTTCATTAACAAGCTTTGACAGTGGATTTTGTGCTATATTTTTTAGCTGATGCTGTTTTTATTAGACAAGAAAGTGCTGAGTAGATTTCTTGGATTTCAGAATGGGGAGTCCATAGAATTCTATTAGAAGAATAATTGAAGTGTATTAAATAGGCAATTAAATGGATTGTCCCAAGTACTTACAAAGTATTTATCTAATTGAGAAATGACATCTGGTATTCTGGTACCAGTAGATTTCTTTTCCTTAGAAGGTTTTTTGCTTTCCTTATTGATTGGCTTTTGGAGGCAGCGTTCTCAGGTAATTATTCTGTGCTAAACTCAAGGCTCAGTAGATGCAGAGGCAGTTGGTGTGCTAAAAGCTCTTCATTTAGGAGAGAAGACCAGCTATTTGAAATACCTGAATTAATCTAATTCTCCTTCTCTGTCTGCCAGGTAATTGAATTCAGTGAACTGGACAAACCCAAAGTCCGTTTCTTACGGCAGGTATTAAGCACGCTGTTAACCAAAGCAGATGAGGAAGAACTTACTGACATTTTTATGAGGTAAGTGATCACTGACATCTCCAGAGAACACTTGTTGAGTCGTAATTAAGAAGTTTGCCTATTTCATTTGGAATTACACTGTGCCTTTTCCACGCATCAGCTCTCCATCCCTTAAAATGTGAGCTCTCCTGGCTGAGTGGAGGAAGTGTGTCATTCGTGTGTTGGTGCAGGCTCTGATAGAGATGTAACTTTAAGAAGTGGTTTCATTTTGATCATAGGATTTTCATGAGCAGAGCTCTGTAATTGCGTGCTTCCCTTATGGCGCGGTGGGATTCACTCTGCCAGCAATCATTGCTAGGAGGTATCTTAAGGAGGAAAATTAAAGTTATACTAATGAGGCAAAGGTTTGGGGTATTTTTTATGGGTATTTTTTATTTATTATTTTTTATCAACATCATCGGAAAAATCTTATTTTTGATGTGGATCAGGGTTGCCTGAAGAGGCTGGGAAATCTCCATCCTTAGAGATGCGTAGGACTTGAGTGGATGAGACTTGCAATGTCACATAAAGTTGGAAAAAATTAGGTGGTGATGTTTCAGCTGTCATGCAGCAGCACAAGGAAGCTTGAACATGGTGTCTGCTTTGGTTTTTTTCTGTAATGTAATTGTTTACATAAAGCAAGTCTGAGGCTGCAATATTCCGTTTTATTGTTGAGGGCCAGTTGTATGTTGAGTGTTTGGGCTGTTTGCCAAACCAAGGTAGAATTGGTAAATTGAAAGCTTCTTCAATAAAACTTCTTTTATAGGTTGGATTTTTTTTTCTAGAGCTCTATTTGAAGAAGATGATAAAATTAAGAAACTTCTGAAATGGGAGAAGACTAAATAATATTTTTGATCTGTATCTTTACAGGACATCTGACAACCCCAAACTGGGAATGCTGCGGGAAGGCTTGAAACTCTTCCTTACCCACTTCTTACTGAAACATGCACAAGCCCAAAAGAGTGCTGAAGAAGCTAGCTTGTTAAAAGAGAGAGTGGAACTAGCAACCAAGGCTTTGGAGGCAAAAGAACCCAAACTGAAGCTATAGTTCTTTTTTTTTTCTTGTAAAACATACAGAAAAACCAAGCTGGTGTCTTTCAGACCTAAATAATTGAGAATGGGAAGAGTTGTGTTACTCTAAGGGATCCATTTTTTATATAAACAGTTACTTTGCTCTACATGCTAGTTAGAGGTTTAATTGAAGGGGATACAAGGCCTTTTCGAAGAAAGGGAAAATGTAGTTTGTCATGTCCCTTTTTAGTACAAGTGCTTCGTGTTGATGGTTGGTATCTGGGGAAGAGGGTGAATTTCTCTCCTATGATACTCTGTCAGCAGTGGTGTTTTTCTGTGCATATTCTAACCTTTCATTTAAAATAATAAAAGAAGCAGCCTTAATAGAGGCTTTTAATAAGGAATCATGATACTCACCTGAAGAAAGGGGCCACTAGATGGCACAAGCATTGGTGAGTCGATTTGGGAAGAAATCAACTTTTTTCTTAAAGTGTTGGAAGTTATTCACTAATTCTGTGAATTGTTTCCCTGACTGTGGGTCAGGAAAAGATCTTCAGTTGGGTTCAAAGCTGTAGCAAAGCAACTTGAAGATCTGTCTTTGCCCAATTATATTGGGTTTAGAGATCACAGCATAGTTTTATGGCTTTTTTAGCCTGTTTTTCACAGCTTTAGAATTGGAGTTGCCGAATCACTTAATCAGATTTTTCTGGACATAAACAATATCATCAATATGAGTCTTTTAAGGAGAGAATACCTCCCTTAAGAGTTTGCTCACATTTTTCATTTGGATGCTTAAAAAAAAAATAAGCACATTTCTTTCTGTAACGCTCTGTTAATGGTTTGTTTCTTTTGTCACCTTACCACTACACATTAAACTGCCATTTTTCTAAATGCTTTGGTGTTTGTGTTAGCTTTACTCTGGCTGGCCTGGCAGGAAGGGAATGACCTTAAATTGGGTGGAGGGAGGAAGTACTTTTCCATCTGCAGTGTGCATCTGTGATCTACCTGTGTGGGAGCTGTCAGCCTTATTTCTGTAGCCAGACTTGCTGTCTTGGGTTACAATGTGAGATGTAACCAAAAGTATGTATTCTCTCGCCGTCTGTTAAGACCAGGTGGGGCAGGGTTCTTTATCTCTTCCCCTGATAACTCCCTCCTGGGGGATATCTTCTGCTAATGGGCCATCCAGCCTCACTGCGGGACTCCCAGAATTACATCACCCCATTGGGAGATGCTCCGCCCAGGGGGAGGCACCGAGCATTCCTACCTGGATGTGATCTGAGGTTTGGAACACCACACTCAGCCCTTACCTACTGAATTCCCAGAGCTACATAACCACCACTGGACCTTCAGAGGAAGACCAGACCCTTCCACAGGATCACTGCTTCAACAGAACCACATCTATCACTTCAAGAGGACTGCAGCCACCACTTAATCGGACTGCTACCACCACCCTGCCCAGCAGGGTGTCAGGTCGTATCCTGACTCTGTCAGGTTAAGCCAGTGTTTTCTGTATTATTGCCTTGTTATATATACTACTAAAGAACTGTTATTCCTATTTCTCATATCTTTGTCTGAAAGCCCCTTAATTTCAAAATTGTAATAATTCGGAGGGAAGGGGGGGGGTTACATTTTCCATTCCAAGGGAGGCTCCTGCCTTCCTTAGCAGACACCTGTCTTTCAAACCAAGACACTTGGATCTGATGTCCAATAGGCCATTTACTTATGGTGCCTCCCAATTGCAGATCAATTGATACCAATTGATCTGTCCCAGTTGGGAAAGTTTATTTTTTAATCAAATTGTTGAATGTCGTATATTCTCCTTGCTCAGGTGTACTGTTTTCAGGTGGAGAAGTGCTTCTCCCAGCAGCCAGGGAGATGGTTTTTCTCACCTTTCCTCTGAGAGGATAGGGTAAGTTTTAGGGAATGAGGTGTCCTGGGAGCAGAGAGACCCACTTTCAAAATCGTGGGTTACCCTAGGAAGCTAACAACAGGAGAGATTACAATCAAAAGAACAAAGCAAGATGCTTTTTTCAGCCTGTTTCATACCACTGGCAGCTTTTAAGTGTACAAAACTGGAAAAAATTTATTGTATTTTCTAAAATTCCTACCAATTAAGAGAAGTGTGGTCAGCAGCAGAATTGATGCTATTTTGGTGGCTACAAAAGTCACAACTGCAGGGTGTGTGTGTAAACATCTCCCTTACAACCAACCATGCCAAACCTTGTACTTAAGGTTTGGAGTATGGACTCAGGAGAAGATCTGTGCAAGCCCCTAGAAAGGGGCTGCTGTGGAACACATGGGACTCTGTGAGTAAGAATTGCTCCCCCTGCACTGCAGCAGCCACTTAATTAATTACCTTTTTTGCAGGAGTTTAGGTAGACCCAGCACGTCAACGTGGTGGTGGTTTAATAACACATAAATGGAACACACATTGCTCTAGCAGGGAGGTTGGGGCAACTTTGCTGCTGGAGATAAATTTTGAGTCATTTTCCTTAACCCAAAGGTGCCAGGCTGCCTGTCCCTGCCTGGTGTGAGTGCTTTGCTTGGTGATGGGAGCTGGCCGGCTTTGCTGCCGTGGCAGGATTGCCCAGTGTGTGATGGGTGTAGGTATTTACTTGCTGCAGCTTCCTGAGGTGGTGCAATGCAGGTGTTGCTGTGCAATTGGAGGGGATGGTTTTAACCTTACAGTCAAAAATTACAATTGCTTTATTTTTTTTTTTACACCGAGACGTGCATTAATTATTTCTCACAAAGAACTCGTATGTTTTGTTCAAAATTAATGTTATCAGAGCCATTGTTTCGTTTCTGAAGAAAACCGATTTTACCTGCCTGGGACTTTTACATTCAGCAGATTTATGTATAAACATAATTAAAAAAAAAAACACTACCAAAAACCCCCCACTTTTCAAGGAAAGCAGCAGAAATACGCTCCCAGCCCACAGTGCTGTAGTCATGTCAAGGATGGGTTTTGTGGGTGATTCTGCACAAGTCCCATCCTCTCACTGTGATTCAGTGAGGGAATAACTGTCCAACAGAAATTTGACAATTCCAAGATAAATGTGAATTCCTGAGTCTTGGATCTTGCCGTATTTAACAACTTTTTCCATGGTCCTACTGGCCAGACTGCCAGAGCTCGACAGAGGTGGAAGGCCTGGCAGAGTTTGCTGTTGATGGACGTGTGCATCTGCAAGCTGTTGCTTCTGTGGTCGTTACATTCCAAGGATATAAAGCACGTGTGAAAAGGAAAGCAGAGAGGATTTTGTGCTTAATTGTGTATGTTTTTTCATTAAAATATATATGCATAATATATTTTATAGGTATTCTACATGTGTGCATCCGTCTCTAAATATATATTATACACAATGTGTAATTTTTACATAAATCATATTTTTACCCTGGAGAAAAACTTGTCCCAGCAGAGCTGGCCCTGCCAGAGTCTCTCCTCTTCCTAGCAGGGCTGTAAGGTCCCTGTAAGAGCAGCAAGACCAAATGCTGGCAGTCACCTTCCTGCAGGACTGCACACTAAGCACTGCCTGCCAGCAGAGGCTGCTGGGGAACTCACACCTGGCTGGGACACGTTTTGCTTTGTCTGCCTCGGAATAAGTGTGCAATAATGTACACAAAATGCAGCCCCTTGGGATTTCTTCCTGTCGAGTATTAGTCTGGCAGCCCACGTCAAAGCCCTGCGAGAAATGGCCCCTGATCATTCCAATAGCAGAGATGCCACTTAAAATGTCCCAAATTCTTCCACAAAGCAGGTTTGGGAGAGTTGCTACTTAATGAGAAGAAAAGGACTTTGGATTGGTAAAAATACAATATGCTGGAAAGCCGAGTGGCTATGGTTGCAACACTAATCCTTACTCCCGCCAGGCCAGGGGAAAACACGGTGTGATTTGCTTTAGATGCATTTAACAAAAAGCCGGATGTTTGATTTTTTAGCTGTGTAGCAGAAAATTTCAATTCCCCCTTTAAACAGCACGATCCACTCCTAGCTCTTATGGCAGCTTCGATTTTTGTTTTCTTTCAAGCTGGACAGCAATGTTTTAAACTTTCTCTGTTTTCTGTATCAAAATTAACAGGGCAGTGAAGTCTGGTTTTTAGCTTTGGCCGGAGTGTTACGCTGATAAATCATACACAAGTCCTTTTGGCAGGGTTTTAACACCACACCTGAACGAGCCAAGTATCTGCAGGGCTTTTTTAACTTGACATTTTTCCATTGTCCTGCACGCTGGGGATGAGGGGCTGATGTCAGTCGTGCTCCAAAGGTGCAGACGCAGCGGGGCTGCCCTGCCTGGTGCTAGCGAAGGTGTGCAACCCAATACTGTGCTCAGAGCACATCTGGGATCGTTTGGTTCCCATTGTTCTGCGGGTGAACTTTGCACATGAGAAGTTACAGCCCGGGAGCAGCCGGTGCACGACAGTGATTTCAGCTTAATAAATATGTGAGTGGCAACTCTGATGCTCGAAATTTTTGTTGCATTAAGCGTAATTGCAGCTTAGTGCCCAGCTACATCCCGTGTGCGTGAGTCAATACGGGATTTTTTTCCTGCAGTTGATAAAGCAATTTTGTTTTCAGGAGACAATTTGATCCGTAGGGTCGCTTTTAAAAGGCTGAGTGTACGTTTTACCCAAGACTTTTTGGGTTGGACTGATTTCAGGGATTGTAGGTAGAGATATGACTCTTTTACCATATGACACTTTTTGTGATTTCATCTCGTGGAGGAACTTTCCTTCACCCTCCAGTAAAGCTTAGTTTAGCATGAGGCTTGCAGGCATGGACAGCACAGCTGCCCATATGAAACAGCTGTGCTATCCCCAAATTCTGGTGTGACCTGCAGCCTTGCTTTAAAGCTAATTACAGCAGCCTTCCCCTAATTCAGATGCATGCACAATTCCAAATCGGATACCACGTGGTTTCCCTAATAACACTTTAAGGGAACGAACGGACATCTATCAAGCATAAGTTTAGGAAGAGCCAGCTGGCACCAAAAATTCCTTAAAACTTGTGTCCTAGGACAAAAGAGTTCCCACACCAAAACCAACTCACCTTGTGTAAATTGAGTGGAATTCACTCCAAAGTGAATTAAAAATGACTGAGCAATGTAACCAGAATGAGAGGTACAGAGCAAAATTAAAACGGAGACCATTTTTGAATGGTTTCTTAATAGTCTTTTGTCAGTCACAGGGAAATGGTTGTTTCATTTTCATAAGTGAAAGATTTCCAAGCATTACACATTTTTCATTAGAAGCTCCATTATGGACCTTTTACAGCTCAGATGGTAAGTGTACCCTCAAATCTCTCCTGGGTGCGCAGGCCCACATGGCTCTGGTGTGGAATAGCAGGGAATATTGTTGGAGGCACTAAAGCCACTGGGGAGCAGCCACTGGCTACAGCCAGGGGACAGAACAATTTGTTTTTCTAGTATAGAGAAAATAAGCCAGGTTATGCTTGGTGTCACCTTGGGGAAAAATAAATCACCTTGATTGCATTTTCTAGGCTTGCATCTTCACGAGTTCATCTTTCCTTCTCAGCCAAAGCCTTAGATTCTGAGTGGATTTTTTTTCCTCACTCCATAGTTCAAATCATCCTTAAAATGATGGTATTTACTTTCCAAATTTCCCTACCTAAATGGTTTGAAACTGTGTGTTGGTGCTTTGGGGACATTTATTATGCCAGGGATAATGCAGGCACTGTGTGGCAGGGATGAGGAAGCAGTGCAGAAAGGCAGGGACAGCACCTGAGAGTCCTAAACTGTTCCTGTGATGATAAAAGCTGTGGAGGGAGGCTCTAGGGAGCTCTTCACCGGCACTTCGGAGCTTGAGCAGAAGGCAATAGATCAGCTTGAAAGCTGCTGTGGGGTTTGAATCAGTTCAAATCTCTTATCTCTGGTCTGAAATCTGTGAGAGAATCACATCTGGAGAGACCCTAGACCCATCTGTGCTTCTGAGCTGCCCTGTTCTTGGGATGCCTCGCACCAGGTTTGTGAGTTTAAGGAGCCTTCAGATTGCTGAGAACTGGAGAAGCAAACCTTTATTTCTGGCCAGGTTTTTGGCACCCTCACGGAAGCCGAGTAACACTTTCCCTGAAACGGCCTCCTCCAGGGAGGAGCCCGGGCTGCCCAAGGCTGATGTGGAGCTGTCGGAGGCACAGGAGTAACAGGTTTTGCAGAAGAGCACATTTAAGACTTTTCAACATTATCCCATTTTCATCTGCTACCAAAGTCGACCCTCAAATCTAACCTGTAGATGCAATTATAAGTCCTGGAGACGAAGATTTGGAGGGATAAAGGAGTGGGAGGTTCAGGTATCTTGCCATCTGTAGCTGATGAAAGAGATTTCTTCCTCCCATCCCCAAAGCCAGAGGAACAGATGAGGTTTTGGATCACTGCAAGAGTGGCACATTTCAGAGGCTCAGACAGGGCATCTCTCCTCTGCTAAAACCTCCATCATGGGCTTTCCATCCCCTGAAACCTGTGTTACACTGAGTGGAGTCTGATCACAGGCTGAAGAGCGAAAGTGTGGATAAAATTTATAAGTTTTATTACAACAAACCATGCACTTAGCTGTTATTCCATCTCCTCCACAGTCATTGATTGACTCATCAGAGGTTTCCAAGACACACAAAAAGGCAAACCAAGGTGTTAAGACCAGCCACTTCATGAGGTGGAGGCTGAAGGAAGGTGAAGTAGCTTGCACACATTGTCTAAGCAAGTTATCTGCAGAACAGCTGAGTGCCCTGATGCTCTGAGCAGGAGCGTAGAGGCAGCAGGTCACTGCCTCACATCACCCAAATCTGCTTCTCCCAGCACCCCCACCTCACCCTCACAATACCATGTGAAATGCTATTAAACAGCTTAAAAATCCTCAGGCTGTGGTGAACGAGGCCCTTCCCCCAAGCTGGGAGGCCGAGAGCAAAGGAGGAAGGAAAGGAGTGAAGAGATCCCTGAAGGAGGGTGAGAGCTGCAGCAGGAGCTGGGAGGGGAGAAGGAGACAGCACAGACAGCGGGAACCACTGGCTGATGCTGCTGAAGTGTCATCTTAATTATCCCTGGCAAAAGAACAGTGATTAACATCGATGACTGTGGACAACCTTTATGTAATTACTCATTAACATTTCTAAAATTGCACCTAGCTGCTACAGCAATACATGCTTTATAGATTCATCATGTTGAAGTCCAGAAAGAATCATTAGATGGTCTATGCAGGCCCCAGCACACTGCCAGCCACTATTACACTGCAGAAATCAGCACCGCAGGCAGCTCGGCGGCTTCTGCTCGGCTCCCACGTCCTTTCCAGAAAGGCCATCCAGGGATACCAAGCAATGGACAATCTGCCCCATCCCTTGAGGTGTTGTTCTAAATTGAGATCAGTCCCCTGCCCCAGCCTTATATCAAAATCCATGCTGGCTGCTCTTTTTTTTATTATTATTATTTATGGAAGTGGTACCCAGAGCCAAGCAGGGCTGGATGGGGACAGGAATTCTCCGTCCCCATCTCCTCTGTGCGGGAAGAGAGGAGGCAGCCGAATCAGGAACTTCTGCATTGCCCATCTGTGCTCCCTCTTCAGACATGGATCCCACCTGCCAAAAGGTACCATTGGCCAAGAACATTAACAGAAGTCCCATGAATAATAATTTTAAATAGTGGATTAATTAGAGGAAATTGTGATCTGCTTGCAAATATCCTGCAGGCAGTAAAATAGAACTAAGCCTCGCAGCTACAAAATTCATTGGAAGCCACTGCCTCTGCTGTGTTTTTACTAGAGGAAAAGGGCATTGTTCTTCTCCTTTACTCATTTTAGAGACCAGTCCCAGTTAGACTAACTCAGCAAAATGTGGTTTTTTTCCAAAAGGAAGCTGAAAACCAAATTTTTATAGTAGCTGGTGATCAGAGAAAAAACACTCTGACCTCCTACATGTTACAGGTGATCCCATTTCCATGCAGGCACTTCCATTTCTACCTAAGACTTACTTAAATTAAAGTTCTTCTATCCTCAGAGTTGGGAGAAGACAGTAAATGTCTCCTGGGTCCACTGCCCTTGCAGAGAACTGTTTGGAAGAGACGTTACACAACCCTCAAGGCAAGAAAAATGAAGCAAGAAGTCCCAGAAAAGACAAAACCACCTCTTCTTAATGTGGGACAACCTCAATACACTGCTGCTGTGATTCTGGTTGCATGAGTATTGGTGAAAAATAAAAAATCTGTGTCACAGTTGCTGAGTAATTCTCACAGTAATGTGCCATTGGTATTTAACTCAGGCCAGACCAGACCTGAACCATTTTTTGGGGGCAGAAAGATTGTAATTTGGTCACTACACAGCACCCAAGGGAGACTAAGGAGCTTGGGAGCTTCATCTCTTCCACTATTTGTCCTGTGTGTTGTTCCCGGGATTCAAACAGCCTACCAAGAAAGCTCCCTGCACATGACAGGAACAATGGCATGGCTCAGGAATTAACAAATAATGTTCCTGCTTTCACAGCTGAAGCACGGTGCGGTTATCCCGGCACCCACAGCATGCAAGGGGAAATTTGGGAAGGGAAGAAGGGAATCTACGCTAAGATTCATTATCTCTGGTGTCACCTGGGAAGCCGTAGTGTAGCTCCCCCCGGCAGAGGGATCAGAGCTGTGGCAGGAATCAGGCTGGAAGGATCCATGGGAGCGGGCGGCTGCCGGCACTCACACGGGAGCAGCAGGCACACAGAGTGCAGCCCTCCCACGCGTGTCCAGCCCCGCAGGCACGAAGAGGAGGAGTGTGAGAGGAGGAGGAAGAACTGTGGGACGAGGTCTTTCTGAGAGCTAGAGAAATCACTGAGAAATAGAACATTAATCTCTTCATTTTGGATGAGTGTGACAGTTTGGACTTCAGAAATAATCAATATTCTGCTAGTGGAGTGTTTCATTCCCAACAGTTTCACGGAGAGTTTGAGGGAGATTATATATTTATGGTTTCCCATTTGAAAGACTTTTAGCAGGTTTACCTCGAACATATGGATCCTGTTTTGGTTCTTTTGTTTTAGCACTTAATGCTTGTGAAATTGCCAGTTAATGACATCCATCCCTAAACCATGTTGCTTTTTAAAGTAGAATGTCTACCAAAGGTCCGTGTTCATACTTACCACTTCTTGAATACAGCAATGAAAATTTTAAGAGATTTGTTACCTACTGTGTCTGGGGGAGGGAACCGACCGAATAATGAAATTACAAACAGAGGGTTAGATTAAAGCCCTGCCTGTGCTGGCTCTTAAGGCAACGCAACCCCACCAACACCACTGGGGCACCCTGGGGCTGGGAGTTGGGGGCGTCCTGGGATCGGGTGCAGGGAGGCCCCACACTCGCAGGAAGGTTGCTGTGGGGGAGGTACGCTGGGAGCAGGAGGCCCCTGGGGCAGGGTGAGGGGTGCCGGGGTCAGGGGGGTGAGGCTGGATGCGGGGACACCCCGGAGCTGCTGCGGGGGGACCCTGGTGCGGGCTCAGACAGAGAGCGCGTCCCCTCCGCCCCCAGCCGCTGGCTGAGCGGGCACGTGGGTGATAACGGGGCCCCTCTGATACCTCCCGGCTGGGCCCCCCCGGCAGAGCCCTCCCCCGCCCGGGGCGCTCCGGGAGCGGGCGCGGGGCCTCCCCGGGCAGGGCGCGGAGCGGAGCGGAGCGCGGAGCGTGTCGCACGCGTTACCGGCTCCGCTAATCACCCCGAGCCTTTGATTGCCCTGCACGTGGGGACGAGCCTCCGCACTTCAAAAGAGCGTGGGAAAT
Source organism: Mohoua ochrocephala (assembly GCA_013398855.1). Lineage (NCBI taxonomy): Eukaryota > Metazoa > Chordata > Aves > Passeriformes > Acanthizidae > Mohoua > Mohoua ochrocephala. Next base: position 165,954 of record VZTA01026522.1, read on the forward strand.
CCTGATTAAAAGGCTTTTCTCCCCCGTTGGGACCGACACCTTCTTTGAAGCCCTTCCAAGCGACAATGCAAAAG
>VZTA01026522.1:172049-212359 GCA_013398855.1 Mohoua ochrocephala
CCCCCTCCTCACACCCGCGCTGCTGGCGGCGGCACCGGGGGGACAGCCCGGGACACCCGGGGGACAGCCCGGGGCACCTGTGGGGAACCGGCTGCTCCCCGCGGAGACAGCCCTCTCAGCCAGCGAGTGCGCGGCTCTCCGCCGGCCGCGCTGGCTCCGCTGTGTGTCCAATGACAGTTTTCCACCATTCCCGCACCCGGCAAATATTTGCCGTAAACGCGCCGCTGGCCGCTTTTTAACGAGTCGGAAAGAATAAACACCTGCGGGTCAGGGAGTCACCCTGCCACCAAATCCCGGGTCTGTCAACAGCGTTATTACACCTGCTTATCTAAGGCAAACAGCTTCGGACAGAAAAGGGAAAGAGCGGGGTGAGGGGTCTCTCCTTACCAGGGTCCCGTTTCCCCGGGGGGGCCGCGGGGACCCCCGCCCCGGCCGTGTGAGCGAAATTTCAGGCTGCGGCCCGAAGCGCTGCCAAGGCAAACACGTTCTCCTTTCAAAAGTTCTCCCCCGTGGAGAAGGGTCTCGGCTGCGGGAAATGCCCAAGTCGCGGCTCCATCGCCGTGAGCCCCCCAGGAGGGGCCACTCCCACCCGAGGGCGGCGGGACTGTGCCCCAGGGGCGGCCGGGGCCACCACAACCAGGGTGCGCTGTCCCTCCCGGCCCGTGCCCCTGGGGCGGGAAAAGTAAAAACAATGTAAAGAGGAGAAGGAAAAGGGGAAAAGAAAGAGAGAAGGGGAAAAATGGAGAAGAGAAACGGAGTCCAACACAACCAACAAAATATCTGACAACTTTGGCCCTGTCTCCATGCCACTACTCCGCGGGGGGGAGGCCCGGAGCACCTCTGCGGGGTGTGCACACAGGCACACATACAGACGCGTATCCTTTGCTCAGTGCCCTCGTATTCTCCTTTGCTCCTGCACTTTTTTGCCCCCTTGACCTCACTGGAGCCTCCGGACACACTCGCACGACAGACACACAGACACAAGCAGGGCAGACATGCGGACACAATTCCAGCAGGCACACAGACGCACCTGTGCATAGGCCTGGCGCGATGCACACTCGTGGCACAGCAGAGCCACGCGCACACACACAGCATCCGCACACGGGCACCGGAGAGCAGATGCTCCCGAACAGCCGCTCCCGCCCGGGGAACCCCAACACGCGCCGGGCACAGCCCGCACACGCCGCAGGGGCTGGGGTCGAGCCTCGCAGCCGCACAAGACCCCAGTGCCCCCCGCTTCCCGGGATGAAGAGGGGGACACCGAGTCACAACAGGATCGTTTTCATGAGCCGCTTCGGTTCGTCGGGGCTCCCAGGGGCCGGAGAGGCCCCGGGGAAAGGACCCGGGATCGCGGCGGCCGCCCCTGGCATCCCAGCCGGCCCCACGTTTCCCATTGACAGTCGCTTTGTGCCCCACGCACGGGCAGTCCCAGAGCAGCGAGTGGCCGGACCAGGGGCTTGTCCCTGTGACCGATTCCGGAGGAGGAGGAGGAGGAGGAGGGTAGTGCACCCGCGCCCGCCTCCTTCCTTGCGTCCCGGCCCCGGCAGGGATGAGGGCCACCCCCCTGTAATGTGTGGTGTCCAGCCCGCTGGACACGGGGACGCGGCTGTCACCGGCCGGGTGCCCCGGGCAGAGCCGGTGCCAGCTCCCGATGCCCGGGCCGGCGGTGCCGGGGCTGCGCGGGCGCGTGGCGGCCGCGGATTGTCCTGCACGCAGGGGGACTGCTCTGAGTACAGAGTACGGCCTCTTCTCGGGGCAGTTTTGGGGACGAGGGACCGAGCTGCAGGGGAAACCATTCCGTGCCAGCAAGGAGCCACGGGCGCAGGGCTGCGCTCAGGACACGGGTGGGGACGCGGGTCCGCCGCCGGAGGGATGCGCGGCTCGCAGCGGCCGGCGGTGGAGGGTGACCGGTGCCGTGAACGCTTCTCCAGGCGGCGATGGGGCAGAAGGCGCGGGCGGCCGGTGAGGGACGAGGACCGGCGGCGGGGGACCATGCGAGCCCGGTCCATCACCGCCCCCGGGGTGGGCTCAGGCCGGCCGCCCCGTCTGGGCACCCCGCACCTTCGGCCCGGGTGTCGCATCTTTTGGCTGAGGGATATTTAGTGCTTGGAGAAGGATTTCGATTTTCAGACTTTTTTTTTTTCTTTTTTTTTTTTAACGAGTACCATTTTTAAAAACTTTTCTTCTTTTCTTTTCTTTTCTTTTCTTTTCTTTTCTTTTCTTTTCTTTTCTTTTCTTTTCTTTTCTTTTCTTTTCTTTTCTTTTCCCTTTTTATTGTTTTTTTCCTTTTTTTGCTGTAATTTTTAAAGCCTTTTTTTCCTTCCCCCGCACCGTTCCGTTCCATGTGTTTGTCCCCACAGGTGCCGCAGGGCATCCGGGCCTGCTGAACTCCCCGCGGCTCCCGCACCTGTGTTGATCCAGTATATTGCCCGGGAGCCAACAATGCGCGGTTATCTCGGCGGAGATAGCGCAAGGAGCGCGCTCCCCCGACACCTCCGGGTGGTCCCTTTCAGCAGAGCCCCCGCTGCCCCGGCCGTGGGCAAACAGATGCCTATCTCGCCTTTTGAAAAGCCGGGGCGGTGCACGCAGGGGGCGGCGTGGGGCTCTGGGGTAAATCCCGGTGGGAACAGCGGAGAGCCCGGAGCCCTGCGATGGGGGTGTCTCTCATTTTTCCCAATTTACTCCCCCGGTATCCCCAAAGCCGTTACGAACCGCAGGCGCGGGGCCAGCGTTATTGCCAAAAACACATATTACACTGCGACATTCTGTAAATGAGATAATGATACATAAACCTCCCTGATAAATGTGACATCCTCGGGATGTGTCCTCTAAATTAGCCGCTTGCATTGACTGCTAATAATGGTGAGTTTATGAAAGCAATTTCAGTGCAAAAAGCACAGGGTCTTCTCGGTCTAATCAGCTGCCTCTCCTAATGGATGAGGGGGTCAGGCGGAGAATTATTGACACTCTGCTGCCCTTAACCTGTTTCCCAATAAAGCTGATTAGTTTTTGTCAATTCATCAGCTAACCACTCTCGCCGGGACTGCATCAAAGCCTTATTTGCTCAGGGGAAATCAACAAGTCACAGATCAGATCCATTACGGAGTGGCCCCGGCTGCCGGCGGCTCCCGCGCCGGGGCCGCTCCCGGGCCGGGGGGCTGCCCCAGGCCATTCTGGGGGAAAATGAGCCCCTCCGGGTGCTCGTGCTGGGACGAACACCCTCAGGCACTTGGAAAATGCCTCTGCGTTATCAAACTTTTTCCTATCGCCCGGGAAAGGAGTTGAGGGTCCCGGGAGGGCTCCAGGCAGGTCCCAAACGCGTGTGGGTCTCCACCAGCACCTTGCCCCTCCTGGGATCTCGGGGGGGGGACCGCCTCCGCCCGTCCCTCCCGGGGAAAGGGCTTTTCATGCGCTCCAAAATGTCCGAGCTGCAGAGAAGGGCCGGTCTGTCGAAACCCTGCCTTCACCTCAGACCCCACATCTGGACAAAAAGCTGGCCCTGCATTAGGAGGCCGGCATACTTATTCTAGATGTTATTTGGTTGTTTTCTTTTTTTCTTCCCTACAAGCCATTTACCGGAGTTTTGCCTGGGTTGCTTTAGACTTTCTCTTCAGATAATGTAAAACAAAAATTTTACATTTATTCCTACTACCGCTGCAATTCCCGCATCACTCGCGGTTTTCTGGAATAACGGACACTGGACAGTTTTTGCTCATCCACAAGAAAACAACAAAAAGCCCACCTAATGTGCGCTGCCCCTTTAAGCCCGACCGACAGCCTCTCAGTCCACCCCCCTTCAATTTAATTTCATTAAAACAGAGCATGAATATTTCTATTAAACCTAAAATGAAATATGAAGCCATTTAGACTCTGCCTGCACCAATCACCCAGATTTATGACTTTTATTCATCACATCAAGAGCTGGGAAAAATGAATTTTCTTCACCCAGGAAGGAAATAAAAAGCCTGCCTTGGTCATTTCCAGAAAGCTGTTAATTTGCCCGTGTGGTAATTACTTTCACAATTAACTAAAATACAAATCAACCTGACAAATTGGGTTAGTTTATATATTAATTAGCCAGTTTAAATTTATTCATTATGAAAAGACAATTTAAGAGGACCTCGGGTGTCTGTTTTATCGCAATAAATTATTGTTAGGAAATGGGGGCTAATAAAACATCACCGCATTTGAGGGCACCGCGCGGGGCTTCCGCGGGCCGGAGCGCGGCTCTGCGCGGGGGCGACGGTGGGAGCGGCGGCCCGGAGGAGAGGGAGAGGGGCCGGGGCCGTGCCCCGCCTCCAGCTGCGCTGATTTAACACTCCGTCGATAGGATCATTCGATGCCTTTTAGCTTGTGATCTTTATAAATGTCCCGCTATTAAATTAGAAAATGATTCTCTCCTCGTTTAATTGTATTCTTTCGTTTCTTATTTCCAATTAATTAGTCCTATCGACGTTGCAATATTTTAAGTGACTGGAGTCCGTTTACAGTTTAAAATATATGGGTCAGCGCGTGCAATTTTAGACTAGGCAGAACTATATAATGTGGGTTTTAACTACTCTTCTCTCATACGTCTTAAACATCTGGCTAAATGCATCACTGGGAAACACCGCGCGTATTTTACGCGCTGGGACCGGCCGCCCCGCGGCCCCTCCGCGCTCCGCACGTGGCCGCGGTGGCTGCGCGCAGAGCGAGCCTCTGAAAATCGCTTGCGCTGCTCCTTCCGCCGCCGCTGCGGACAAACCGGGCCGTTTTTGGGGAAAGCTGAGGGTTTGCTTTGTTTTGTTTTGTTTTCCAGCGCAGCTCCGGGGGCTGCAGAACGCCTTTGGGGCTCCCCCCGCCCCCCAGTGCCGGCAGCGCAGGGGAAAGGGCTAAGGGGCTGTGTAGGGACACCTCCCTCCCCTGCTGCGTGTTCCGTGCAGGAGCCTGGGCTGGGAGCTAGAGAGGGCATTAAATACATATCAAATATATGTAATGGGGGATTAAATAACCAGCCCTCTCCTGGCTGGGGTGGTCTGCAGGGTCCCCCAAAGGGATGGAGGGGGATGTGTGTCCCCACTGGGTTGGAAGCAGATGGGGGGGGGGGGGCCTGGTGCTCTTTCTCCTTCTCTGCTCCCCTCCCCTGTGTAGGACAGACCCGTGAGAGCTGCCCTGAAAGACAACCCAGGTCGGGCAGCATGGGTGATCTTGTTTAACTCCTTTCCGGGGTCATCCTACCCCTGGTGCAGCCCCCCATCCCTGAGCAGCCAGAGACTCTATGCAGTCCCACCTTCTCCATGAGCTGGGTTGGCTCTGACCCCATGCCGTGAGACCTGGGGGACCCCACGAGCCCATGGGGGCACCTGAATATACATGAGGCTGACGAAGGAGCCCCCCAGGAGCAGGATGGCTCCAGGAAGGAGGCTGCCAGAAACACTGAGCAGGCAGGTGAGCATGGTCGGGCTGTGACAATGTGGGATTGTGGAGGACACACTTTGTTTCCTGCTCCTCTATCCCCCTGGGGCTCCCCCTTTGTGCACATGGACATGAATGCCCCTGGTCTCCTACTGCTACATCCCTCAGCTGATGCCTCCTCCCTGGTCCAGCCCATCCCATCCTATCCTCCAGCACCTGAGGGCTTGGGGGCCACTGTGGGGCCTGAGTGTCTCAGACACCTTGTCTGTACACAGTTACTGGGACATCCTGGGGCTTTCTGGGTGGTCCTTCCCTGATTTGTGCTTAAACACCCATCACAGAGAAGTTGCCTCCCACCCACATCTGGGGTGATGCCAGACCTCTCCCTGATAGCTTGGGCAACGAAAACGTGGGCACAGAGTCACTCCTGGAGCAGGCAGAGCTGCACTTTGCTGTCCCCAGCTCACCTCGTGTCATTGGTCCCTCCAAATGGGAATGTGCCAGGGTCCACAGATCTTGGAGGCTGCCTTGAGCTTCCACATTCAGGTGGTTCCAGCCTTCATCTGCAGCCCTGCCTCCATGGGACCCTCTCTCCAACCAGGCAAAGCTTCTTGTAATTATTTTAGAGGAATTATTTGGAGAAATAAGAGATCCATGTGGATGGAGAGTGTGATACCTGCCACCTCTCCAGGATACACACGAAGCCCCTCTTCACCTTCAGGCTGTTCAGCTCTGGGACTGTTTGGGCCTCCAGTGTGCGTGTCAGAGGAACAACATAAATGCCAGGAAGGATAAAAGATGAATCATAAGGGCAGATTAATAATGTGACAAATACTGTTGTTTCCTGGCCAGGGCTCCAAAGGTCCCTCCCATCCATGGTGGGCTCAAAAAAGCACCTAACGTGGTAAAACCCAAACGTGAACTGCTCTGGCTATTGATTGTATCAGATGTCATTGTAGTAACATCAATCACGGCAAGTTCCTCCTGCGATTTAGGAGATTGTAATATGTGATTCTCATTGTGATTTAGCATTGATTAATGTCCGTTCATAAAATGATATAAAACTTACTTCTCTTCCATTGTAGAGCCCCAAACCGCATTCCAGCCAATAATTCAAAACCCTGTTAATGTAACTGCTAATTTCAGAGGGTGATGGGGATGGTTATGGTGTACATGGGCTTGAGCTGAGGGGTCTGCAGTGGGGGCAGGAAGAGGTTAGAGGAATTATTTCCAAAGCAGAAAATTGCTGTCCGGTTTAAATTATTTTAGGTGTTACATGGTCATTCTGCTGTGCCTCCAGATTCACATCAGAGCTCCTGAGGATTTAATCAGCACTTTGAAATGCCTGACTCTAAACGCTAAAATTATTTTGATGATAAACCCCACAGTATTTTTACCTGTGGCTTCTTCATTTCTGCACAGCATTTGGCCACCTTCCACTCCCAGTGAACTGTCTGCTCTGAAGATATTCATAGATACAGTTTGCTTTCACTGTATTTTCTGGAGGTAGGAGGCACTGCTTGGCACAGGGCCTAGTACAAAATAGCTCGTGCTTTTTATTTCCTTTTCTCTTCTTTTTTTTAAGACACATACCAGGGATTGCGATGTGCATGCATAATGGTGTGCGACCCAGGAACCATGCTCTTGCAAAAAAATAATCAAATCAGTGGAGTGGGGAGGAGACTGAGTGATTAGCAAAATGTTTAGAGAATTAAAAAAAAAAGGCTGAAAATTGACATCTGGATGAAAACCAATATTGAACATTTGGTGCTTTAATATAAACAATTTAGTTATAGATAATAGACAATAGAGAGTTCACAGGATTACTTGATGGGAAATATATTGATAATACAATTTTTCTTTGCAAAATGTACGCAATGATTGCAGTTTTGGTTTAATAATAAATGTAACTTTGAAGAATCATTTGATTCAAACCTCTGCTTTTTCTAATGGCATCCAGAATTATTAATATCTGTCTAGCCAGCTAAAGAGGTTTTTAAAAGAGTATGCTGGGTGTTCTGCAATTAGAGTAGCCATCTGCCCTTTATTAAAACTCCATTAACCTTTACATTAAAATACATTTAAAATGCAGACACGCTGAAAATATCAAACACAAATAAAATAGATAAATCTCAGTGGTTTCTTTGCTTAAGTGGCTTATTTGTGCAGAACCTGGCAACTTGTTGTGACACCTATAATTTTCTGGGGACGGATAACAACCTAGAATAAATTTTCCCATGTTAAGGATAGGAAATAATTACAAGAAGGTAATGGAACTAATAACATCCCTGATGAAAATTTCCAGAACGTGATCTTGTTTATAGAAGGCTAGAAAATAGTTTAAAGTTCATATTATTAACTTCAGAATAAAATGCTTAATTTTAAGAGCAGAATTAAATTGCTCTGCTCATGCAGCTGATTACAGTGGAGCTATTTTTGTGGTAGAATGACTCATGCAAATAAAATTGTTGAAAAATTTCTGAAAATATTCAGATATATTGTGAATATGAAATCCAACAGAGCTCCTGTAGATGCTGCTGCATTGTTCCATTGAGCCTCATACTCGTGTCTCTCCAAGGAGTGAGAGCGATGCTGTATTTTCCCTGCCTGGATTGTTATTACCATCAGCAGAGCTGCTGACTCTGTAAATACACATGCCTAAAATACCCCTTCTGAGACCTGTTTTTAGTTGCTTCTGTTTTCATACATTTGATCAATGTGGGCTGAAATTCCTGAATATCTGAAATACCTGCCTGCATTTTTTAATTTTTTTTTTTTTTAAAAACAAAAAATGTCTCAGCCATTTCTGAGACCTAGGTTAAGAAAAAATCTCATTGTTTCGGCCGGCTGAAAGTCTTCCCAGTGAGGGTGTTTGCACACCCACTGAGCCCTGATTTACAGCCACAGCTGGCCGGGATCAGGCCCTCCTGGCACAGGGCACACCTCCTGTCATTGATCCCACAAACCCAGCCTTTGGCCAAATCATAAAACTTTCCAAAGTGGCTCCTCCGTGAGCTGCACATCCTGCTCAGCTGCATTTCCCAGGGGCTGCCTTCGCTACTGGTCAGGGTCTGAGCAGGATTTCCCTCCCTGTCGCTGGTTTTTCTGCCTCCCACGGGCTGCAGCAGCCGGTGCGAGGGGAATGAGGCGTCAGCCAGGGAAGGAGGCGCGGACAGCAGGAGCCGGGTGAGGGATGCTCCCGAGCGCTGCGGGTACCGCACCTGCAGGGCTGGCAGGGAAATGCAGAGCTGGGTGTGCTGGATGTGCCGGGGGCAGGCGGAAGGACGCCAGAGACGGAGATGCTGGGAGAAGAGAGGGTGGTCGGAGGCGAGGAGGGACGGGGAGGAGTAGCGCGCAGGGAGAGGCAGCGCCTGCAGAGCACCAGGCAAAGAGGATGCCGGCAGGAGGGGGAGGTCAGCGGAGGTCAGCGGTGGCCAGTGGTGGTCAGCGGTGGTCAGCGGTGGTCAGTGCTCTGCGCAATCGGCCGCCGCTGGGCTCAGCGATTGCTCATAGAGGAATGAATTCCTGACAGTCCTGGGATTGAATAACCTCATTTTCACTGCAGAACCGACTTTGCAAAAATTTAACGTGGCAAACCCTTTCGATCCACGCTGCAAGAAAATGGTTTTAGTTGGCTTGACAGCATATTCTCAAAGCTCTGTTTTCTCAGAAAGCTGTACAACATTTGCAGGTTTTTTTTATTCAGAACAAACACAAATGTCAAACTTACAGAATTTCCCAAGAACCACAAATTCTGTTTCCTTTAAGGCTCTGGTCTCAGTGATCCCTGGGTATCAGATGGTACAATTTAAGTTCAGATCCCAGTAACGCCCTTCTGATGAGAAAACAGTTGAGGAATTAAATAATATATTTCCATGGACTACCATGCTATTTTCTTAATGGTATTTTCAATAGTACAATCCACATCTCCCTGGATTGAAGGATCATCTTGGAAAAAAAAGCTCAGCTTTCAAACAGGTTTGTAGTTTTTATAGCTGGGTTTATATATATGGTTCTTACATTGACAGTAGTCTTTGATTAATATTGTGTATAACATTCCTTAATGCATCAGTTGAATTAATTATGCAGAAACATTTGGCCACCTGGACGTACTATTGATGAAATGACATTTTATTGACAAAATGACAATTTAATACTGAGCTCTCCTAAAGCTCTCTGCTGAATAGACTGGTTCAGCAAGTAGACGAGGGGCTGAGGGCAACTTGGAAAATCCTTTTGTTTTCCCCAGAGTTTCTCAGTGGGCTATGAGTACCTCAGGATTGCTGCTGGAAGTTAGTACTGGGCTGCTTTGGGCCCTCAAGTCCGGGTTGGATGCGGCCCTGGGCAACCTGATCCAGTGGAAGGAATCCCTGTCAACGACAGAGGGCTTGGAACTGGATGATCTTTAAGATCCCTTCCAACCCAAAAAGTTTAATGATTCTGTGATTCCATGACTCTGACAATGGATAATACACAAAAGAGTGGTTTCATCCACAGCTTCTGCTGGCTGAACTCAATGCAGTTTTCTGAAATGCACTTGTGGGTCATGGCTCCGACATCTCCTTTTGGCAGGGGTCCTGCTCTGGCTTTGGACAGTTCAAATTATTTTGGTAAATGAGTGGAACTGTGGCTGGGTGACAAACATGGTTATTAAAGAGAAAAGAGAGCTGCCTCCACCTGCATGGCTTGCAAAGAGCCTGGGTTTGCTGCCCTATCCACACCTGAGAGAGAGGAGTGCTGAAAACTTCCTCTTCTCCCCACTCTGTGGACAGTATGATCTTGCTGTGTGGTCTCAAATAAGCTTTTGTTTAGCTTTTGCCATGTCTTTGAACCCCAGCCTTTAAAAACCAAGCACACTTCAAAATGATGAATTTGGAGAGGGATTTTCAAAAGCTTACGAGTGACTTTGGAACAGAAGTCCTAAGAAATTGCTGGCGTCGTCCATCATTTGGGCACCTTTTAAAAAAAATCATATTATTTATCGGGACCTTAGTTTAACTTTCTATAAAAATTGGAGTGTAGAGGTGGTCCTGATGATGGAGAATAATATTGACTTTCTGTAGCTGATAGCAGAGATGTGAGTGGGCTGGGAGTTTTCCAACCAGATGTTTTTCTCTTGGAAAACGCTGATTTATTAAAACTGAAACTTTTCATGGGAACATATCAGTACTGATTAAATTTTGTTGAGAGAGATTGCTAGGGCCTGAGCCAGAATCTCTGACTGTAACAAAAAATGAGATCCTTGAATGGGGAATGGCCAGCAGGTCAGGGCAGCCATCTGGAGCCTGTCTGGGTCAGGTAGAGGAGCTGAAGGGCTGTGAGTCTCCCACATAACTGACAAAGCCCTCGGGCTTTTGCTTACTCCATGGATCATCTACTGTTTTTTCATAAAGCAAATTTAAAAACCTCTCCATCTTATTGCTATACGGAACAGGAAGAGTATTTCTTGCCTAGGTCGTTGTGAGAATTAAATACTTGCTTGCAGTGTCTTTGAAAATCTGATATATCAAATTATTGTTATTGCATCATGAATACTAATTCAGAGAGGAGAGTGCATTGCAGGGTACGATCATCAGGAACACTTTGAAGAGGATGGGTGAACGTCAAGTCCAAAGACTTAATCCTCTGGAAGCAAATTACTGGTAACTGCATTGTGGTGAGTTAATATCAGCAAATGTTATTAGCGTGAGGATTTGTTCCCATGTCAAAATGATGTTAATACAATATTAGTGATGCAGGTCTTTGGTGTCAACATAAGAATATCAAACGCAAGTGGAGGAAAATTATATTGGATTGTGGAGATGATGGCAAATCAATGACACAGAAAATCTATGGAGAGCAGTTCACAGTGACACAAGAAAGCAGTGTCTGCATAAATCAGCGCAGGCCAATGGACACTGAAAGGAAATTTCCATGCAAGATTAAGTGGACGCAGTTATCATGTCAGGACTACATGAAATAAGTGCTGCAAAATGAGAATGATACTGTGATACCGACATCTAGACCAACCAATGTCAACAGAAATTGCTCTCGTGAAAAGAAACCAACAAGGCTCCTCCAGTACAAACTCCGACAGCAGCAGGAGCAGCTACTGGGCTCCATCAGGTCTGGGAGCTCCTGTGGTGGATCAATCCCTGCAGCATTTGGTGCTGAGTGAACACAGGCCTGCACAAACCCCTCCTGGCCCAGAAAGCTGCCACAGAAGGGGACAGCAGATGTCTGTAAGGGGGACGTGACAAGGAGAGTCCAAAGGACAGCATGGGCAACGTGGGGGCAGCGGCCTCTGCTTTGCTGAATTTTCTGTGTGCAAAGGAGAGAGGTGAAGGATGAGGAAGGTGATGCTCTGGGGACTCATGGGATCACAGAGAAGAAGGGGATGGGGCTGGAGAACTGGAGTGGGAGGTGGAAAGCTGATGCTGATGGGAAGTAAAAGCTGATAGTGGAGCCACTCAACATCTTTTCTAACTAGATGTGTGTTTAAGAAGGCAATCGATGTGTTTGAGGGGGATGAGTTGATATGTCCCATCATCTTACCTCCTTGCAGTGTGAAATTTAGGGAATATTCTTGATTGTGCCCTGATCCAGCTGTCCATCCAACACTGCAGCCCAGCTGAGTAGCTCTGTCGCATGTCCACTCAGCCCAGCCTGAAGCCCAGAAGGGCATCGCAACGTGTGGAACTGGATGACAGGACCCACAGATATCTGTGAGGCAGCTCGCTCCTGGCACAGCTGCTGCAGGCACCTACCCTGGGAAGGGCAGGAATAAACCCTGCTCCAAATATTGCAGTTGTGTAAACACCTCCTCAACGTCGCAGGCTCAGCCCAGCTCGTGCACGGTCCCAGCTCCCAGCAGGTTCCCTGTGTATCTTGGACCCAAGGAGTTCTCTGCTGTGGGTGGAAGTGAGTCTGCAGTTTCTGCATTTAGTGCACATTTACTGTACATTTATTGCACATTTATTGCACATTTATTGCACATTTGTTTAGTTGAGGCCCAGTGAGCTGGGTCTCAGGGAATTCAGTGGGAATTTTGCCACCAGTTTGACAGCGAATAGGACCAGGCCCTGTGTCTGCAGAGCAGTGTAAGTGTCCTAATGTGCTTAAAGTGTTTATAAAATTACTTAAGTCAGACACATTTTTCAGTCCAGCCCATTAGCCTTTCACATGTGTTTGTGCAGAGCACAGTGCCCAGGCAGACTGGCGGCTTGTAAATGTTAAATCAGCATAAATATCACAGCCTCCACGAGAGCCGCTCATGTGGCAACTCACAGCATGATTAACATAATGCAGGGAAAGAAAATATTGACATTTTATAAATCTGTATCTCCGTAATGCTGCATGAAAAGTGATATCTGCGATACTAATGGACACCTAATTAATGTTATTACAATACTTACAGCTCACTGAGAAGCTGATGAGAGAGCCTGTAAAAGAGATAAGATTAAAAGAGAGAAGAGTAGTAGTAATTTCAGCCACATTTCTGGCAGCAAGCTCTAGTGCAGCTCTTGCTTTAACTCCAGCTGCAGTCACTGCTGGCATTTATGGCTTTGCAGCTTCAGGGGCCGCTCCTGCAAGGGTGTTGGGTGGTAAAGAGGAGCAGAGGGTGCTGAGCAAGAAAAGTCAGATTTGGGAATGAGTCAGAGAGATTTTGCTGCCCGTGACATTAGTGGCTGCTGCTCAGAGCTGTCTTGACAAAGCAGAGGGAGGTGGAGAGGAACTCAATGAGCAACTGTGACAGCAATGATACTGGGAAATGTTCGAGGAGGAAGAGGCAGAGTCCCCTCCTGCCATGGTCTGTTGCCAATGTGAGGTTCACAAGGTTTTGTGAGGTGTTTCCTAGTTAAGTTTCATAGCTGGCTTCCCAGACCTTGCCATCAACCAGGAAATGTGGTTCAACCACAGTGATGACAAACGGGTATTGGCTTAGCCTCGTGCTGATCTGGGTGAGGAGCATTTGAAGAAGCATTCCTGTAACTTGGAAATGTGTCACTCCCAGGGGCTGAGCAGGGGCACCTTGGTGGGCCAGGAAGGCCCCAGCTGTGTGAACCTGGGCTCCGGGCAGGCAGGGAGGTGCTGGGGCTGTGGACTTACCAACATCGCAGGGCATTGTGGTGGGGTGAACAGGAAACCCTGGAAAAACAACATTAAAAGCCATCCTTGGGCTAAACCACTGGCAGTGGTCAGAAAATGAAAGCTCGAGATAATGCTTTCCTCTAACAGGGCTGCAGGATTTGTAGTGACATTGATTTGTCTCTGGGACATACAAACTTGCCTTCTTTTTTCTCCGCTGTTTGAAGGATGCAAATACTTCCTGGAAGCGTAGCAGGTACATTGATACTGACTGTATTCCAGAGAGGGTCTCTCCTTCCTCCAGCCTCTGGAGATGTGGGGCACTGGTTGAAACGCTGACCTCGCTGGAAAGCTCTGTCCTCCTGCGCTGAGGCTCTAAAGCTGCGTTTTCCTGCCTGCACACACCAGCCAGAGTGCCACTGTCAAAAAGGACTCTGCCAGGCTGCTGCAGGGGAATATCAATAACACACAGCAATGCCAGAACTGCATCATGTCATGAAATGCAAATCCCCAAGCGAAGCTACCGTGAGCGCACCAGGAATTCTTAGCAGGTAAGGACTGATCTGTGATTTGCAGATACCTGCAGACACTAATCCCTCACTGCTTGCTTGTCTCCAGCTCCAGGGGTGTTGATTTCGCTTCCACCACATTTGAGCAATTAGTTTTAGTGGCTAGGACATCATTTGCATGTTGAATAGCCTGAACTCTTTAATACAAGACTATTTGCCCCCAGAGGGGTTTAGAATTTTCCTAAAAGATGGCAAGGAGCCACTATGCTCTCTTGAATCGCAGCCTAGTTCCAGAACAATCAACTCTAAGTTGTTTAAGAAGGCTGGGTACATTAAAGTGGCTGTAAATCAGCATAATGAAAACAACAGTACATACAGAAATTCATTACGTATCTGATATGCTGGGGTGTTATTCTTTTTATTTGGTTCATTTTGCTTTATGATTGTTTTGCAGCATAAAATGCAGCCGATGGACGTGAAGTTACAAACTGCTGCCACCTCTCTCACAGTAAACAGAAAGCGTTTTAAAAAAATAAATAAATAAAATAAACACCTAAATGTTTTATTATAATAAAGTTACTTGAGGCCAAGAGTTCAATAAGGAGAATTTATAAACATATCATTTCAGATCTTGGAAGGATTTCAACATAATTTGCTTGTGGTATGGTAAGTGAGGTGAAATCCATCTACAGGTCTCTCTGGAGTAATAAATATATGGAAGTGTCTCTTCACATTTGCTATGAATTTACTGTAGCACAAAAATGCTCTAGATTATCCAAATCAAATATGCATGACTTTTGGGCAAGGAAGAAATACTTGATGCACTCTATTCTTAAATAAGTTAAATTCTCTTTCTCCACAAAACACAAACCTTACTCTCTCTTAACTATTTTGACTCCGGTGGTGCTACTCAGAGGGTAAGGCTTTGAAGAATCAGGCCCCAGGGCCCCAGCTTTCAGCAATATTTTTGAATATGTTTTCATCTAAGCTGACAGTGTAAATAAATTATAATAATTGAGACTTCATTTTATGTCCATTTGTAAATGAACATAGATTTTTCAATTTATCTAAGCAATTAACCTTTATCAGCACTGCTGGCTGTAATGCAATGACAATTTCATACACAAACAGACACAGGTGATTATCTGTGGGTGTTTTGGGTTTGGTAACCAAGCCTGCTTTTGAGCAAATTCTCTGTTGTGCAGGTGGGCATGGCTGAAGAGTCACCTACTGCAAAACTCCCCATCACTGCCAGCAGCTGCCTCTGCAGGGCAGTGAGAGATGGGGTTGCTGAAGGGAACAGCTTTGCTGGAGCAGGACAGTTTTTCATTTAGTGGCACTGCTGAGATTTTCACCTTTGCTGCCATTCACCACTGGAATTGAATTAACCTATTTAACTAAACACAGGGCTTTGAAACCTTGCACAACGAGTAGAAAAAAAAAAAAAAGATGGCCATTCAAAGCTTCTGGTGAAGTTTTATTTAGGGTAGCTGTTAGTCAGTAGATGTTATATATCCCTTGTCCCACTCCAACAGAAATACTGCCTCCTTTCCAAATATCTGGTTTCAGGCTCATTTCCTAGGGCCTCATTGTTCACTCCAAACAAATTTCCTCACTTGGGACAGACAGCCAACACCTCTCCAGCCTCTGCTATATCATCTCTTTCTATCCCACCCATATGAAAAAAAGGGTCAAGAAAGGTGGGAATTACCAAGGCCAGCCCTTTTCTTAAATCTCTAGTCAGAACTTTTGTAGCTGGCCCCTGGGGAAAGGGATCTGCTTGCTGACATTTAGAATGGGAGCAAAACAAGCCCCACCTGCAGTTTTGAAATGACCTGGAGGCTTACCCAGGAGTTCAGATATCTCGTCTTTGAAAAGTTTAATGATTTGTTGCCTGTACGGTCTTTCAGATTCAACAAAACCATCTGTTCTGATTTAAAAAAAAAAGTTTGAAAAAAGTTTAAATAACATTTAAGAGTACCTCTAGTCTGTATACATCCAGAACCCTCCAGTACCAATACTGAACCATAGGGGAAACACAACTACATAGCATCAAATATATGTATTTCTGGGAGTTACACTTTTATTAAATGAAACCAAAGTCGTAAGAATAAACCTTCTACACAAGGTATGCAGTAAAGTTGGAAGTGAAGGTGATGGACAGGTTCAAACTCCGATCATGGATGGGGCTGTATAAGGAAGATCAGTTCTCCTGCATGAGCAGCCTGTAAAGCATGAAGGGATATATCCAGAAGCAGGAAGGGCTTGAAGTCTAAGGCAGAAAAATATTTTTTAGTAGATCAGACTAACAAAGGATCAATCAGAGATTAAGTAGATATTTTTGATCTCTCCCTTGGGGGCTGAATCAAGGGCTTCTCAAGGTCTTTGACAATCCTAAGATCTGACAGCAGTTCCAGGCTGAACTGCTGAAAATCTGCTATGTAATATAATTGATTTTAAAATGTACTATGAGTTATTCTGGCCAATCCAAGAGAGAGAAAATGTCCCTTCTGTCCTCCTGGCTTACAAATCAGAAGCTAGATAATAAAATACAGATCATGACAGAATTGCTTTTCCCTCTGTTTTGGAAATGAACGACTTTAAAACATTGGCAATCTCCTCTTGCCTACAAACTCTCAAACCCATGTCTAAGCACATTAGGTTCTTTCCATTGTGCAAGGCAAGGTAAGCATTTAAATGTTTTGGGTTTTGGCAAGCAGGGGGAAAAGAATCATCAAACCCTACTATTATTAAACTCTTGAGAAAGCAAGCAACACAGTCAGCAAAAAGCTGCAGTGAAAAGGAACCACTCCTCAAGAGGAGAAGCCACGGCAGAAGGGGATCATCGAACTTACTCCGGGACCACAGGGATCAAGATGGCAGCTCTGTGCCAAACCCTTAAAAAGGCAGGAGATGGAGAAGGTCTGATGTCCCACCAGGCCTAGAAATGGGAAGGGTGGAAAGAAAAAGAAGGAAAAGTTGGCAGTGACTGAAAGTATGCATGAAAGAAAAAAACTGCAAAAGCTTTGAAATCAAATACCTGGAGGATGATGGTTGCACAGCCCCGTTTACCAAGCCTGAAGGATGAAGTGAAAAAGCTCCAGTTTGGTGTGATTAACAGTGGAAGTTGCTGCTGTCAATGAGGAAGAGGAATCAGAGTACCTTTTTCTGGATCTCCGATCTCAACAACCTAAACTTTTAATTTTCTCTTCAGGGACAGGATGGCGTGTGGCTCATGTCTGTGGAGGACGTCTGTTTTCTGCCCTTGTTCCGAGTCACCACACAATGGTCAACTTTTGCCAGTGGGAAATCTCATTTTCTTTACCAAAAATGGCCTTTCTTGTGAATCATTACATTTCTCCTGCTCAAAGTTTTCACCCTGACTATCAGCCGTGTGGCACATGTCAGAGAGAGCAAACACTCCATGAAAAATTACATTATAATTTGTAAACATGAGCTGGAACTGCTGACCCAACTATGCAGTGACAGCTCCCAGGTAATTTCTGAATGATCTTGCAAAAGAGTAAAACAGGAAGTTAAATTTGTTCAGCAAGAGACTGCCTACAAATTCTTATTTCCCTTCTGCAGAAATACCCTCTGTAAGCACAGTGGATGTTACCTGTGACTGCGGCAGGCAAATCTCACGGCTGCTCTGGGTCTCACTTGCCCTATCTGCGGATCAACAGCAACTTCATGATTTGAAGTGACTTGGATTAGCTTCCTTATGCTTCAATGTGTTTGGATGGAATCCCATTAATTTAACATGCCTAATTGTCCTCATGCTACCTCAGGTGACATTGCAATTGCTTTACCAGTGATTTATGAGCAGCAGTTGCCTCAGATAAAAGCACCAAGTCTTCTCCACAGACCTTGTTAACCAAACCTGGCAGCTGCCAGCACTTGCTTGGGTGAGAGACCTGGACCCTTTCCCCTCGTGGCAGGTGACTCCTGAAATCAGTTTTTTTGTTCCTCTTCCAGGCCAGAAATTCCAACCAGAAGTGAGGAAACATTTATTTCTAAACCAATGTGTTTCTGCCAAATACTTTGCTAAGATGGAAAGGATTTAATTGAAAAGTTCCTGTTCGGTTCTGGTGCATCCTGACTCCAAACCCTCAGCAAGAATTGGGGCACGCACAGACCCAAACCAGAAGGTTACAAACTGGTGCAGTCCCGATGAATATAATCAATTCCCTTATATATTATATCAGCTTAGCTAGATGATTAAATTTAGTTAACTGAGTATAGCTTAATCAGAGTCATTGAGCAAAAGCAGCAACATAACCTGGGCAAGAGTCAAGCATTGTTCTTTTGTTCTGCTCACACTGCCTGGGGTAAAGCAGCCCTTTAGTCTTCCTGACAGTGTTAGAAATTAATATAAAGTGAAGACATATGGATTCATTCTCCTCCCAACTATTGTCAAGCAACCTGGGAGCAATTCCACTAAAATCAGTTGTTACGGTCTAAAGGTCAAAAGCTCAGGATTTTATAAAATTTGGTCTGACAAAGAAAGTATTTCTTTTGTTCCTGGCTGCTTCTGATTTGCTGGGTTGTCACTGTGGTGCCTACTCCAGCATCAGTGAACGGGTTTTTCTCTTGATATTTTCTCCATAAATTTCAGAAAATCCTTGCTGGTTTATGTCATTAATGTGAGCTGAATGTTTGGTAGCTGGAAAAAAAGTATCTGCTGCAGAGGAACAGTGAACAATTGCAATTGCAAAATGGCCAGCTTGTGATTAAGGAAGTACCCGTGTTCAACACTGGGAAATATCTGACTCTCACTGAGTTTTAATAAAAATCAGTCAGTCAAAAATGGTGACATCTGCATGTGATCAGCGACTCCCATATCCCTGATGCAGTCAAGTCCACGACCTTTCTCTAGTGAGAAAATGGGGGTAACCATTGGACTTGGAAGTGTATCTGTGGATCTTAAAAGTTATGGAGTGGAGTGGTCGCTGCTGCTTCTGAAGAGAAGTTATCCAAACCCTCCTGCACAAAGGCCTTGATTCCAAGCCCATTGAGTTGGCCTGGGAATGTTTCTGTAGATTTCACTGGACTTGGCCCAGGGCTCAGAGCGGGCAGGATGTGCCCTTCTGTGGGCTCCACTTCTGAAGTGCCCACACGTGGAAACTTCTTGGCACAGAGCTGAAATAGGCCTCTTCAAATGTTACCTGGCCCTCTGGCTTACTCCAGGCCCTGTGCCCATCATAGGCACTCCTACACAGCAGCCTTCTGCTGGCTTTGGGGAGCAAGTGGGAGAGGTGGAGGAGTGACCTCCATGAACATTCCCCCTGTGAGCACCAGCCTTTGCTCCCCGTTGTCTCACCTGGAGATTCATTTGCCTGCTGCTATAGCTGCATATGAACAGGGACACTGCCTCCATGCTGCTTCTCCTCTCCTGGTGACGTTCTCATAGGGGTTCTGGAAAAGCTGACTTTCAATAGGCAACACTGGGAGGAAACGTTTGCACTGGCCAAGACTTATTCTTGTTTGTTCAAAACTGAGCCCAGGACTCCCTGCAGGGGAGAGGGCAAGACTTCTTGGTGCCTAAGCTTTGGCCTGGCCATTTGGCTAGGAAGAGTGAAAAATCTTACAGCCCAACTGGCCAGCATCTATCCCAGACTTGATTCTGTCTGAATTCAGTAAAGGCAGTTACTAAGCCCAAGCCCAGGTGCATAGAAATATCTCTTAAAGCTCTCAGACCTGGCCTTTACTTCAGGATACAGACACAGCTGTACTCCTGGGGACATCGTTCTGTAGGGTCTGGTCCAGTCCTGACATTAGGATGCCAAAAAATGAAACCCATGAGGTTTGCCCTCACCCTTCCAGTGTGATTTAGAGAAGTCAGGTGAACCTTATTTCAACCTTGTTCTTGGGTTCTAAGTGGTTGTTTCATTTAGGACATTTGACTAAAAGCCCTTTTCATGGAACCAGCTTCTGCAGGAAAGATGCCAGCAATTAATGAAAGATGATAAAATAATAAAAGAAGTAATACATTAACTGTATTATCCTTGCACATTTGGGCAGTCTTTTTCATTATATCCTCTTTATGGACATCCTCCAGCAACAATTGAAGAGCTTCCTTATTGCTGTTCTGTGACTGTTTTGGTTTCTAGACATTAACAAGTTATTTAAATGCAAAAGTTCTCTTTTGCTCATCTGTTTCCTACCAGTAGATTTGATTCAAATAACAGAAAAGCCCTGCAGTATGTTGCATTTGCACAATTTCAGTGTCTGTAGGAACACTCATATCAACAGGAATTTGGATCTTTGACTTTCTTCTTTTTCCCTCTCCTTCCTGCAAACACAAAGAGATGCAAATGTACCTTATACACAGGTGTATACTCTTCTGGTTGAGTAGCACAGTACTGGGTAGCCACATTGTTTTGATTACTGAGACAGGATTTTCTGAGCAGAGAAACCAGAGTGAGCCCACCAGCCCACAGGGCAGCAATTTTCCAGCCCCTTGGAAACAGCAGCCTCTATCCCTCCTGGGCTAGGCGGGAATCACACTGGCAGGGCAGGGCAGGTTCCTCTCACACAAATTCCAAGGCCCTGTAACTCCTTTGGTGCTAATTCTTCCAACACCAACACCAACACTGGTTTGGAGGCCCCACTCAAAGCTTGACTCTGCTTTTGGACAGAACAGAAATAGCTCTCCAGGCAATTCTGACAGCTGGCATCAAAACAGGGCATCTGGTGGGAATGGCTGGTTTTGGAGCCCAAATTTAACAGGCAGGCTGGATTATTTTGAAACAAGAAAGGTAGGTATGGTCAAGCCCAATGAGAAAGCTGAAGGGGGATTGCATGTTACATTGTTCATCCATTCCACTCCCCCCAAATGCCTTCTGACAACTCCTTAAGAAAGGCAACGGCAGAACCAGGTCTGCCAGGAGGTGATTCCTAGGCTGCCTATGAACCACAGCTCTGTTTGCTGCAGAGTTTGTTTATGTCTTACACAAAAATCAAATGCTGCATCTGATTTTTCATTCTGCAATAACCCTGCAGCTACAGAGCTTGATGGAAACTGCCAAGGTTCTCAATGTTATTTTTATTTAGCCTATTTTTACCCACCTGCATTTCTCCCAAAGGACTTGTTGTTCTGGATCCATATATATATATGGATCCAAATATATATATATTTAAATTCTCAACTATTAAACAGTAGTTTGCCATCCTGGAAAAAGAATGTCAATGAATTGTCAATTCTTTATGTTGAGGAATTGATTAATTGGCACATTTATCTCTAAATCAGCAGCAATAAATTCTATCATTTTTAATCTTGACCTAAAAGTGCTAAACCACTTCTAATTGCCACTGTTGCTGCTGTAAAATGACTGATTAAACTGCATTCATATCATAATCTTTGTTGCTCCTGAAAAGTCTAATGGAAGTCACATCAGTGACTCAGTGCCAAGAAAGGAAAGGACCTTGTTTTTGCTTTCTCTCGGGAATTACTTGGATGGGAAAACCTGACATTTCCCCCTGTCTGTGCTGGACATCGGCCTCTGATTTTAGTTATTGCTGCAATGCTATTTATTGTCTGCACTGAGTCCCAATGTGCTGGGTGTTTTACAAACCCAAGAAAGGACAGTTTTAAGCCTGAGAGCTGAAGGAGGATATGAAGAAGTAGGAAAGCACAAAATGATGATGAAGCACCACAACAAACACCAGTTCCAGAGTATCAGAACTTTAGCAAAGTTTTCATCAGGCATCAAAGCAAATGGGAGCTGTGAGGAGACATTTAATTTTATTTTGCAATTTATGTAATTATTTTCTAGCAATTCAACATCACAAAGATCCTGCAAGTCAGCTTTAGCCTGACCTTTGTATACATTCCTAGGAAAAGGGATAGAGCACAAAATCCCAGCATTGTGGTGAATCATAAATCCTGGGGGCCACGGGCAGCTGGGATTAATGAACAGTTGAGCAGCCCAAGGATTAGGATGACCGTGTCCAGGTCTCCTTTGTTCTCATGCCTTCTCCATGCTGAACACAGCTCAGCCTGCCTGGCTAATCCAGCCCTCCTGTACTATCATCATGTACAAACAGGATTTGTGAAGCGGTACTTTAACCTCGTGAAAAACAGTTTTCTGACAAAGAAGCAGAGCAGACCATCAGGATCCAGACAGGCCTTCTTTGAAGCTGGGGGAACTGGGGATGTTTTCTGACAGACAAAATACCTCCACCCTTCCTGTGTGAGTTATGCAAACTTCTGAGAAACTTGAGTGGCAGCTTCAAGTTGTAAACCCCCCCCTCAAAAAAAAATAAAATCCTAAAAAGAAGTAAAAATAATAAAGGACCCAAATCCTGCAGGATTAAGCTGAGGCCCAACTTCTAAACTTTTGGGAACTAAGTCAGCATAAAACCCATCTAACAAAGTTCCAATGCTTTCCATCCCAGGTTCTTGGATTCTTGTTCTGGTTTATTCATTATCAGCCCAAGTTCTGTAGCTGCAGCTTTATTATCATTCTAATTCCACATATAGTTTGCAGGTGAAAAAAATTTTGAAACTGTACCAGATGTGATCTGAAAGAAACAGAAAAAAAGAAGTTCAGACCACCATAATTCTGTAACCATGAATTTAGATTTTGTAAACCTTAGCCTGCTTATTGCATTTGACAGTGTCACATTGTGAGGGGCTGTATTGCCTCAAATAGAGAGTCTCAAACCTGAGAACCCTTGTTTTACTAAATAATTGGTTAAAGGAATCCAAAACAACTAGAAAAACACCAAACTTATCAGGACCCAGCATGAGCAACATCATTCCTTTTGCCTCCTTACACCTTCCCATGATCCCAGGGACAACATGGGGAGCAGTTGAGTTCTGTAGGATTTGGGAGAGAGGTACTGGCAAGGCAGAAAGAAACGAGGAGGGGAAGGCCACAGCTCTTAGCACAGGTTTCTCTCAGTAAATACAGGGCAAATGCCCCTGGGTGCAGATTAGCCATAGGTGCTTTTAAATACAGGGGAGTGACATGAATACAGGGGATGGGGACATGAAGGACAGAGGGTTTCTCATGTCATGGACATCTGAGGGTCTGAAAGGACAGAACACCTCCTCCCCATGCTGGGAAAAGCCCCACATTTTGCTGCTTCATGGTGAGGGTACTGAGTGGAACACAAGTGGACTAGGGCTGTGTAATTCTGCTCCTGTGGGTCAGCACCAGAGTGGCAGAGGGCCGTGGGTGAACGCTGGCATTCACTGCTGGATTTTTATGTTTTTGAATCAGTGAGGAATACAGTTAAGACTTTTTAAAAGTATTTTAGGTTTGGGGGTTTTTTTTAGGAAAGGGTTTTGGGGGTTTTCTCCTATGGCATCTTTGGTTGATTTTGCAGGGAATTTCCCAGCTATAACGCTAGCAAATGGTGGGCAGTGACCGAGTGAACGGGGCAATGAGCTTAAGAGGAAATAGGGTGGTGAAGCCAGCCAATTTAATCTCCTCCATGTAAAATCTTGTAGATGAGAAGGAAACTCCAGCTGATGGCCATCTTTCATCAGACATTTCTGTCATTTGAAGTTTCCTCTATGAGGATTAGAAAGCATAAAAGTATGGAGTATTAATCACAACTGATTTGATTGTTAAAATGACCTCTGTAATTTCTTTAGGGCTTTCTCTGCTTTCAGAACACCCAATTACTCCAACTTGTGCTTTAAAAGCAACATGAAAATTACTTTTAAGAACAGCTAAAGAGCACGGAGAGAATTTGTCTTGTTTCTTAAATAAAAGGTTTCTTCTACTTCATTATTGCCTTTAAATTAGCAGACATTTTGTATCTTGGTCATTTCTGTTTTTCCTAGGTGGGGCTGGGTAATTTGGAAAGTGTGTGCTGCGATTTCTCTGATCACAAGTGCCAGGGTGGGAGTATTCTGTCTCCAAGAGAGAGAGCTGATGTTTTATATACCAAACACCAGCGACTGCAATGAAAGAACTGTGAACAGCAAAGCCACCAGTCCCTGGAGCCATCTGACAGATCATCTCCACAGATGCCAGCCTCTTGTCTCTTTGTGATGTCCTGACTCACCAGCTGCAAGGCACCACAGATTGCTGACCCAGCCAGGAGCTGGCTGAAGTAGTCTGAAAAAAAGAAATGATAGCATACCCTAAAAAAATGTCTCATGAAGCCCAGACTGCATAAATGCCTCAGATTTCCTTCCTTGTCATGAAAAAAGTAAAAAAAAAGGATACAAGTTCAGTTTAAAAGAGAAAATTTCAGGAAATCTTTGTGTAAAGGGATAATTCCTGGCCCTTACTGAGATGGTTTCATCCCATTTCCTCTTTTTTTTCTCCAAGTGTGCCAGGTGATACATGAGGTCATGCTCACAAGAGTGATTTGTACAATAGTCAGATATCAAATTCAGCTTAAATAGCTTAACTGGAAGAAGCCACGATGGGACTATGTGAATATTTGGCACAAGCCCCTCTGCACCGTGGAGTGATTGTTCCTGGGGAGGAGTGGGATTGCTGGTGGATTTCCTTGGATTTATTTACATGGTGTCAGATCCATTTCTCATGGTGCTTTGGCCGTCAAACCTGTGGCTGAGCATCTTCCCCATAGCCCCAGAGATGCTTTATGAGGCTGGTGCATTGAAGTAGCAATGATGGGTTCGAATCCCTGTGGGAGAATCCCACCCTGCACGGGAATGGAGGAAGATATTCCTCTGAGTCACTCGGAAAGATCTCTGGAAAGACCTTGCATGGCTTAAAAATTATAACAAAATCCATAAGCGGTTGAGAGCTTCTGATTGCTAGAAAACGATCATGCTCGGTTGATTTGAATTTCAAGTTTTCTCTAGAGCCATGGGAGCTGTAATTTTGAAACCTGGGAACCATACAGAGCTACTTGCTCTAGGACAGGGCAGGGAGAAAGAAAAAAGGCGAGTTTGGGGCTCAGATTGCAGTGATGAGGCTGCAGCAGAGGGGTTTCTTTGGCCAAGAGTTTAAAACCCAGAGAAATGCTGAATCACCCAACTGGCAAAGCTGAAGTTACTCCTCTGATAAAATCTGTTATCTCTGCTGTTCTCTCTGTGACTTGTCCTGGAAGAATACAGTTCATAGCTTATTCTTCACAAGTAACGAACACAAAACCAATTGTGTGATGCAGTATTTGCCACGAAAAAACCTTACTACAAACTAATTTGGAAAGTAATTTGTAACAGATACAATTTGGGAAGAGTGTTATATGGCAAGCTCTGGAATGTGAAACTGTGATGACTCTATGAAAGCCAAAATTTACACATTAGTAAACCTTAAAATAGTCCCTGTCCTAGATTTTAGAATAATCTACAAATTGATCATTTTTCAACCTACAGACTTCAGAAGCTACTTTTAGACAGATCCAAAGAAGAATTTTATTTGCCAATAAAATTTTCCAAATGAGCTGCTTTAAAAATGGCCAGAACATAATGTAATGGTTTTATCTAACATTTTCATCTAATGGTTTTGGTTTCCTATGACTAAGAGTTTGGGACAGAGACATCTTATTATTCATATATTAGAAAACAATTTCATTCCTATTTTAAAAACAAATGTCCATATAAACCCAAGTGCTGGGCTGCCTTTTAAATATTTGTCATCAAATCCATTAATCCTCCAAACCCTGAGTCCATTTGTGATTAGATTAATCTGTCACATTAGACAGCATCCTTTCTAAAACAGCAATCAGTGGAACATTAAGTGACAACACCCACACGACGACCTGCAGATTGCAGAGGCACGGCCCAAAAAGATATTAGTGAATGAACTTTCAATCTTTCTCCAAATTTATAAGATTTTTAAACTGCCAAAATTTAAAAATAGTGCACTTCCATTCCCATGAACATAATTAAAAAGGAGCAATAAATCCATGGAATTAGAGATGTTACATTAGCAGATTCACAGAACCAGAATGTACCTTCGGTCTTTGTTTCGCTACAATCCAGTAGCCAGATTTCACAGCAGTAAATCTCTGAAAGTGTTTTTGTACCTTTAACAGTCCTTTTCATATGGAGGCCTCAGTACAGGGTAATCATGACCAAACCCTCATTTTTAAAAAGTATTTTCGTAGACAAAACCATCTAAGGAAAAGAAAAATAAAAATAATAAGAAAAGGAAAAAAAAGATAAAAAGAAACCCCCAGAAGAAAATGTTGATTTTCTTGTATTATAGATGCTGTGAGACAAATGCATCTGTAAATTTTCAGCAAACTTACTGTAGTCAACTGCAGCTTTCTGTAGCACAAAAATAACCAAATTCCCGTTTTAAGGGCATATCTCAATGCAGCCTTCAATGGAGAAACATCTTGGTGGTTTCACATTAAATGCTGCCTCCAAAACTCCATTTGTAATCTTGTCATAGAAATCAATTGTACAAGACAAATAATATGACAAGTCTTTGAATTTTTTTTCAGCATAAGAAGGCTATTAACTGTAAAGGAATGAAATTTGAATAGCTCAATGAATTCATCCACTTTTAATGTTAAATATCAAAGATGAACATTGTAGTTCTTTTGGATGATGAAAAATTGCACCATTTGCCAGCTATGGTCTGATACTAGGACAGGCCAATGTTCATAACTGTTATGAATTAATTTTATCTTAGTACTGTCAACACTACAGAGGCAACAGAGTTTATTTTCCTGTAGGTGTTTTTTTTGAGTTAGCTTCACTTGAGTTATTCTGTGAACTAACTTTTGAATTGCGTCCATATTGTTCTGCATTTATTCATTTGTCCAACAAAGACAAGTTTTATATTTCATGGCACTCGTAAAAGTTGATCTGCTGAACTTCATTCCTAGTGAACATGGAAGTACTTTTCTTTTTGGACTCCTAGAGGATTTGTGAAAAGGCCCTGGCTGAACAGAGCTGGTCTAGGCTCACACTGCCTTGTGACTGTGTAAGTACTGAGTGTGGACCAGGCTACTTTGGCCTCTTTACCCCAGTGGCTTAATCAACTTGAGTTCAAGACATTATCCCCCTAAATTCAAAGTTTCTCTGTGTGAGTTTGACTACGGCTAGAAACTACATTTCAATGATGACATCACCCAGCTTTGCTGTTTACCAGCCACCTGTCTATTTTCTTTTAATTCCAAAAGTATTTGTCACTTGGTTGCCTGGACACCAATAGAGCTTTTTTGAAGCTTTTTTTGCATTGAAAAACAATGAAACACCAATTTCAGGAAGTCTCTAGATGATCTACCACCATAAAAATAACTTGAATTCTTGACATTTCTCCCTCTTGCCTTGTTTTTCCTTCCCTCACACATCGAATGTTTCTACAGCCATACTTCTTGTTTCCATATTGCAGCATTTGTTCCTGCACATTGTAGCAGTGCTGGTCATCGGCGAGCATTTCCTGATCACCCTTTGCACTTTGCTACAGGGATCTGCTCATCATATTTCATTATCAACTGCAGGGTAAAATACATTATATAGGCATTGTAGGCAGGAGACTTGCAAGGTTAATGCAAGTACAGCAATAACTGCTCTTTGAATATAATTGTACTTTCTTTGTATTCACTCAGCTATTTTCTTTTCCTAGAGACCAGGGTTATGCTATGGAAAGTGTTATTTTCTATCAGGCCTTGTTACTGGACCTCTTGAGATTAATGTACTGAAAATCAAAATTCGATCCACAGAAGATGTCTTGGAAAATTGTTGCCAGAGATACTTTATTTAGTGAATTAGCAATCAGCACTGACACATTGCTGTAGCACACCAAGTACAGCACAAGACTGCTCTGCAAAACTGTCATTTGAGCAGAACAGTCTGAAACTTAGTAAAGAGTTTTTCTTGAGTTCAAAAGTTAAACATATCCATAAAATTTGGTTCCCTTGTCAGTTTTGCATACTAGATAGATAGTGTACAGTGCAGGGCCAACAAATGCATATCAAAGGCTGAATAATGTTTTGCATCCCAGGGTGTTTTGTTTGCTTCTGTGGCTCCTGAAGGCAAGAGCTTTACCTAGGAATTATGTCAGTTTGGTGCAGAGCCAGGGAAAAAAAAACATCATGGCAGTTTCCAAAAATAACTTAATTACAGCTAACGACTAGCTAATATTCAAGATCTCATTATTCTGTCTCTATAGTCAGGTAAGTAAATATCTGAAGATTATCTGTGGTGTAGTACCTGGTGACTCTCAACCACGTCAAACACACCATGTCATTGTAACTTAAGCATAAATAAAGTGGAGGCAGGGGATTCAGCTGGCTGCCAAATAAATAGCAATAAATAGCACACTCACCTGAAAATTATTAACACCAGTTGTAAGCAATAAAGAGATCAGATGCACGGGCCAATCTCCTTTTGAAACAAATTCATGACCTTCTATTCACTGAAAGTTAACTTTCAAATATACTTTTTCCAGGAAGCCTTCCAAAGGCAATCTACCCTGGAAACAAACCCAATTTAAAAAACCTTCACACAAACAAATGAAAACAGCAAGAGGAGTACAGTAATAGACAGCACTTAACCTGTATATTTTTACTTTTTTTTTCTTTTTTCTTTTTTTTTTTTAAACTTTCCCTCTTGTTTAGGCTTTATGGTACTTTGGATGGTGAGGAAAAAAATCAAGGTCAAGTTGTCTGACATAATCTGTCTGCTTTGCAACATTACATTTTCCTTAAGATTACTGTAATCAGAGTTTAGTGAAAAAAAACTTCTGTCAAGCAGAAATTGTCTAAGCTGAGGGGTCACCAGAGATGTTCTCGAGCGCCTGTCCAGCCTGGGGCTTGTCTTGTACCATATTTCTATCAATGACTGTGGCACACAAACAAAGAATTTGCCAAAAGTAAAAAGCTGACAGGCACTGTTGATACTGAAAGGAATCTGAATATCCAGGACAAAGAAATTACAGAATAACAGAAAGTGCTGGTTTCCAAAAATTAGTCCAAATTTCATTGTGCAAAAGTGTCCTGCTTTAGGGGAGCCATCAGAGGGACTTCTGCTGTAAATTGAACTCACTAGCTGAGAATGTCTGAGGAAAAGGAAGATCAGGATGTACCAGTGAATACCAGGACTATTAGGAGGCAACAATGTCGTGGAGATGAGAAAAGTAAATGGAAACACATTCACAGAAGTACTTCAAAGAGTGAAAGGAAAGTTTCATTTTGACAAGGGAGACCTGCTCTGCAATTTGTCACCCAGATGTGGCCAGATATCCTGACAAAAAGTGGGAAGAAGGTTAATGACATGATGCCGGGAGTGGGGAGCTGATCTTACAAGAAGACACAGTGTTTCCTAGAGGTGGCCTGAGCAAGCCCAGTTTTGACCACCTGCCAAACTGATCCCGCTCCCTAAACCAGCAGAAAACTCTTCGTATTTTCTGCTGGGTTATTTTATTGATTTAACCACCTATTTTATTTATATTGATTTAATCATCTAAATTGAAAGGTCAGACAAGAGCCAGAACCAGTTGCACAGGAAATATACACATAGACAAGAAAGAGAGGAGGAGGAGGAGAAGAAAATCAGGGACTATCCTTTTTAATGGCAAGAAGCTGATAGATTGACTCAGCCTGTTTCTGGCAACCTCACCTAACTCAGCAGAGCAAGGCTTGCTCAGCCTAGAAAAACTTGATGGGGCAGAAAGAAGACTTTGTCTATCAACACCCAACCAGATAAGACAGAAGCCAACGCTGTTGCAAGAATACATGGATGTAAACTGGCCATGAACAGAGCTGGGCTGCAAGTTAGAAGAGTGATTTTAGGCTCCATACCAGCCAGATCCTGCAGTTTCTAATGGGATTAGTCAGGAAAATGGGAAAGGCATAAACACTGAGGGACACCCAATAAACACCCAAGTAAAAAATTTAGAACAGAGGGCATTAATTTTTCACCCACAGAGCATTTATAAGCATGCAGCAACAGGATTCTGCTATTGGAGAATGTTACAGAGGCCACGAGGATAAATGGGCTCAAACAGGGATTGGCCAAACTCCTGAAGGGGAAACCCATCAGTCTCTGCTTCAAATAGTCTAAATGTTCCTAGGATGGAGCTCCACAAATCTGTGCAAAGGATGATATGTATGGAATGTGTGGTAGCAGGGGACCAGAGTGCATGGTGCGGGATGTCTTTTCAAGCCCTAGATCCAAAGTATATGGATCACTGCAGAGGCAAATGAACCGAATTCCATGTCCAGAGACCAAATGAGCATTCTTATCTGGCCAAAATATTTCCTTGCTTAAGACTAGGGTACCAGACAGTGCAAAACAAGCACAGCTTGTAGGCAAGTTTTCCATTTCCCAGTTAAAAATATTCCCCTTTATTCTCCACCATCCATCACTTTGCTGTTACTGATTTCAAATGCTATGGAGACTAATTGGTAAGCATAGAAAATTGAACTGATGAAAGTGAGTATTTAATTAATACAAACCCCAGTTTTGTAATCTTATATCCATTATTTGTTTCAAATAATTTAATTTTCATATTACAGGCTTGTGTTCCAGAGATGCATAACACACAGGATTTAGCAAATGGTCGTACCTCTGTTACAGAGTTCCACAAAATATGTTATTGCCAAGTCAAAATATTGAAAAATTATGAATGAGACCCCAACAATCAGGACACATCCTTAAAAATATATTTTTAAAGAAAATTCTGACTGCATTAAAGTCAATGACAAACCTTTTGTAAAGTCAATGACGAAATCCATATGGGATTAGTTTTAATTGCCTTTTGTTTTTTATGAGCCTTCAGGACTCACCTACTTGCCATTTCCAGTCTCTGTAATCAGAAAATTCATTTTCCTCTTTAACTGACTGATAGAGTTTTCCCATAGTCTAATAAGTCCAGGAGTTGAGGCAATAAGAGAAGGACAAGTTATCATAAGGTTTGTGCTCTAATTAAGTGTCTCCAGCCAATTGGAGAACAATTTTTCCTTTTAAACTCATCCTGCAGGAAAAGGGTAGTGTCTCACAGGGAGATTTGATGAATTGGACAGGAGTGCCCTGGAATTAAGGGCTGGAAGTGTGTTCCATACTACCCTGAGAAGGTGGAAGGACCAAGCTGGGAGGGAGAGTGGGATGTAGATCCCAGCTGAGCTGTCCTCGCTTCTGCTCCTCAGGGGACACGTGGGTTGAAGCAATGATGTCTATTTTGGGACTGTCCACCTCCTGCCTTGTTGCTGCCACTTTTTCTGCCCTGCAGAGGCAGGAGCTGCCGGTCTTGTGCTGCAGATGGCACAGGGAGGGGTGCAGTGGGAGCAGAGCTGTCAGATTGTGACTTCATCTGTGCCTGGTGTCACCCCTGCTTGCTGGGCTGCGTGTGGGACAGAGGAAAGCAGAGGACTACCCTTGGAAAATGTTTAATTTGAAGCCACTTGTGCTCAGTTCAAGCTTGACACCTCAGACAATAGCAGTGGATTGATGCCATTTTACAGAAGATGGATTTATCTTCTGCTGATGTTCACTGTATTTCTCTTTTAGCCTTGACTAACTTCACCCCTCGGAGCTGCTTCATATAGGAACTATGACAGTGGAGCAGTGAAGACCTGTCTTGAGGCTGGGAAAAAAGCATGGAAAATAGCTGGAAATATCTGCTTGGAAGATAAGAGCTTAGCCTAAGAAGAGGGAAAAAAGACAAATCTGCAAGAAAGAGGAATGATGGGAGGGGGCCAAGAGGGACAGAAATGTTTTAAACTAAAAATAAACCTCAATTCTGAAACTTAAATATATAAAGCTGTCTATTAAAAAATAGTACCAGATTACATCTCTACAGTGCCAAATAATTAATAACTTTTAATAACCCTAATAAATTTGAATTTCATCAAAATCTTGTTGCATATCATTGACTGTTTCAAGCAAGGACTATGAGTTCTCAAGGAAGACCAGCACCTGTGTTAAAATGTACACTGCTGACATCTTTCCCAGGTACATCAATTATAATTAAAGTGTAATAAGAATGCCAGGATGGACTTCACAGGCACTTTCATGCAGGAGCCCTAGCATTTAAAATTAAATCCATTAATTGTAACTACTGTACGTTTGTGATCCCTCAGATAGCGTACAAACTAATTCATTGCTTTTGCAGTCATGCCAGTCTTTGTTAATTAAGGTTTGTGATTTATTTAATTTGAGCAGGGATGTAGCAGAGTGCCCCAAACTGGACTGATAAAAGTTCATTAGTTCGTGCTGTTTAAGACAATTTGGAATCTGATAATGAAAAATGTTTCTAGGCGCCTGACAAAAATTGATTAGCAAAATGGTCTCTAATTGTTTAAAGGAAAGGTCCATATTTTCTTCAACACACCCATCTGAAAGCTCATATGTTAGGAAGCTCTTCTCACTCTGAAGTGGCTCTGAAATAAAATTGAAGATAAAAGGCTGATTTAAAATTATTGTTGGCATTGCTTAGGGGAGGAGGGAGCCACTGTGCTGTCATCATCTGGAAGGCTTAATTTCTTTCTTCTCTTTCCATATGTAGCAGCCAACCTCACAGTCTCAGAGCAAGAGTCAAATATTAACAAAAGTATTCCTCCAGAAAAGTATTAAGGTGGGAGTATCTCTGCTTTGCAAATGTGGAAGAGAGCTGAAGAGTGTGGGACTGATATGACCAAGCCATGACCAAGTCGTGGCACATCAGAGACACTCCTTTGTCATCAGAAAGATCGCAGCAATAGAGCAAGAATCCTGACCACAATAATCCTGATGAGACTGGTGAGTCTCATCGTGAAGTTGGCACTGGAAGAGTCACAACAGCGATCCCAAAAGGAACCCAGAGCAACCACATCAGATGTAAACAAGCACACCATAGCCATTAGTTTGGTGAACTGAGTCACAGAGTCAAAGAAGAGCTGAGGCTGGAAGGGACCTGCAGACAAAGCAGATTGCTCAGCACACTGCGCAGTATAGGTCTGAATGTCCCCAGGGATGGGGGTTTCATAAGGTATCCCTCTGGGTCCCATCCAGAGTGTTTGACCACCACCAGCATGAAAAGTTTCTTCCTAATATCTAGTTGAAAATAATCTAATTTCCCTTGTTGCCACTTGTGTCCAAGGCCTCTCGATTGCAATTTATGTCCTCAAGAGGAGTTTGGTTCCACCTTCGCTATATGCTCCCATGAGATGGTGATAAACCGCAGGGAAGTCTTTCCTTCGGCTTCTGGTCTCAAGGCTGAACAAACCAAATTCCTTCAGCCTCTCTTTATATGACACGGTCCAGTCCCTCATCGTGTTGTTGGTCCTCTGATGGATTTCCTCCAGTATTTCAAAGTCTTTCTTGTCCAGAGGAGCCCAGAATTGCATGCAGCTCTCCAGGTGCAGTCTCAGAGGGAAGAGTCATTTCCATCAAGCTGCTGGCTATGCTCTAGTTAATACAACCTGCTACACAGCTGGTTTTCTTTGCTGCAAGGGTACACTGGCCACTCATGTTCACTTTCCTGCCTAGGTGGAGCCCAGGCCCTTCTGTGCACAGGTGTTTTCCAGCTGGCTCACTTGGTCATGATTATACAGCAGGTTAATGGAAGTGCTCGGCATGTAAACTACATCTCCCGAATCCTGTGGCACCTTCATCTTAAACCAATGGCATTTTGAAAATCCAAATTTACTGGAAGAGATCAAAAGACAAGTGTCATTTCTGTGCCTTTTTTTTAGAGTAGATGTTAACTACAGTCTCTAGAATTGGTAAAATGAGAATTATTCAACAGTCTCTGACACTCTTCTCAACATCCTTCTGTGACACTAATAATAATTATGAATAATTTTATTGCTCATTTGTCATTTAGGTCTTAAAAACTGTTTAGAAGTGTCTAAACATCATTGCTCCTACTTTATGGATGAAGGATAAAATTTTTTTTTACTGTTTTATTTTCTTTATTTGTCTTTATTTTTTTATTTTCTTTACTGGCTTGTCTTCAGTCACATGGGGAGTGAACTCACCCCAGCTAACTTCAGCCTTGCACACGGCAAGTGCCCAATCTCATAATGAACTTTCAGTCAACGAGCACATCCAGTGACCCGAACCCATCATAAGGGAGGAGTTTAGAAGAGGAAGGAAGTGAGTGTCTGTGTGGAGAGGTCTAGATGAAGAGGTTAGACCAGATGCCTAATATTTAGACAGCTAAAATTAGATTACGCTGATGTCACTTTTAAAGAAATATAAGAGTAGGTAGGAGTAAAATTCAGGAACTTTATTCTAAGGCAGCATAAACTGTCTTTACTCCTACTGAATTCTGTGTAACCATGCTCATTTTTATCAATGGCAAACCTAAATGAATGGATCTGAGCCATGCAAAATCTAAAATTAGAGAAGAACCTATACAGCTCATATAGGACTAAGCTAAAACACCCATGCAGAAAATTAATCTGAATAATTTGAACGACACACAGATGTAAAGCAGAACAATTTTTCAGGATTCCATGGCTAGCTGTAGTAAATTCTCCAGAGTAATTTTAAATAGCAGAAAACTGTTGTTTCCTCTTAGTTATCTAAACCGATTTCTGTGGGTTTTTTCTTGCTTTCTCTTAATTATTTTCTGCCAGATCATAATTTATGTCCCTTAAATACTTTTTGAACGAGTCTTCAGAATATGAATTTACTGTCTGCCTTTAATTTCAATCTGCTTCCAGATGACGGCCACTTCGACCTCATAAGAACTGCTCAGGGAAAACTTACTTTCTGAGTGGGCATGGTATTGACACGTATTTTCATTAATTTTTTTCACTGTTACAAGAGCCCAGGCCTTGTACAACAAACAACACATCTGAGTGTTCATATTCAATGAGCATAGGTTGGGGTGTACTGGGATCTTCTTCAGATATTCAAGACTGTTAACATTTGTAATCATGACGAATTTGTTATGCAGGACCTCTCTGAATTCTTTTGTGAATTCCTGCATGAAAACACATCCCTATACCCTCGTATCAATACAAACACATCTAAGTATGCACATGTGTATGTGCTTTTCTGGATCACAGGGAGCTCAGGTGACCTAATTCAAGGTAATAATCTGGTCTGTTTTTTCTCAAACCACATGAAAGATTTGACTTCGACAAAGATTCTTGTTTACATGGGCACCAAGGGAGGGTGAAAATACTCCAACCAATTTAAATAGGAAATTAAATGGAACATGTTTTAACAACAGCTAGATGTGTACTGGCCCATAGCACACATGTTTCTCTCAAGATAAAATCAGCATGTTGGAATTTGCTTGGAATGGCAATTTTTATAATGCTTATGTTTAGGGAAAGCTTCCAGGTGTATCAAAGGTGAGCCAAAGTTAGCAAGGTAAATGTGAAGGTATATTTGTGTTCACTTGAGGGTAATTATTCTTTAAAATTGGGCTTTCAATGACATGTAAGAATGCTGAGTGCTCCATTCCTATTAAAAGAAACAGTTCAGTTTTTAGGCAGACTTGAAATAGATGATTCTGATCTTTACTGTTTAGCTGAACATCTTTGCAGCAATAGTATTTGAATTAAATATGGTTATATTTTTAAACCCCAGAAAACAAAATAGGATTTATGGTTAACTAACATTTGCCAAATAACACAATCGTGTCTCACAACTATAGCTATAAAACTGTAATAATCCCTTACCCGCAATGCTCCTCAGAAGACTGGATTCTGAAAATGAATGATCTTGCTCCATCAGAAGCTGTGAATGAAATCTAGGCACCTCTGGGGGGAAATTTTTCTATGCAGATATTAGAAAGGAGCTGAGACCATAGGCTAGTAACTTTTTCGTCTTAGAAACTGTGGACTTAAGGCTCCTCATCTCTTCTGCTCAACATGCCTTTAGAGGAATGAGGTGTCAATACTGAGAAAGGTACCACTTGTCTGACTGTTTTACAGCCTGAACAGCAGGGACGGCAGGCAACCAACAGGTATTTGTAGATTTCTAATGGAAACCCCCAAAATCTCACTGAACCAAGCCAACAGAACATGGAATGATGACCCCAGACTGGAATCCAAATGCATCACTGTAGTTTGCTGATGTGATTTGCTCTGAAGTACAGGATGGAGCCTGTCCATTTTTCAAAACTGGGCCAAAGCCTTGAACAGTTGTTTTGGTAATGTAGATGAGGCTTTAGGTCTTAATAGTTCCTACAATTACTGCTGAATCTGGCCTTGGCTCAGGAATAAACTCCTTGTATTGAAAAGATTTACTACCCTAACTATATCTGTATCTCAATTTAATGAAAATGTTAAGGATAATTTGATGGTCTCTTGCCA
This sequence comes from Mohoua ochrocephala, assembly GCA_013398855.1. Taxonomy (NCBI): domain Eukaryota; kingdom Metazoa; phylum Chordata; class Aves; order Passeriformes; family Acanthizidae; genus Mohoua; species Mohoua ochrocephala. Next base: position 208,166 of record VZTA01026522.1, read on the forward strand.
GTGTAATTTTAAATAAAATGTCTTCATTCCTTGGCACTGTCTATTGGCACTCAGGTTTAACTAAAGGAAGTGCTTAAGTGAAGTGCTTTTTACATTACAGTCTTGCCAGTATCTTCTCTGATAGAATAGATTTAATTTTCAGTGTTTTACCCAGAGTAAATAAATTAAAAAAAAAAAAATTACCTCCCACCGTCAGTCCATCTGGTAGCAAACCTTACTAAAAGCATTACTAAAAATCAGATATTGGCCTATCACAGCATTTGGACTAATCTCAAGCCTCATCTCCTGTAAATTAAAGCATTTCTAACTTATTTACTGCTCATTTTTTATGCACTCTTGTAAAAAATCTTTCTGTACCTTGGGAAATAATGTAGCACATAATGAGGCGCTGTCAGTGCATCTTAGATTTTCATCTGAGTTCAGCAAGTCAGCAAAAAAGTTTAGGACACTTTATTATAATTGCATAGGGAATGGAAAGTAATGGTAAGGTGGTGACAATTTGGCCATCATACCCCACAGAACTGAGCAATTGCCAAATACACTCTTGATTGCTTACCCTGTCTAAATCAGGAATGTGTGTACAGAATGAGGCCAGAAGGACAATGCATCAGAACTTAAATTGTTCGGGGATAGTCTGAGAATAAAAAAAAAGATTGTAGATATAAACCAGTGCTCATTCAAAGGGTAAAACATGGGTAACATTTATTTTCTCGCTAAAACTTAAGTGCCATTGATTTGTTTTAATATGTAGAAAGAGTATTTACAAAAATAAAAAAATCCCCCTGACAGAGGCAGAGTGTGCTGCTACTTACATTAAGGTACCAGTAGCTCATAACTTTAGAAGTTCATAAGTCACCTCAGTAATGTTATCCTTGGCACCCAGCACAACAACTCAAGATCTTCGTCATCACTGTTGGGAAGGAATTATTTTTCTTGTTATTACTGCTACCCACCAAATCTCCATTCCTCTTTTTCTTCTGCTCAACAAGAGACATTCAGAAGTGTCAACAAGAGACTTTTAGAAGATGGCTTTGCTCCGAGCCACTCACAGTGAGAAAGGAAGATCTTACAACAGCCATATGGGCACCACAGATTTTTCCTGTCCTTTGGTACCTGGAGGCAGGCTCTGGAGACACTCTGTAGATGAATTTCTCTGTAATGTGGATTGAATCACATCTTTTCTACAACTGTGACTATCTTTGTGTTGCTGTTTTAATTTCTATGGCGTGCATTTACAAGAAAAAGATGGTATTTGCACATACTTGGAAAACCTGATTTCAGGGAGTGAAGAAAATGCTGAGTAATGACATCTTTTTAAGAGACTGCATCTGATAAACAATTGGACTTCTGCAGGCCACCTGTACCTGGGAGCAATGTGTACACATGCGTGCAGAGGCATAAAAGTACAATCACAGGGCAGAGAACTGTGATTAGGAGAACACGAAAAGTCTTTGTGGAATGTGTAATTAAGAGATGAGGAAGATGGGAAAGATTGCAGCAGGTGAGGCAGGTGGGTGAGCACACATACAAGAGCAGTATCCCTACATCCTTGAGCATACGTCTGTCAGGGCCCCGGATTGCCCTGAACAGCTTCATCTGGGGCCCCCACTCACTCACCCCACTGCTCATCGGTCCATCTAAGATCAGGTGTACCTGTCTCCAGACCTGCCTCCTGGACGGACCGTGGACCTACATCACAGCTCTGTCTGGCCTATCTGGACTCATCCCTTCACTCTGCCTGGGGCTGTCAGTGAACCCTGTGTAACCACTGCCTGGCTCTGCCCTCTCTCTCTCTCTGGATCCTCTGGGATTATGTTCTGACCTGGGAGGGCATGGCCTGTGCTGGGGTCATGCTGGGGGAATCCACTTTGCCTCCTTCATGGAACAACCTGTTCTTGCTACTCCCTGAGAATATTAAACCAGTCATGGCCTTGAGGGGCACATGCAAATCATAGAATCACAGAATGGCTTGGGTTGGAAGGGACTTTAAAGATCATCTAGTTCCAACCCCCAAGGATAGGAACACCTCCCACTAGACCAGATTGCTCAGAGTCCCATCCAACCTGTCCCTGAACACTTCTAAGGATGGGGCATCCACAACTTCTCTGGGCAATCTGTTCCAGTGCCTCACCACCCTCACTATAAAGAATTTTTTTCTAGTATCTAATCTGAACCTACTCCCTTTCGGTTTAAAGCCATTCCCCCTTGTCCTGTCACTACATTGCATTGCAAAAACTTTCTTTCCATCTTTTTTGCAGGCTCCCTTAGGCACTGGAAGGCCACAATGAGGTCATTCCAAAGCCTTCTCTTCTCCAGGCTGAACAATCCCAATTCTCCCAACCTTTCTACGTAGGAGAGGTGCTCCATCCCTCTAATCATCTTGGTGGCCTCCTCTGGACTCAATCCAACAGGTTGATGTCCTTCCTGTGCTGGGGACCCCAGAGATCACCAAGACTTCCCAGATATTCATGAGTTGGGCCTGTGTCATTTACCAACTACTTCTGCAGAAGGTAACAGCCAGGGTCAGCAGAAGATCCTGTGACCTGACACTGGAGCTAGAACATGTCAAATACGTATCAGTCAAAACCCTACTTCATAGAAACTCTGCTCTCTGCAGTTTCATGTTTCTTTGGCCTCTTACACGAGGAGGGATTGCATTCCTAAGTTGTCTTTGCTACTGATAAGGATGGTACAAACTCACGACCTAATAGGTTGCTTCTGTGCTAATGAAAATTAATTAATTAACTGCTAGGGATACCTAGACTAGTTCTTTTTTGAATGAGACTTACCAAGTTTATCAAGGCTTAAGTCAAATTGAAAAGAATCTTGTCATGTTTGGAAAAAACTTACTATAATTTCAATACAGAGTGGTGGGATATTTCATCAGCAATGCAATGTGTTGAAACTATGAACAAACATTTGATGTGATATTTCACAATACCCTAAACCCCATCTGCATTTGTAAACAGTATTTAAGGAGGCCAGGATTGCTTATACCGAGACTGTGTTATCTGGGGAAATGCCAGGCTAATGCTTACTCTTGCCAAGCACTCATTCCCTTGTGAAAAGTCTGAAATTTTAAAATTTAGACTCTTCTGAATCATCCAAATCCAATGAAATCTCAACAAATATTTCATTTGCCAGTCAGCTTGACAACAGTTAAAGAGCATTGTGCTCTTGGTATGAACAGCTGCAAAGCTCGTACATCCTCTCCTGACGTGGGTGCTTGTCATTTGTTTGTTGTGATATGCCGATGTGAGAATTCACGAGTTAGAGCTCAATCAAATTTCCACGGAAGGGAATGAAAGCTGGATTGGCCACCTACATTTATTTACCACCTTGAGCTGCAGACTGAATAACTGCTTTTTGTTATTGCTGCTGTCCGTGCCACCTCTGTATCTGGAGGGATGCAGTCACCGCGCTGAAAAACGGAGAAGGGGCTAAGAAATGTAAAGCAGCCTCAGGTGTACTTTCACCATTCGGGTCTGCTGCTTTTACATTACAGCCTTTTTCTCTTTGCTGCTTTTAGATTACAGCCTTTTTCTCTTTCCACTCCTCATCAGGTGTTGAGGCCGTGTTCCTGCGTCAGCCCACCTCCATCATGGACCTTCTCGAGTGGATTTTCATGGCTGTGTGTATTGTCATGTGTATCACACACAGAAGGCTGTACTGGCGTGTTCATCCTTGTCACGAAGTCTTTGCAATGGGGCAATGTGCGTCACATGTCCATCTCTTCCTGGAGAAGAGGAGGCTCAGGGATGACCTTATCGCTCCCTACAACTCCCTGAAAGAAGGGTGTAGCTACGGGGGGGTCGGTCTCTTCTCCCAGTGACAGGACGAGAGGAACTGGCCGCAAGTTACACCAGAGGATATTCAGGTTGGACAGCAGGAGGAATTTCTTCACAGAAAAGGGTGATTAAACATTGGAACGAGTTGCCCGGGGAGGTGGTGTCACCGTTCCTAGAGTTGTTTAAGTGGATGCGGCACTCAGTTGATGGAGGTGTTTGGTCAAAAGTTCGACTCTGTGATCTCAGAGACCTTTTTCAGCCTAATTTATTCTGTGATAGGCTTATCCTACTAAAAGTACAAATTACCTATACGTGTGTGAGAGTGTGTGTGTGTGTGTGTGAGTGTGTGTACGCGCGCGCGTTAAACAAGTGTGTTCCCACAGCCCATTGACGCTGTGCCAAAGCC
>VZTA01026522.1:212870-293351 GCA_013398855.1 Mohoua ochrocephala
GGGATAAGCTGTAAACATGTTCAGCTTTGAAGGGGATTTCAAAACAAGGCCCAAGGTGTCCCTCGGAGGAGCGAGTAGGAAGGTAAGGAGCGGCGCCCGCCCGTCCCTGTGTCTGTGTCGGTTCCGCCGCCCCCCGCCCTGTTATCGGTGCTTTTACCGTCGGGCCTTCAGAAATGGGAGCAGCGATGACTAAGGTTTAATAGAGGGGAAAAACCCTCCCCTCCCGATGATGTGTCTATCTCCGATCTCCCTGTCTCTCTCTTATTATTATTTTTGTATAATCAGGCCACACCATCTCAGGCTTGTAGTGTAGTAAGAATTGTGGGAAGCGAGGAAATGTCTCCTTGGCTCGTCCCCCCCGCAGGCGATCGATCGATCCCTGGTGTCGTGGCCGGTGGCACCTCCCGAGCAGTCGCTCTCCAGATCTTCTCCAGGGGGGAAGGAGTCGGAGACCTGCTGTCATTTCCCTCCAGAGGGAATGTCTGGCGTGGACCTGCCTCGCCGGAGGGATGTGGGACACACACAGCCTCACACAACCCGAGTTGCTGGGGGAGGTTCATCCACGTGAGCCGGGGCTGCCGGCTTGGTCTCTGTCAAGTTTAGGTTCACTCAATTTGTGCGCAGGGTGAGTAGCAGTTAATTGTCAGCTGTACCAGACTATTTGATCTCCTTGTGTTTATTGATGGGAAAGAAGCGGAATGATTTATTCAGATCCTGCTGATTGGACAGGGTAAGCAAATGTTTAGTCGAGCACTGAAGGGCACAGGACTTCCGAAGAACGGCAGAAAGGACAAAGTGTTTTTTTCATCTGTAGGGGTTGCTTTAATTCACCGTGAAAATACTGAGTCTCCCTGCTGTCATTGGAGATGGCTGTGTAGGAAGCTAATGAGTGTTTCCATCGGTATTTTTGAATTTTAATTGGGTAAAAAAAAAAAAAGTCTTAAGTTTTTTTACCGTGCACTAAAAGCAAGTTTGATTCTTGGAAACTTTTAAGGTTTGGCAGTACAGTGAGGAAACGAGCAAAAATGCTGCAGTATGTGATGCTAAAATCACGGTGAAGTTTTCATTTTGGCGTATTGACTTAATGTGAAGAGATTGTGTCCAGAACTGTATTTAGATTATGCAGCTTTTCCTCTGATTCATCTTCTGTTTATCTTAAGACATTTCTGATCATTACACTGCATAAACTGGCATTACATGAGTCAAAATGCCATAAATACTTCCCAGCTTAAGTAGGAGTTGGCAGAACGTGCCCTGGTCCTCAGCGGTACACTTCAGGTACTTAGCAACTTTTGACCCTGACTTGCTCATAGTGCTTCTTGCTGAACATGTTGCCTTCTACAGAAGTAAACAACTGTCATAGCATATTCTTTTACACTTGGCAAATCATGAAAATGTATCAGAATTATGTCTATTTTAATTATATGGGACAAATTTATTAATGTTATGCAGGCATACATTTCCAAGGGCAAATACTAGCATGTAAAGGACTGGAAACTGAACTTGATGCATAACCTTCACTCTGTGCAGTAGAGGTTGTGTTCAGTGATGAGATTGATACTGACTGGTGCACAGATTTCAGGATTTTACATTGGTTCGCCGAAGTGCTTGTGCTGCATCAGTGCAAATCAGTTACACGCAGCTTTGGGCATCACGGTTATATGGACATCCTAGAGTGTCCTTGAAATAGCTGCTTATTTTCAGAAACTGTGGATGGTACCGATGAAAGAATTTATTTAAACAGTACTAAAAACTACTTCTAAATGCAGTTTACCTGAACATCTGTGAAAACACACAACAGAGATTGGTGTGGGAAGTGTTTATGTGGGTTCCATGAGTTTCTCATTATTTCACATCATAGGCTCCTTGGGATCATGTTTCTCATAGCTATAGGCTTCATTTTTACGGGAGACTGAATTGTAAATTATTTCCTTTCAGCTTTTGGTACACATACTAAAAAACTTCATTTTTTGACAAATGCCCTTCCCCTTCCAAATGGCGTATAATTTTAGAAAGACCCAACGCTGTACCTCTGCCATGCTTTTGGTAGCTTGATGCCTTAGGATTTTAGCTTTTATATTTTTCATATCCTGTAATGCTTTAGTGTGTAACTCTAAGACTCCATATAGCCTGTTAGCTACTGTTCTCCCATTTTGGTCAGACAAATCCTCTCTAGGCCTGAACTTCAAGGACCCCTTACTGTCTCAGGCCCTGAAATATGTAGACAAAGCCTCTAAAGTGGGGGGAACAAACTTGGGGTAATGACTTCATTACCTGAAATTGTAATTGGAGAATTAACCCCGATATGCAAATGGACCAAACTTATAAAAGTATGAAAACCCGTGACCTGGTCGTTCATTTTGGGTGTAGCGTTTCTGAAGGCTTTTGACTGCCCGAAGTGTACCTTGGAGGCCCTTCAATAAATACCTGCTTTTGTCCTCTTCACTGTGTCTAGCCTCTGTTTTCAGGTAGCCCCATCAAGGTATCAGCTGGCTGGATACTTAGTGCGGCCTGCTGTGATTCCTTTGGTGGAAGAAGGCACAACTCAGAAATACTGGGGCCATGCAGGCTGCTTAATGCTCAGAATAACTCTGTACCCGGTTTGGGGAAGTTTCCCAAACGTGGTTGCACCACTGCAGAGCAATGACAAAACCTCCCCGGATGGACACGGGGACGCCTGTTTGAGGAGCCAGTCAGTGCTAAAGGTGCCAGTGGAGCCCGATGTGAGTAAAGCTACCCCAAAACAGCAATCAGCAACACTATTGGAAGTGTGGTTTTGCTGATGGAACTGCAGCTGCAAACAATAAGTGTGTTGGTCACGGCTCACATGTGTTGACACCTGTCTGGCACCGCGATGTGTGTCTGTAGTGTTCCCTTAGGCCTCACAAGGGGCCGATTTCAAGAAGTTCTATCAGTAGAAGCACAATGATAGAATTATAATTGGGGACTTGCATAGTTGTGGCAGTTAGGATCTGAATCTAGTGTGCCTTCTCGTCACTAGCTTGTATGGCATTTTTGAATTACAAAAACAGCTTCAGGTCTGTTTTGCACGGTTTGCATCTTATATTCAAGTGTGTTGCGGTCTGAATTGTGTATGCCCTAGAGAGGCACTTCAATCCACCTGCATCTTTTGACAAAAAAAGTAGTTTTTAAGTATCACTTGTTCTAGTCCTGGGTTGCAAATTAATATTCTCAAAATTATTACTCCAGTGACTGATCCTTTCAGAATATTATTGTAACATTACAATATTGCATTGTACGTAAGTGTAAAAATGTAGGTGATGCTGTCAGTGCTTGGACTTTTCCTTCCATACCTACTTTCAAGAATCTGCTGACTCATCTGGACTATTTGAACTGTTGTATATGTGTTTGAGGGTGTAGATACAGGGTTTTATTTACAGTGTGATAAGCAAATTTTAGCGGGTTTTATTTATTTTTATTTCCGGGGTAGCTTATCGTCACCTTTAAGACACAGTTACTTACTTCATGAGGCTCTCAAAAAGAAATTTTCAAATGTAGTTTACTTGTAACTGGCAAACCGTATTTTTGTGCTTCTGAAGTAAAGTAGCCTCCAGAAATGAATGCTGTTATTGGAGTTCAATACAGGAGCATCTTGAATTACTCATGGACATTTTGTACAGGACAGTAATTGTTGCCTGAAAGGCTGTGGCTGCAGAGAGTCTGTGGTGTGTTAGGCAGGAAATGCAGAGCTGTGCATGAGGAGTTGGCTTGGGGTGCAGCTCAGATTGGCCTTACCCAACCCAACTGTGCAGGGGACTGAAGCAGATGGTCCTTCACCTGGGTGCCTGCCAGCCCATCCCCTGTGTCCCGTGCAGTGAACATATTTCTGCTAGGTGGAGTGTCACCGAGCCTTCTGGGGACAGCTGGCAGCTTTCACTGATTTTAGCGTGAGGTTGAACACAGCACAAGATTGGTTTAACCACGTCAGACTGATTTGGGACAGTCAGGCCTAGTGTTAATTCATTAATTTCATTAGCATTAAGAAAAATCTGAGGTAGCAGTGCTTTAGTACATCCATGCAGGGGATCCCCAGGCCAGTGCTGAGAGGTACAAGGGGCTCTGTAGCTCCACATCGTTTAATTATGAATGACACCTTGGAAGTCTAACAGGAAAAATGGTTCAAAGGATATTAAGTCAAATGTGCAGTATCACTTGAGATACCTAAACCATGCTTTTATAAACCCCAAGACTGTTTAAAATAGAGTATTTAAAAATTATAATGTATTATGAGATGATTTTAAAAACCCCTTCCTTTTTCAGAATTTGTAGTACAGATGAGTTAGCACTGTCATGAAAGTGAAAGTGAAAACAGCTTCACTGAGTTTGGGGTTCTTTTTGATCTTTGGCTTTCTTTGTGGAAGCCATGAAAGCTTACTAATGAGCAAATATTGATGACTCCATCTGTATTTTAAAATGTCTCAGTAATTTAATATGGACATTTTTAATAATCAATTAAGTCTTCAATTTACAAAGTTTGTTTATATTTTAATTTAGTAGTTATCGATGTGCTTTCTTAAATTAGTAGCATGACATTAAACATCAGATTCTTGGGTATATTTCCCCCTGCTTTCAGCTGAAGTGCAGACGTAGAACTCCAGAAGCACCTTGTTTGCTCTTTGTTGTCTGTATTCTACACAGGAAATAACTTCTTGTGGAATAAAAGTTAAAGTTTTAGAAGCAGTAGGCTGTAAGATTGCCAGTGTATGGAGAGATCTGCCCAGGTTGGGATTGGCTGTCTTGACAGATGTCTGTAGGATATAAACATTGATGGGACAGTTTAAAAATGGTTTTATTTCTCTCTTACTGATTGGTTGAGGAAAATAGATGATAATTTTAGGAAGGAATAATTTCTATTTTATTATAACTTATTCGAACCTACACCATGCAACACTGGAAGTGAAATTTATAGTACAGGAATTCTAGATTAGAATTACAAATTCAGTGTTTATTTTTGAATGGTGGGAAGGAATTGCAGTGCTTTGCTCCCTAAGACCTTTGTCCCATAAGGCACATGGCGTAGATCCACGTGCAGGTACCTACTTCATTCTGACTCAGAACTGTTTTATTCAGAATCTTGCAGTGTCACAGCCTAAGCCTTGAAATACTCTTGGAATTTCAGATCTGTGGCGTGGAAGTATGAGGAGACCATCATGTTATGAAGTAATGACTGCGTGTTGGTAGGAAACTACACAGTTGAGGCACCCTAGATTCTTGGGTTTTTTTTTCTCTCTCTGTAACGTTTGAAATTCTCCTCATTTGAAAGCAAGCTGCAAAAGATGGAGTTGTAGTTACTTGACAGCAGTGATTACGCGGTTGTTTTCAGCTATGTGCTATTTTTTCAGATTCAAAACAAAAATTTCTGCTTTTATAAATACATTTTCCGTGCTTGTTCCTGAGAAAATGATGAGTCATAGAATGGTTTGGGTTTGGGAAGGGATGTTATAGATTACCTAGTTCCAACCCCCTTGTCATGGGCAGGGACACCTTCCACTAGAAATCACTCAATTACAGCTTTGTGTACAATAAACATCTTAAAAATCATAATAGGGACAAACTGAGCATAGATGTAAAAGCAACTTTCTTGCATTTCATTTGGCCTTTAGAGCCCCCAATCAAATCCTGGTTCCATTGTGTGTGGCTTTGTGGTACTGTGATGGAAGCAGTTCCAGATCCTCCCTACCTCCCGCAGTAAATTTCAGCTAAAATGCTGAGGTGTTTTCTATCGAGCTCTGTGACAGTGACTTCAGTGAGGCCAGGCCTTCCTGGGCCAAATGCTTCCTCCTGGGCATAGCTCAAACTACCTTCTGCAAGATGGTCTTCTCTACATATAAACATACCTCTGATTATTTACATCATTGTTAAGAAGAGTCACAAACTGGTTAAAAGCAGAATATTTCAAACTGCTGAACATACTCAGACATGTTCAATGGAATTTAAATTGTTGAGATTCAGTTCAAGACATTGTAAGCTTTTTAAAATGCAGATTTCTTTTACTATTCAGGTGAAAAAAAACCCAATTGGAGCTCACCTTGTCTAAAATAATGTTGGGAAATAGAAACATTGTTAAGAAGGTGAGGGACATCTCGCAGGGACATCTCACAGTGTTCACATTTGTTCTGTAAAAATAAATGTTAGAAAATTTTCCGTTTATTTGCTGGAGTTACTGAATACTTGTGTTGAAAGGAATTTTATTCTATAAATTGCTTAAATCACTTCATTTGTTTTGGGAGTTGTTACTGGTTTTTATGTGGTTCAAGTTAAATTCAGCTGTAAAATCGCGTTCTTCATTTTAAGGAAAGAAAAAAAGATTGAAGTTCCTGGGTTTTGTAGATGAAAACCATATGAGTTTTTATAATTGTCCACAAAAATTAAAAAGATCAAGTGCTTATTTGTTTTTTAAAGAAAATTTCATAAAAAGTCATGCCTTTTACTTTGCATGACCTCTTGTAATGTGAAATACAAAGCATTGTCAGCTACTAACCAAAATAAACCCTCTTTGTTTATAAATAAGCATCAAACATTTATTAATAATATTAATTTTTTGGCTTCAGTGTGTTATTATTAATTTTTTAAAAAATTGTAATCAGTGTTTAGTTAGTACCTGAAAATAATTGTTCAGTTTCATCTTTGCATCTGGCATATTTAGGTTTTAAATTTATTTGCTATAAGGTAGCTTGATTAACATAGCTGTCCAGGAATGTTCAATTTCAGATTTTAAGAGTCAACAAATATTAGAAATGTTGAAAAGGATTTAATTATGTATACGTTTTGTTTTTCTGAGTCTGGATTTTGAGCCAAGAGGGCTGAAAGTTTATTTCTCTGAAGATGAAGTGTTCAAATGCAGAAGGAAAAGAATAATAATTTCTATATTTGCGTACCTTATTCAGTCTTTTTCTAGGATATGTGAAAGCTAGAAGTTCTGCAAACATACTTTTGGAACCAAAAAGCGCATTTCGGCAAAATGAGGATCAGAAAACAGTTTTAATTCAATTTTTTTTTCCATCATGGATTGAACTGGTGCTTTTGAAGCGCTGACGGTGACATTGTTCCACTGTCAGATGTGGCTGTTCTCATCAGCTGCTCCCTTACAGCAGTGGTGCCACTTGGAACTTTGCTGTGATGAATGGTGCAGTACATGGCAGTTTTATGCCCATGTACAAATTAACATTTCAGATGTTAGTCAACATTTCTTTGGTGGCAGTCACAAGTTTTCCTTTCTGTATACTGTCCTCCATCTGCTTCCCTGTTTTCACCTCTTTCCTCCTCCTGTCTTACCCTTTGAGTCATCGTTTGTAACGCTGCATTGTGTTTTTCTGTCACACACGCTTTCTCTGCTTTCTTGTTTGTTTGTGCCATGCCTCACAGAAAACTTCGCAAATTGGGTTTTTCGTGGTGCTGCAGCTCGCGTGCTAGAGCAGGAGGTTGGTTGTCGTTTCTCTGTTGGAGAAAGCATGAGGCAGGAAAGGGACTGCCAGAGGTGTCCTGCATTGCATGAAAACTCAGGGACAGTGTATTCCCTGTTCCACACTTGGGAGGGCAAGCTCCTGAAGGAAGAAGACCGCATCATAAAAAGTCAGGACTGTGATTCAGGGAATGACTTTTCACTCCTTTTGAGTTAGGGTTGACAGAGTCAGGACAAGCTCACGCTTCCTTCCCTGTACCTCGTCTGCCTGCCTACCTTGAGGGGAAGGCTCAACACCTGATGTGTGCCTGTCTGGCAGGTGAAGAAAGACGGTGGCATGACCACCTCAGGATCAAGGCAGGGTGGGGAGTAGGAGTGAGCCAGGTGTGATCTTTGGGAGTTCCTGTCGGGCCACCTCCTACCGTGAGGAGCTCTGGCTGTCGGCAGCAGGAAGGGGTGCTGGAACAGTGGCTGTTGCTGGCAGCAGTCAGGAGACTCCGGGTGGGAGTTGTCAAAAGGTGATCACTTGAGTAACGCTGTTGTCATTCACAACCAGCCACAGAACACCGAGTTTGGCTCCTTTTCACAGTGCTGGCTGTTAAGGGGCAATTCAGGGAGGATTTCAGAGGTGACTGCAGTTACCTCTCTTTAAGAAATGATTTTTGTTATATCTCCTTTGTAGGTGAAGATGATTTCATGGTTCTTTTCATCTCTTTCCTATGCAGGTTTGTTTTATTTTGCACATGTACTGTTACATTTTAGTTTCTGAAGAGACAGCATATTCCAGCTTGGTTTGATAACTCTTAAGGGGATATATTTTTCTTGAATTTAATTTAAATGTGTTCTTTAGTCATAGTTATGAGCTGTGTATATCTTGTGACCATGAGTAACAGTATTATTTTACCCATAATAATTCTTTAAAGGTGGGATGTACTTAGCTGAGTATTTTATTGTCTTAGGACGGTGCTTCTATTTTATTTAATTTATACTTTAACAAGTTGGCATTTTTCTTTGCAAGTACTCAAAGCAAGTATGTGGCTGACTAAAAACTTAACTTTTGTTGGTTTAAGAGTGGATTGGTTTGAAGAGTGATTGCCACAAAGAGACCCAGTTCCTCATCAGTGAAAAGCTGGTGATACACTAAGGATACACTGCGTTGTTATATCTCCCTCCCTCTTCAAATGATTTAAAATTTTGTTTCTGATAAACCCTCTGCCCACTTATTTTCCCTTATCTACTAATCATTTGTATTTACTGTCTTTGCTTGTGTTTTTTCCATACCATTCTCTTCTCTATTCACATATAGCAATTTGTTTTCTCTTTCCTGTATTTTGGTTTTTTTTTTTTCCAATTCTCTCAGAAGTGTTTTGACAGATTACAAAATGTTTCTGAGCAGAAATGCACTTTACATGGTGTGTCTGCAGAATGATCACTTCTAAACAGGGACATTTCACCAACTTCTTTAATGCATCAGGTATCAGCTGTTGAAAAAGTCCTGAAACTTTAAGCCATTTGTTGGTTATTAATTTAGTACCTTGTTTTGTCTTTGTGTGTGCATTTCTGTGCTGCTCGAGTGGACACATCATCCTTACGTATGGATTTCCTTTTGTTTGTTTATACTGTGTTTATCACATGGGACAAACCCTGTCTTTAGAGCGCTGCAGCTGTAGTTAGTGGTGTCTTTGGCCATAAATACTGTCTTTAGAGGAAAGATGGTTAACCTTCTTGTGGGATTTTCTTTATTTTTCACTCTCCTGGTGGTCTGTGTTGGAGTATTTTCTATCCTAAAGAAACGAAGAGAATCATGACTTTGCTTCCTCTCTGTCATGAAAAAAGAAATGCAGAAGAGTTCTGCTCTCATTTTTTGTATCTGCTGATAGACATTGAAAGTATTCCAGCAGAGTTTTTTCAGCCGTAGTTAAATATTTTATAAACATTTGTTTGCCAACTTCAAATTGATTTTTTTTTTGTATTAAAATACAATACATTTTCAGCTTGAGTGTTTTTTAATTTCTTAACTTCTCTAGGCTAATAGGGGCATAGGGAGAAAAACGAAGTTGTCATATGTGTCGTAGTGTCAGAAAATGAAAATAGTTTCCTTAAATCTGCTGTGTGTTTTAGACTGAATTTGGGAAGGTGCCAGGGTGCTTTCATCTCCTGTTGCCTGCAGTGGAAACTGAATACTGTGCATCAAAATTGAATTATTTTGTATATTTCCTTGGAAATTACCCAGAATCATCCAGTAAGAGACTCTTGCAAATAAAGCTTTACTTATATATTGTAGTCTGTGAGTACTCATATAAAGTTGTGGTTTAAAAGCTAATGCATGGCTTTTCTGTTGTAATAATACTGAGTTTTGAGGCCTCATGAATACTTTAATATTCTTTTCTTTTTCTCTGTTGGTGAGATCACTGTCCTGAAAGTTTTGGTGTGTAGCCTTAATTTGGGTGAAGAGTTCAAAATTGTAAAAGAAGAAATTCCTGCCATTTGTGCTGTGTCTCTCTTGACATCTTTTCTGGACAAGTTTTGAGAAAAAGGATAAGTAAATACAAGAGCTTCATGCTTTTTTGTAAGTTAGGCAAAAGCATGGGGCTTTGGAACAGGATGTGATTGCTCTGAACGTGCCACAACTCGCTGTGTGCACCTGGGCCAGGGATTTATGTACCCTCCAGGCAAGGAAAACACTCAGACTTGTGGTATGATCTGGTCACTGGGACCTTAATGTGCTCCAGCTCTGCCATTTGTAAATGGGTGATGTTTGCCGGGGTGATTGGGGTGCTGAAAACACAAACATGGACAGGGATCAGTAGAGTTTGCTGCTCTTTGCCCGTCTCTTTTCATAGGGACATAACTTCCCTCCATCACTGTTCTTTTGGGAGGGCTGCAAGTGATGTGAGTTCAGAAAATGATTAACACCTACTTTTCTCTGTGTTTTACGTGTTATGCATTCTGAGCAATCCCTAAAGTGAAGTCTGCATTAAATATCCTGAACGCAGTTGAAGCACGCTTGAATGAAAATGCAGTAGTATCTTTATTTGTGTCTTGTAGGAAGAAAAGGCTTCTCTCCTTCATCGTACTCAGGAAGAAAGGAGAAAACGAGAGGTAAAGTAGCCTGTAAGCGTTTGCCTGCCCACTGGATTTTTCTTTGGTGTAACATTTACAGTGCAAAGTACTTCTGCTGCAGTTGTACTTAGTTCAGCAATGTTTTCTTTCAGTTTGCAAGTTCTGTGTAAAGTATGCTTTAATTGACAAAACAATTTGAGTGCTTTAAGATGTTTCTTAGGAGTGCTTTTAATCTCAAAAGAAAATAAGCATGCATTGGGTGCAAAGGGAATTTTCCCTTTTGGTATTTATTGGATCTAGTCTTTGTTGAGAAAAGATAGGGATTTGGCTAGTAAATTGCAAATTTTACCTTGTCCATAATCTGTTACTATGGATTGGTCTCAGCAAACTTTCTTCAGCTCCTGGTTCTGCTCTGGGTTCTTGGCTGACCTTTAGTACTTCACCTCCCCAGTGGGTGCTTCAGTTCTGTGATGGTAAAATCAGAACAGTGATTCTTGAATGCTTTGAAAAATGCTCAAGTGCTTTGAAATCACCTGATAACTAAGGAGCAGTGAGAAGCTGATGTGTGAAGCTTTAAGCAGCCTTAATACTGGTTTATGATGAAGGCTTACTGCTCTGGATAATTCGGTCTGGAATAATGCAAAGGAGGAATAGGCACTGAAAGGAAAAAACCAAAATTTAGTAGTGTGGAATTAGAGTGAATATGTTAATTTTGTCATTTTCCCCCCGCCTCTCTGATATAAGTTCAAAACATTTTGGTGTTAAATGTTTTTAAAAAAGTATAACTATGCAGGTTTCACGCTCATGAAGAAAACAGCTCTCTGGCCCTTAAAGGTGTGTTTGACCCGTGCTAGATTAAGCACAAGTTCTGCAGTGACTCCTCAGTTTCTGTGGACAGTTACTGCTTTTTTTTCTTTCCAACATGGGTGTGTAGTTACGGACCAAGTTCGAGTATGAAAGTACCAGGATTTCACCCGTTAGTTCAGAATTCCACGTTATGAATCAGGTTTATGTTCAATGAGTACTTAGCAGCATATGTAAAAATTCTTCATTGTGATCCATAAACTCATTGAGTTGCTTGGCTTTGTCCTTTGCAAAGCTGATGCAGAGCCACACACTCATCCCAGTGTAGGTACACATGTGCACACAGTGATGTGCTGTGGCACTGAGCACATTTTCACAAAACGAATGACTCCTCTGAGAATAAAATCCGCTATGGCTTTTAAAAAACTGACTGTAGCAGCATCTTAGCAGTGACCTCAGACTTAAAACCTTTGCAATTACGGGTCTCTAATTGACAATTATGTTTCCTGAGATAGAACCAGTATGTAGATAGAAGGAGAACTTAAGTGTGTTTTAGTTGAGCCTTACATTATGAAGAGACACCGCCTCTCTGAAACTCTCTCCTGATTGCACTTTTACTGTCGATACTTTGGAGAGAAAAATACTCTTTGACCTATCAAAATTTTGGTTCTGGTCCGTGCTTTAAAGGCAGTTAGAGTCTTCAGGAATCTGCTTGTTCAGAGAAGTTGCTTTAAGAACCGAGGTTTTCCAGGAAAAATAAAAATAGGCCTTGAATAGCAATTTTGTCTGGTGGTCTCTCTGGTCAGTTCAGGTCGTGTTTTTAAGTTGGATGTGTCTTTATAGGACAGTAAATTAGAAATCAAGGTTTTGTGAATTGAAAGTTTATGTGAACTTTCCTAAAAGTATTTAAATGAAATTTTGTGAAAACGTTTTGGTGTTTTGTTTTGCCTGGTGACCCTCAGAAGTATAGGTTCATTATAGTCTAAGGATTGATTAGGTTGAAATTTCTCTTTTTAAAGCAGGCTTCTTGATCCTTGTACTTTTCCTTCAAGCTCTGCTTTGTAGCTCTAGGTTCAAGAACAACTCTTTATTTTCCTCTCTTACTCCCTAAGAAACCACGTGGACATTGTTAGAAATACAATTACAGTAGCCACTTTGCATAGATATTTATTGTAATGGGATATGCTGAGGATGTTGTCAGGGAACCCTCCAAGAGCTCTTTCCATAACATCTCAGGCAAGCTGGCTTTCAGTTCCTCAGAGCCATTGTAAAGGAGTGATTTTTGCTCCTCTTTCCACCTGCTGAGGAAGATGTCATAAAAGGACTCACTAGATATGCCTGGTTTGGAAAAGAGACTAAGAATTTTTATTAATTTCCATATTGTGCTCCTGGGCCACAGTGAACTTTAAGCCTCATTTTCCTTTTGACTGAGGTACTGTCTCCAAATAACTGATTTTTAAAGTTGTTTTCCCAACATCTAAACTGTGCCAGCATCATAATGCTTTTATATTATTTGAATGAAAACAAATAAGTGGGTCCTCAGTGTTTGCTGCTCTATGCAGAAAGAGGAATGATGTCATTGAATTTGGTGAATGCTTCAACATTTTTCAGCATAGTATTAAGACTTTGTCTAATAAAATGCATTAATAATAAAGTGATGCAAAGTAATGAAATGTTTATGTTGATTTCTGTAGTATTACATACTTATTGAGTATTGAAGATTCTTTTGCAATATCTAATGGTAAATTTGTGCTTAAAAACAAAAAGCATTCTCACTGATTTATGTGTATTGGATACTAACATTAAAATAATTTATTTTACTAAATGATTACTGCTTACTTTTTATTAAAAACCCATTAATTCATTGAAAACCCAGAAAATTTTGAATACAAATATGTTTAATAAAATGGTAAAAATTAGAGTCAATCCTGTGGTGTTGATTTCAGTTTTCTTGCTTTGTTTTACAGGAAGAAAGGCGGAGGCTGAAAAATGCAATAATAATCCAGTCGTTTGTAAGAGGGTACAGAGACAGAAAACATCAAGTCAGTACCTGTTTATTTAGTTAGAAAGATGCTAAACAGTTTTGCAGAAAAAGAGACTTTCTAGTAATAAATAATTTCATTGGAAAGTCGTTTTGAGTATTTGAGAAAGTGGAAGTTCCTTTTTCCCTCTTGACATTTTCATCTCAAACTCAGTATTTTGGTAAACAGATCTATGTTCTGCAAAGCACAGACGTGACTGGACCTCAGTGGGACCACACAGGGGTATTTTAGCTGAAAAATTGGATAAAAACCATTAGGTATTAAGAGCTTTCACACACCAGTGGAGCTTTTAATTTTTTTTACAGTATGGCTAAGGTGGTAGTTTGAGTCAAAAAGTTGCTGTAAGTTGCTGCTGGGTAGATTCTTCCAAGAAACAGTTTTGTTTAAATTTGTTAATTTGAGTGAACTAGACTAAAATGTTTGATGTGATATTCTTGATAAGCAACAGATTTGTTGCAACTGTACTTTCTGAGGTACAGAATGGAGTTATGGCTTCAACTAGGATATCATGTGTATATTTTGATCTCTTAACAAATACGTGTTGTATCTGTTTTACTACTTTGCAACCTCTTTGGATGGGGAGCTTGAATTTTGCGTCTCTGTTTAAAGTCCATAACCATTACTGATATATTGATGCGTGTTTTATTTTTAAGTACTCCATCCAAAGAAGTGAATTTGATCGCTGTGCTAATTTGGCCCAGTCTGGAGGAACCTTCTCCACTGCTAATGGAGCGAATTTGACTCTTTTAGTTCGCCAGTTACTCTTTTTCTATAGACAGAATGAGGATTCAAAGCGTTTGGTGAGTACTGTTACTTACTTTGATCCATAGCACTTGCATTTCACGCACTTACAAAGTAGTCTTTCACTTGAAAGTGCACTTTTCACTGCACTCTGCTGCTTTTCATTTAGTCACAGTAACTTAAAATTAGATTTTACGAGTGCATGTGCCCACACACGTACATAGTATGTGAAATGAAGCCCTGAAAAATCCTACGTGCATTATTCACGTTAAGTTTTGAAAAATAATACACTTCTATTAGAATTTTAATTTTTAGACAATATTTCTACTTAGCCTCCTGGTCATTCCCAAGGTGTTTGGGTGATATTTTTTTTCTCACTGTTCAATATTGCTGGCGTATCAATTGCAAAGTCACTGCCAGTTTCCCAAATGCGTGAGTTAAGTGTGATTCATAGTGGCTGTTAATAATGGATGTTAAAGAAATTATGGCTATTTAAAAACAAAAAATTACCAGATGGTGTAACTCCCTCTTAACTTTGAAAATTTAGTACTAGTGCTTGTGTAGTTCGTGTAGTGTAACAATTTTTTTGTTCTCAACTGAACACGATTCAGTCTTGAGTTTGTGTTTTGTAAGTCCTCCAAAGGTATCCACAACAGCACTGAAATATTACTGTCTGAGTTGCCATAGATGATAGAACTCCTCATTATAACCTGTAAACTTGTGCGTATCTTGTTGCAGGTATGGATGTGTCAGAATTTAATTAAACAGAGTTCTCAGTTTGTTAAGCAATTGGATGGTCCAGACAGACTTACTTGCTTATTCCAAATAAAAAGACTGTTGGGGCTGTGTTGCAGGTAAGTTCTTTTTTTCTATGTGCTGCTCTGTAAAAAGTGTTCAGAAATTATGTTGGGCACTTGTTTGTTTCTTTTTGCAGCAAGCGAAGTATTAAATGTCCATTTATTTTATGTAGAGGACTGTTTATATTAAATGTGTGTTGGCCATGGCATAGGATACCTGTTCCTATGTACAACAGTGGAATGTTCTTAAGCTCTGTTGACTGTCAAGTTCAACATGTGCTGAAGGGATGCTCTCCTAGGATAGGCCTGAGTGTGTTCTTTAATGTTTTTGTATAGTGACGTCGTTTGCAATATTTGTGGAAACCAGGTTTTCTTGGGAACTGATAGTGTTTAGATGTTATTATCTGAAGTAGGCTAATGTTCCAAGGATATGCTTTGGATAGATGTTGTTTCAAAACTAATATAATTTAATATGACTTTCCTCACACTTTATTTTGAACTGAAGGCATATTAAGCAGTTACATTATTGGCTTCAGCATTAAATTTATTATTCGTAGTGGGAGGATCACAGGAAGGTAAATCTGTTAAGGTAACTTGAATATCTGGCAGCTATTGTTACTTTGTTATTAGAAAACTATTTGTTCTTATCAATAATAGAGATTAGTTACACTCTGCAGAGCTTTAAAATACACTTTTTTGGATAATTGTTTCATTTAAGTCACTGAAGCTTGTGTTCTCATAAGTGTGTATACTCTATGCACGTTAAACAATGACACCAGATACTAAAGAAGACTTGAGTGGTGGGCTTTCAAGTCCGTGTGTGCAGTGGGACACAGCTGTGGTGTCACTGCATTGAATTGTACATTTTCACTACAGTGGAAATTGTGGTTTTGTAAATGCAGCTCTTAATATGGATGGAGAAGAAAGAACATGTTTAGGACAAGTCAGCCCATACACATCTTGCACTAAGAAATACTTTGAATTCTAAACAGGCTCTTCATCATCATGATTTCTGTGGTTACTGGTAGCTGTTACATAAGCAACTTGTTAAAAGGATGGGAATGGTTGTGTTTTTAATATTTCAGTTTGTAATTGAAGACGTGTTGTGTTAGTTATAAATATGATGTTCCCTAGCACCTGCTCCCAGCCCATGTTGCTCTGAGGCTTGCACGGCTTCATTTTTATTATGGTTAGTGGTGCATATTGGGAAAACATGTATTGTTCTCTGCTTCTCTTCCAGTTTATGCAGTAGGCCTCCAAGTTTTCAAATCACTCAGAGCAAGAATTTAGTAGGATTTAATGGTAGAATGCTATATTCGTAGATACCCTAAAATCAGGAGTTATTGTTATAAAGATGCCATGAAAAAGATGTAGCTAAACCACTGAGAGCACCTGGAAACCAAGTAGATAGAAATAAGTTACTTTAAGGTGAATGTGTGGTGAAATAAGAGAAATCTCTTGTTAAATAATTTTAATTTCATTTATAGGCTACTGCAAAATTGCAATGACGACAGTCTGAATGTTGCACTTCCTATGAGAATGCTTGAGGTATTTTCATCTGAGAATACGTATTTGCCTGTTTTACAAGATGTCAGCTATGTGACATCATTAATTGAACAAATTTTGCACTACATGGTTCAAAAAGGTGAGTAGCTAGGAACCATAAGTTCTGGGAAATAATCAAAAATTGAACACCTGAAGCTCATATTGTTTAATCAAATTTTTGTCTTTACCACAGACACGATGAATAAAGTGCTGCATACACTAACCTATGCATTAGGTGGATATTGTGCTTGTAATGAGGTCATGGCTTGAGAAATTACTGCTTGATTTCTTTGGAAATTCTGTTAAAAATTGAATATTCTACTAAGTTACTTGTACAGACTTGTAGCACAGATTTTGAGAGTAGGTGGATATTGCCTAACAAAAGTTTTATTCCAGTGTTTATTAACACTCTCACGTGGACACACACACACTGTGGCAGATCTAAGCTTCAGTTGTGTAAAAGTTGATCATTGTGTTGCAGTACTGTTCTCTGTAAATGTTAATATTCAGTATTATTCTAGATTGGCATTACCTTTCCATCCTGCCAACACTCAGACACCTTAGCAGAGATGGTGGCCTGGCTTTTGTTTCTCTCCTGTCATCAGCAAAACTGTTTGCTAAACTGCAGTCAGTGACACCTGTGCAAACATACTAAAAGTTAATGAATTGGGTAGTTAGCACCAAAATGATGTTTTGTTGTGAAGAAACTTTATTATTCTGGGAATGTGCGAAATAAATTATTTTGCCTTTTTGATATGGTTTGAGTTAGCAAAACTTGTGGATTGTGAGGAAAGACAAAAACATTGTGAAATAAATCTCTTGGATCCATCCTCTCTGGTATAAAATGCAGAAGGAGCATCTTCCAATCGTTAGTTATTGGAATATTTCTATATAATATTTAAAGTACATTTAGTGGACTACCTAATCCTGTTACTAAGGATTTGGTTTTAACTACTGTATGTTGAAGTCACTATGAGAAAAAAAATTTACTCTTATTGTAGCACATTTATTTTACTTGCCTTGGCATAACAAAAACTGTATGCTTGTCTCATTGGTTTTTTAATAATAAACATGTCTTCCAAAATGCATGTATTTGTTCTTTTACTGTAATATTCTGTCCTCACAACTGATATATGAAAGTTGGAGATCACAGAATCATTAATTTTTTACTAAAATTTAGTTTTCTGATTACTTATAATGAAAACAAAAAGAAGTGGTTTTGTGCAGCTGCAAATGTTCTGTTTCCTATTAATTTTTGATGCTTAACTTGTAAAGAATCTCTTACCAGTTTTCATTAGTGTATGTTTTTGGATATAATTTGCCTTCATGTGTGTCTAGTCAGCGTTGCTTTATGGGGACTTCCACTGTGACAAGTTAGGTGGTCCCTGAGAAGGGTTCTTAGACTGGACTCTCAATGGTGTGACACTGTTTATGCATTTACAGTGTTCCTGTAATTGTGGAACTTGTGTCTTAGTTTGGGAGTTCATTGAGCATGAAGGAAGTTGGTTTAAGAATGAAATCACGTGGTTCCATTTGTACTTCAATGAGACAAAAATAAATTACTCTCTATACACACCTTTATGGCATGGGTGATAATGCATTTTATTACTGTCTGGGAGAGCCCTGTTCTGGAAACAGTGATCGTATTCTTCAGCCTGCTAAGGCAAAGTGGTCACAGGATTGGGACATTCTGCCAGCAGGATTCTTACCTGAATGCAGTCATATTTTGGAGTAGAGTGGAAAATTCTTGATTTCTGGAGGAGTGAAAGGACAACATGACTAGAGTCACTTAAAGGGAAGTTTTTCATAAGCTTATGTTTTTCATAAGCCATTTTTTAAAGAAATCAAATTATTCACTTCATCAGCAAGAGTTGATTGGTCTTTGAAAATCAAACTGACTCTGAATATGGTTATCCATGAATGACTTTATAATGTGATGTTTCCAAAGAGATTGGTGATATAGCCTGCTAATTCTGTGATTGTAAAATGTCTTCCTAAGTCAAGCTTCATGTAATGAATTGTAAAATATTTTTCAACTTAATTTAAATTGTTTTATATGGAAAAGAAGAAAAATAATGCAGTGTTTAAAAGTGATTTTTTTTTTTTTTTACTTGCAGGCTACTACAAGTCGCTTTATTTGTTAATTAACAATAAGCTTCCCTCGAGTATTGAGTATTCTGATGTTTCTCGTGTTCCTATTGCAAAAATACTTCTGGAGAATGTTCTGAAGCCATTGCACTTTACATATAGCTCCTGTCCAGAAGGTGCAAGGTAAATAAAGATAATTTAAAGCATTTGAGTACTCACTTGCTGTAGTCAGAGGTGCAGTTTGTTGTTGTCTCGTGTCCAGCCATTCTTTCAGTGCGGTTCATCGATTTATTTGCAATAGTAATGATTTTTTGGTAACACTGTACATCACTGAAACAGTGTAGTTTCAGGTGTGTTTAAGAAAAAGACAATAAAAGGCTGAATGCTGCAGTAAACAGAGCACAGAGAATAGCAGGTACCACAATACATAGGAATGAGGGTGTGGAAAATTTAGATGAGAGCAGAGATGCAGCTAAGGGTAGATGAAAAGAATTTTAGAGTTCAAAAGAACTTTGTGACAGATGAGCTGAGGTTTATGGAGAGAAATTACTAAGGCAGCTTACAAGCAGAAAGAGTCAGGTATGTAGACAGAGGGAACATAAATCAAATTCTGGTTGTATCACATGCAGTAATGTTTTGTGTTAAAATAGGAATTTGTGTAAAAAGACTAATTGAGTTTGTTAGACGTATTTTGTTCTTTGATATTATAAACAATGTATTTAGCTTCAGAATAGTTTTCTCAGACTTAATGAAGAGTTTAAAGGATAAAATTGCATGTAAGATCATCAGGAAGAGGATTTAGTGTAAGAAGTTAATTTTTGAGAAATCTGAGAAATTTGATGTGCTGAGACAGGATTAATGGAGCACATCTTTGCAGTCCTCTTGATGGATGTGTTCATACTTGCAGAATGATCTATTATTCCATTGGTATAATTGTGGGAAGTTTTGCCGATGTTTTCTACAGCGACAGTTTTTCTTCATTTCAGGCAGCAGATTTTTGCCACCTTCACAGAGGAGTTTCTGGCAGCACCTTTTACAGATCAGATATTCCATTTCATCATTCCAGCGCTTGCTGATGTGCAGACCATTTTCCCTTATGAACTCTTTCTGAATGCACTATTACTAGCAGAAAGTGGATGTTCAAGAAGAAGTGATCAAGCCCCATGGCTTTTCTACTTTGTGTTAACAGTTGGAGAAACATATTTGGGTGAGCAAGCTGAGCGGGCAATTCATTGTTTTTTTCGTGTTGGAATTAATATGTTGTGTATTTCCACAACACGGTTCGTTGCCAAGTAAAAAGGACAGTTTGTGCATGAAAGTGTAGGAGAGATCTCTTTTGTTACTTGTTCCTACCCTTTTCATTATAAAAATGTGCTCATTTGATAAGATTTGGCATAACTTGTTTTGGTCAGGTATTTCTGGTAAGATATATTTTATAGCACAGTGTGATCTTGCTGATGATGATCTTTTTGTTTCAATGTATGTGCTCTAGGATCCCTTTCAGAGGAAGGACTTCTTGTGTATTTGAGGGTACTCCAGACTTTTCTCTCTCAGCTGCCCGTGTCTGCTGCTGGTACAAATTGTCAAGATGCAAACAGTGATTCTGAAGATGAGGATGAAGAGATCAGTAAAATGACAACTACACCAGTAAGCAGTGCAGAATTCCTGTGAATGGATTTGTACTACAGCAGCAGCAGCAGCAAAGATAGGCAAAAACCTGATCACTCTTAAGTCCAGTGTTTTTCTATAGATGTAGAAGGGAGCCTGTTTGCTTCTTAAAAATAGATGACTGTTCACTGCAAGCAAATGGAACTGGTTGCTTACATTAAAAACAAACCCCTTACTATAAATAGAGATCCTAAACTGCAGATAGTGTGTCTGTGGAAGGAGAAAGCTTTTATTTAAAAAAAAGAAGGCTTAAAATTACCTTTTTACATTTGTATTTTACAGAGACTTTATTACTCTCTGTATTCTGTAGGTCCATGGTGATGCTAAGATATCATGAAACATACTGATTCTCCAACTTAGTATTTTCATTTTTTTTTTGTCGTGGAGATACTACAAGTTCAACAACAATCTTTACCCTGTAGCACAGCTTTTTATATATCCACTAACTCAAAAGCCCTCAGAGGGAAACACCTGCTTTCTGTAATAATGTATAGAGACAGTGTTATAAATAGAACTTTTCACTATAGTTTAAACTTAGAATAAATCTGTGCTAACTTTAGCCTCTTCCTACTCATATCAAGGCTTTGACTAGCCAAAGTTGGACAGGTGTAAATTCAGCAGTTTCTTACTGGCCTTTATGTAATCTTTCAGAAGACACAGCCATCCAAAGGACTTAGTGTGCATGCTTTCCTTGTAGAATGCGTGAAATTTCACCATATTTAGGGTTCATTTAAAAAAAAACATAGGAAGGGCCATGCTGACAGGGAGTACTTGCAGCATTTTATTTCATTGTTTTTAGATGCTACATGTTACTGCCACACCAAAATCTTTACCAGGTTAGTGTGAATAAAATACTTAATTTGCCAGACACACACCCTGTGTGCAATGTAAATATTGGCAGGTTCTACTTGTGGCTTAGAGATCGGTGATGCTTAAGAGGTGATTAGGTAAAAACAAAGCAGAAATTTCTGTTCACAGATAACTTGACTTACACTAATTCATAAATTAGAAAAAAAAGATGCTCTGATGAGGCTTTATAGAAATAATACTGTTTATTGCAATATGATTTTTTGTGTGTTTCTCCTATGATTTTTTAAATGTATTCCATAGTTTCATGCATGCCTAAAAAAGTGAGTGGGTGGGGAAACCCTCTTTCTTAAAAATTTATAATTGGTTGACTTGTGTCCTTCAATGAGCCTGACAGCTTTGCTCAGTTGACGACAAGATAAAGATAGGAAATTAGGAAAAGAAAAGGTTGAGGTGGAGTCAGTTGTATGCCGAGGGAAAGTATTCCTCTTCACACACTGCTGGTACTACCCAGACGTGTACTGACCACCCTGAACTTGTCATTTGTTAACCCAAGGATTATGACTGTGAAAATACTGCTTGTAAAGGAATTTAGAGTCGACATTCATTTGTGGGTTTCATGTCCAGTGCTGACTGATGTCAGTGGAGAAGAGATGATTATTCATGTGTTTTACGCCAGTAAGTGATTTTGTCTTTTGTATCCACATGTTGCAGAGCATGCTTACATTAAAGGGGGTATTTCCACTGGCCTCAGGGAAGGATGGATACCACAGCCCAACACTTACCTGCTTGGGTCTTTAAGTTGGCTCTTGGGTCTGATACTTTTAAGACTTGGATATTCATATGTGCTTCCATTTTATTTATTATACAAGAGAACTTTGTTCTAATTAAATTTGGAAGTATTTTTTTTCATGGAAAAGGGGATACTTGATCATTAAAAAGAATTAAAGGTAAACTTTCCTTTGATATGTTTGTAGGGTGATGGGAGAATATCAGTGCAGTACATAACTGAGGAGTGCCTAAAGAAATTGGACACAAAGCAGCAGACTAACACTCTACTGAACATGGTTTGGAGAGATTCAGCAAGTGAAGAGGTCTTTACCCTGATGGCATCAATCTGCCACACACTAATGGTACAACACCGAATGATGGTGCCAAAAGTCAGGCAAGTAGAAATAATAGTCATCTTGAACTGTAGTAGATCTAAAATTATTAGATAGACCTGTTTTAAATACCATGTGGAGTTTTTTCTGTGTTTTCTTCTACGATTGGCTGAAATAAATTAGAGTTTCAGAATTTAAACAGTAATTGCAGGCAAACCAAAGAGTGGATTCTTTGTTTCTAATTTTTCTTGTTCTTCACTATGGCCTCTCAAGATTCGTGGAAGCATTTTATCTGTTCCCTTGCTCAGAGTCAATGTTGAGTGCCATTCAAGTACAAATGGGACTACTTTGTTTTTGAAACAGTCAGTGCTATGGGTTCCACGGTCTCTCTGGCTAGCTGAGCACTGAAACCAACTTCTTCGCACCCTTCTGTAATATATGCAAAATTCTCTTGCTGCAAGTTAAAATAATTCCTAACTGTTGAGGGTCGGTATTGTTTCGGGAGGGTTTGGCACCTGAGATGAAGATAAAGGACATTTTCATTTGTGCAGTATTCTTTTGCAAAGATTGCAAACCACAAATGTCAGAACAATGGGAGATGATTTTTGACCTTTTTATTATCAGACTGAGACCCATAAGTATTAACACTGTTCTGGTGCAAGTACCTGTGTAGTTGCTGGTAGTAAAGTAAGTATTTAGGGAATGTTGTAAACATAATTCAAACTGCATTGTAAACAGTGATACAGAAAACTAATTAGGTGCTATCTTAGCCCAATGGTGTTTATAGCTGCTGGAGGAAGTAAGATGTCAGTGAAACTGTGATTGCTCGATTAGGGTAATTAGTTCTTTGTAGACTAATTGCATTAGAGCAGGATGTGAGACCTGAAGATCATAGCAACAGTTGAATTAGTGTGCCAGCTTTATTGTTGCGAGGAGTGCATTGCCTTGGATAGTAATTACTGAGCTTAAATGCATCACTGCTTTGACTGGAGGTTTGCTGGTGAACTGTGTGGAAAAGGGTGTTTAATGAATAAAGAAGTCACCGAACTTTAATTGTATGAGTATGGCATCTATTTCCTCTGAGAAGCCGTATTGGGTCTTTGCAATTATTTGTGATAACAAGCTATTTACCCACTGGATTAATTCAGGCGTTATGGAAGTGCTACTCAGCATCTTCTAGTGGAAAATAATTTACAAATTGTAACTTTTGAATAGCTTCAAAATAGCTGAATTTTAGAAATAAGTAGTAGATACTAAGATTTCTGTCAGTGATACCAGTGCAGTTACTTTCATGGTCAAAATGAACTTAATTCACACAGATATTTGGTAAACTAAAGTAGATATTTAATTACTAGTTCTGACTTAGAAGTCAGCTGTAAGTGCCGGGTTTGCCAGGGATCATCACTTCAGCAGGTGTCCATCTTTTGTCCTATTCCCAGTGCATTTTAGACCTGGCCTAGGTTACCAAGCAGCTATTCTAAACATTATTTTTGAGTGTTTTTTGAAGGACAGATGATGCTTATTTGTGGAATTTAAAAAGAAAATTAAAAGACTTTTTGTCATTAAGTTTCACTTTTTTAAATTGCCTGGTGACTTTTTTTAATGCCCAAATAATTTTATCAAATTTAATGATAATCTTTTGAAAGATGCTACACTTGCTTTGAAACTAACTTTTAAATTACTTAATATCCAGAGTGAAGTATATCTACTTAATTAAACCACGTAGAAATAGTTAAGCAGAGATAATTTGTCTCAAATTATTTTTAATATATTCTAAGAGCTCGATAGTGCTCTTCTATTTTGTGTTTGAAATCATACTGGGTCAAATGGTGTAAAAAGAAGGAGTTGTTAAAAAGACTTAGTTTATTTAACAGCATATACAACTGTAATATAAAATAACAATAAATAAAACCATAGAAGCTTCAAATCTGAAAAATGGGATGCTAAATAGAGCAATAATTGAAAATAATTTTTCAATAACTGAAGAAAATTAGACTAACACAGGCTTTAGAAGGGAGCAAATGACAAATATCTCAGTATTGTTTTAATAGTTCTGAGGTTTTTTTCCTTTTTGAACAAAGATGAGAAATTCAGAATATAGGCTTGTGTCACTCTGTCACAGCTGAATGCTTTTTTTTTCTTGTGGCTTCTCAGTGCTTTTGTAAGTTGACTGATGATGATGATACTGTGTGGTGTTAGGAACACTGATGTTGCTGAATTAACTCAGTATTTTCCTTGGTTTTGCAACAAGAGACCAAGGCAGAAGAACAAGATACCCAAAATACAATGTAGTTTTGAAAGAAGCAAGCCTGCAAAGTTATTTTCTGATGCTCTAGACAGGATGGTGGGATCCAGAGGTGGATAACTGAAAAAACACATTGCTTTGAGTTAGTTATTAGGGGTTTTGATGATTTCTGAATAATTCTGGAAATTTGCAGTCAAGCCCAATTAGAGAAAAAGGTCACAATACAAGAAAAACCTAACTGTAGCGTGTGTTCAGTAACCCAGATTAGAGGTGTAAAATAAAATCCTGATTGTAAAGAAGCCTTTGGGACTTCTGCTTGTTTTCAAAGGGATGGGGCTTTAATATTTTCACTATAAAGTTGATACATATTATCGAATACAGTTACTAAAAAAAAGAGAAAACTTGTGTCTCGGACTGTAGTTATCATTACAGAGAGACTTGCAAGCCTTTTCCTCAAAACTATACTTTAAATAAATAGTAAATTCCATTTCTGTGAAATATTTCGGGGTGTAATTTAATTCCTTAGACTTCATCTTTATTACAGCTGAGTATTAAACAGAGATGGAAGCTGTGCTCGTACTGGGACATCGGTCGCTGTCAGCCGTCTGATCGGTGCCCCTGAGTTCGCTCATCTTGGGTTAACAGCTCCATAGTCACTGCTCATCACTACTGTTTAATTACTGTAACATTGCTTATCTTAGCCTGTGGTTCAGAATTGTTTGGCAAATGACATTCTGGTGTAATCTGAGCAGCCTGTCTTCATGTGTGTGCTGAGATACCGGGCTTTACGTGAGGCTCTTGGGGTAATTCTTCAGGGAGCGTTCTGACACTGCTGTGTTTTCTCTTAAAACCAGAAGCATTGTATTTGCAGTTTTAACCTTCTTTTTTTAAGCTTTGATTCACATTCTTGGTCCAGTACAAACAGAGGTAGAAGCATAAAGCAGCCTAAAGAGCAAGAGAGTTCATTTAGCAATGGCTCCGCTGCTGTCTCGTACCTGTGACACCTCACAGTTCTGAAGTGACAGAATCCGCTGCCCCGGCGGCAGTGACCTGTCACAGGCTGTGTGAGCTCCTCTCATTCTGCTGTATTCTCTTCATTAACTTAAATGGTCTCAGTGGGAAACTGGGCCCAATTTATGACCTAGACTGAAAATCTTGCCTTTAACTAATTAACTTGTAGTGGTGCCTCAGCTAAATTAAGCTTAATGGGTCATTTAATCTGTCCCATTGCACAGGAGGAATTTGACACTTTTTTTAAACCAGAGGTGCCCAAAATGCTGTTCTGGCAAGTAGACATAAATCATGTGGCCTTTGTGGACAATTAGATACCTAGAGAGAGAAACAAGGTTCTAAATAAATGATCGTTATGTACTTACTTTTGGGAACAGATAATTTAATTTGGTATGATTAAAATTGATACTTAACAGGAATCACTGAAGTGAATTTAACTCTCTCACAGCCTGTGGCTGAGGCAGTGTGTGTTTTTCCACTTGAAAGGAGTTTATCCTTTCTGATGGCAGAGAAATGTTTCTTTCTTTCGAATGACCGTGCTAAATCATAATATTGGACTTTACAGAAAATCTATTAATGAATCCATTACATAAAACATGTATAATGATCTCATAATAAAGAGATTGGTGACTTTCAGTGAGATTTTCAAGAAAATGCAAAACTTCCAGATAGGAGGAGTTTAAACTTTACCTGCTTGGTTTGTTTTTAGAATAATACAAATCTTGAAAATGAAACCCCTGAGTTAGATGATAAAAGTTTACATAAAAATCAAAATGTCTAATTTTTTTATTTCTAGTTTTTTTTGTGTGGATTTTTTTTTCTTTAAAGGAAAAAGTGGTCAAGACTGTGTGGACACTGAAGCTTTATATTAGCTGGTCTCTAAACTTTGTGGATTCATAAGGCTTTTTCTTCAGGATGTATAAGCCATCCCTGTACTCTTCTGCAGTTGATCAGGAATTCTTGCGCTGTGTCATTTTATTGTAGCTCTACCTGGAAAGGCTGTTTTTAAGCAGATGCACATCTTTTCTCTGCCAAGGAAAAAGACCAAATAAGGTAGATTTTGACCTATTTTAATTCTCAGAGTTTTTATTTTTTACTTAATTTTTTTTTTGCCTTTTCACAGTCCCTTTTTTTGTCAATGTGAAGCCAAAAATTTATTACAGCCAATTTTGTGTAGATGTGATTTTTCAAAGCCATTCTTGCATTTTGTGGTGGGTTTCTTTTTTTGTATTTTTTGGTTACAGTTGTTATCTTCAACTTTGAAAGGCAATTTCTGTCCTTGGAGTGGGAAGTTAGCAGTTTTTTTCTGCCATCTTTACTTTTGCAATGGATTAAATTTCAGGTGAATCTAGTGATAAAAATCTCTTTTAACACAAGGCCCAATTCACCATTCTATGTTCAGTTTGCAGTTCCATGTTTGTTTTCTGGTCACAGCACGGAAACTTTAGAATGGAAGCTTTAGAACTGATGAATTCATCTGCTTCATATTTACAGATGTTTCATGTTAATGAAGCAGACTGCTGGTACCATCTTCTACCAAATGTGCATTTTTGTACTTAACCAGGTTTTCAGGAAAGGGAAATGTAAAAGTTGAATGCATTCAATATTTCTGGAGCTGGGCCATGAAACAGAGCAGTTGCTACAATTGACTGCCTGAACCATGGATGTGGAATAAAAATGGCTAAAACTTAGGCAAATGTTGTTATTATAAGCTCTTAAGGTTTGTCCTTTTTTCCCCTTCACTACTGCTGAATATTGCTAGAATGAAAAAATGAATTACATTATGATAGGTTCATTGTCCATAATGTTTGTTCATTTCTGCTCAAACTGTTACATAATTTCCAGGGATGATTGTAAAATTAACAAGTTTTTACTTGGAAGCTGCATGAGACCTGATGGCCCTGTGCCAAATTACTTTTCCTTTTAAATATGAGGCTGAAAATTGAAGGTCACTGAGGAAATTTCTCATTTTGGAAACCAAGACATCTGAGCTATCATTCGGATATTTAAACATTAAAATATAAATCCTTATTCTAAATTAGCTAGGTATGATAAGCCTTTCCTTACATGTTAGTGTATAATTTTTGCCAAATGTCAGAATAATGTGACTTTGGAAGGGAATAGAATTCTCATGTATCAAATTCAGGCTGAATTTTTTCAAAAAATCCACGTAATTAAAGTAGAACTCAATGTAACGGTAAAGCTTATCTTAAACTGGCATCAGCTGCAGTTGTGTCAAACTTGACTTGAACTTGGTAACGTCCCCCATGTGCAATTTCCTTGAAATAAGTGAAGCTCCCAACTCCTTTTAAAGGTACTGATCTATGCATTTAAAATTCAAGGAGACACTGCAAACTGGAGGTTGCTTGTGTTTCATTTCCCGTTTTTCTGCATGGCCCTGCTCTACTTCCAGAACTCCATGTACCTGTGGAACCATCCTTTGTGCTTAGAGAGGAGTTCTGCCCTTCTCATGCTCCTTTATCCTGGCACAGATCCTTGGCTGTGCAGCTGGATCTGGTGGATGCAGGTGAACTGGGAGCCCAAGGAAAGGACCGGCTTTGGGGTCAGGGGAGAGGCTGTGCTTGTGGGGAGGCAGCAGGAGGAGCAGCCCCAGGACCCAGGGGCGTGTGGCATTTTGTGCACTGGTTTGTGAGAGCGTGTGTAGGTGTTCTTGTGTGGGAGTTTTTGTCTTTGAATGAATTGCCACTTAAACCATTCCCCAATGTTTTTAAGTCTTTATTGATATTTTACTTTTTTTTCCTTAATGAAATGTGTGTTTCCTTTCCTTTTGCCATCTGGCAAATTGTAATTTAACCATGTGGTCCACAATAAATACTTTGTTTTCAGGCAGCAGCTAGTCTCCCCTCCCTGCTCCCATTTCCCAGCCTCCTACCTCTTGTATGCCTGCTCATGGAGAATTTTGATGTTGCAAAACTGTTGACCACCGAGAGATGTCGATGCCAGTATTTGTTTTACCTACTTCCCAACAGGAATTAGGAGACCTAGGAAAGCAGCATCTAAAAAAATTACCCGAATACTGTTCTTTGATACCTGAAAAATGACTGTTCAGTCAGTGAAGTCCTGTTTGGTTCCTAGAAGACATTGCTTCAAATGATTTTGTCTCAAATGTTGTTTCTTGCAAGGGGAAGAAAATATGCTGGAGGTCACTTGTTAGTTTCAGGAAGCTTTTTATTTCTCATTTCTATAAAAAGTTTTTGTTACTGTAATCATGTCTGAAGTAATGTGGTTAAAGTTAGTCTTGTGTATAACTGACTTGTGAAGCTACACATTTACTTTCACAAATTAGTAAGAAATTTTCAAACAACAGACAATTTTCTGTCTGCAGATGGGTTAGTGTATATGTAGCTGTCCTGACATTGCTCCATTGATGTTGTTCTATTTCTCTCTGCCAAGCTGAGTATACCAGTAAAATTGCTATAGTTTTGACATGAATGAAGGTATTCTAATCTACCTTTTGCAAAAAATTGCTATGTTTGTTACTGTCAGAAGAACCACAGAAGTGACCTGTTGACTAGTTTGGTGTGATTTTCTGTATAGAATTTTAAAAGTCCCAGATCATTAGTTCAGTGTCACGTTATTTTTATTAATATATGTTGAATTCTGCAAAAGACTGGAAATGTGGGTTTATATTGTGTGGTTTTTTGCTGATTTAATGAAAACTGTAATTTTTGGTGTAAGGTTTTAATATGGCTGGTTTCCAGCTTTTGGGGCTTTACCAGATTGGATCAGACAACCCTTCATCTTGAAAAAGTAAATTTAAATTGTTAATTTCTGAGAAATGCTTGACAGAAAAGTTCTTACAGAAACACTGTGTTTTGTGAATACGGTATTTTGGAAGACACAATTTATTTGAACTTCTTCTTGCAGGCTTCTTTATAGTTTAGCCTTTAATGCCAGATTCCTGAGGCATCTTTGGTATTTGATATCTTCAATGACTACACGAATGATTACAGGGTATGTATCATACCATTTCTGGAGCTGATTCTTTGATAAAACAGAGCATATCTAGTGAAAAGGGAATGGGACAGTTAAAGGTATGGTTATTTACCTCCTATGATTTCATAAAACTGAGCAAAATCTTGGAAATTGGACAGTTGTAAATAAAGAAAATACTTACTTAAAATGAGTTGAATGTTTTGTAGTTCTTGGAGTGCTTACAAGCATCAGTATAGCAAACACTGAAGCCCTGGGTCGTTCATCCCAAGTGTGTGAGTTTTATCTCACGTGCTTTGACTAGTCCAGAAATAGATGGTGGCAGAACCACGTTCCTGGGAGCTGAGGCACTGGACCTGCAGATGTGTTCAGTGCTGATATGCAGAGAATTATTCTCTTTGCTTCGTGTCTCCAAAGTATCTGCAGTCTGGGTTAGTTGATGCCCAGGTTTATTTGTCATGGAGACACTGAGCTACCAGTGAGAAGAACTTGTGAAGAGTAACCTTATTTTGCAAGAACTGGAAATAGCAGTTACTTAACTGTGAAAACATCATTGTTATGTTGCTGTTGGAGCTATTACCACATTCTTGTACTAGAATGCTGAAGGTGGTACTTTTTTAGAGTATTTTATTAACCCTCTCTTTTGCACTGCATTTTATATTTTAAGGTCTATGGTGCCACTCCTTCAAGTGATTTCAAGAGGCTCTCCAATGTCTTTAGAGGACTCCAGCCGAATTATCCCTCTCTTCTACCTTTTCAGTTCTTTGTTTAGTCACTCACTTATTTCTATTCATGATAATGAATTCTTTGGTGATCCAATAGAAGGTGAGTCTTGAGCATACTAAATATCAGTGCCTTGTAAAATGTTTTTGTGTGAGGCTGGAGAGCTCCCTGGCCAATGATTTGCTGACATCTGGGAGGAAGGATCTTCTGGGCTGGCTTTGCTGATGGTCCCCTGAGCACTCAGCTGTCAGCTGGCTCTTTTATGGTGATTGCACTTAGAAAAAAGAGAGAAAAATTAATGGTCTGCACCTTGGGAACCCTAGCTTTACCCAGGGTCTGATATGGAAGTTCTTAATCATGATAATTCTTAATGAGTTAGTGAAGAGAGCGAACTTCTTCTGGACTGAACCTGTAGTTTAATGTATAAATTTATAAATTTATAAATTTAACATAGCAGGAATCACAAAAGAGAACAAGAGGGTATTGTAATTAAAATAATTGTGACTACAACAGTCCCAAGATCTGATCTCCTTTATAAATGTTTACTCATTCTCTTTTTGGGTGATGTTTCTTTTCGCTACCTTTAGATTATGTGTGTGAATATTAAAATTTAATTAAATAAGTTGGGTTTTTTTAATAAAATAATTAAGAAAAAGTCATTTTAGGAAACTTAAGCTTGTGTTTCATGTAGTTGTAGGTCAAAGACAATCATCAATGATGCCTTTTACACTAGAAGAGCTTGTAATACTGTCACGCTGCCTTCGAGATGCATGTCTAGGAATCATAAAATTGGCTTACCCAGAAACAAAGCCCGAGGTTCGTGAGGAATACATTGCAGCATTTAGAAGTGTCGGAGTAACGAAAAACACAGAAATGCAGCAATGCATACAGACAGAACAGAAAAGGTGGATTCAGTTATTCAAGGTAAATTGTGTCAATTTTCAGAACATAGTTGAATAAAATTGTCGTGATTCTGGTGAAGATACGAAATTGGATCTTTTTTTCTCCAATTTTATTGCTGTTGCAACAAGGAATACGGATTTGGGAAGATTGCTGTTTGGCATATATCCTAAACTTCAAGTAACTAAATTCTGATAACTGTAACAATTTTTTTTTCCTTCTGTCAACTCTTAATTTTCTTGCTTGTCTTGTTTATTAAACAGTTAGTGTATAAAATACAGGGTTTAACTTGGACTCCCATTCAGCAAGGTGCCTAAGCATGGTGTCATAACTTTGTATAGGTGTGAAATTCTAACAGAATCTGATGGTTACTCAGGTACTTCTGTATTGGAGACTTCACTGTATTGGTACCATGCTGTATTGGTTTTATTGGTGTTCTCCTAAATTCTGTTGGTGTTCCTCATTTTGGGTTTGCTGGAATACTAAAGGGAAGGTGAATCTGGCTTAGCAAATGTGAACTTAATGTATGTTCTCTCCGGATATCTACCGGTGTTTTTCTGCTGGTTTTATCCATGGCATCCTAGCTAAGACATGAGTTAAGAGAAGCTGAAAACGTTGGCAGAAAAAAACCCCTAATATAACTGTTGCTGAAAAAAAGGAGTGCTTGACTTGTCATGAAAATTCTGCAGCAAACACATCTAGTCAGCTAAAATTGCTCATTAAAGAAGTGGGAGCAGAAGAAATGCATTTTCCAAATTGAATGCTAGATTTACAGTCTGTTTAATACTGGCGACCTCTCGCACACTAATGTTCAGTTCGAGTCATCAGCTGTCCCTTCAGGTCTTTTATCACTGCTTTTGTCAAGCTATCTATTTAATTGAAAGAAGTTAATTGAATGAAAATGATCAACTAAGCTTGTATTAATATTGCTAATGGAACTTTCTTCTTGGCCATGTTTGGAGAAAGATATCATGCTAGACTTTAGGAAAGGCCCATTAAGGCTTGCACTTAACCTGATGGGCTAATTAAGGAATGCTTATTCATTCTACAAGTCTAAGGTAGCCTCTATCCAGCCTATTCTGCCTGATTTTACAACACATTTCACTTATGAGCATAAGCATTAATAGCAGTGAGAGTAACTGATAATGTTTTGATTGCACTGAATACAGTCCTAATGCACCACTGAATTTGTAATTTGCACAGATTGATGTAATATATGTTTGCACAATGTAATTTAATTACTTGTCTTTAAATTGCCAAATAAACTTTGGATTTAGAGGTCACAAGTGAAAACCCCAATGTATCTGTTTTTCTAAGAAAGATGTCAGAGGTATTTTTGTGTATGCAGTTCATATCATCCCACTTCCGTTTGTTTGCTTTAGTTTGTTGTTCTTAATCAATCTTTGTGTAAGTTGGTGGATTTCAGGTGAATTTGGTCATATTTTGCTGTCATTCAGAAAGCTGTAAAACCCCGAGGTACCGTGTCCCGCTTTGGAAGTCAGGAATTAAACTTGTAGTGGAACTGCCTGAACTTGGTGTACTCTTACTATTTCCAGGAGCCGGGGTCGTCTTCCATTAGCTGAATTACAAATGTAAATCTTGAGGGTATCTGGAATGCTCTGGTTCTGCCCAAAAAAAGAAGATAATAGCAAAGCTTCCCTTGTTTACTTCTTCAGAAACATGTTTCTGTTGTTAAACAGAAAAACATAATGTTCTGAGATAAGAATTGAACATGGCTAAAGTTAATCTCATCGAGAACACCCCTGTGCATAGCACTGAGTCTTTCCTGAGGGCAGCTTCAAAATAGCTTCTTGCCAGTAAGCAGGCAGCAGTACCTTCTTCCAAATCCTTAAAACAAAGCTAAAGCAGTTCATCATAAATTTAAATAGAAAATGCTTTTTCTTTCTTTTGCACTTTGTCAAATATATCTATCAAATATATGGGATTTCTCTTTGCTAAAGCTTTTGCAAGCTACCTGCAGAAAAAAAGGCACATTCCTTCCTTATCATCTGTGCCTTTAATTTCTCTTTTTCCTGTTTTCTTTTAAGTCCTTACTTCTTTTGTGTATTTTCCATGTCTCTGGTGTCTAAACAAAATATGTATGTGTATATATGAAATGAATAAAATATATATATACACATATACACATACACACATATATGCATGCAAATACAGGCTTTACTTCCGCAAGGTAACGGTAAATCTGGAAACAGTGGGGCTGCTGGCAGTGATGTGCAGATTTGCTAACAGATTGGAGGTCTTTGGTAAGATTTACGTGTACAAATGTCTTCATTCAACAGAATCCCTCATTTTTGGCTTGGTAGAATGATGAGTAGTGTAGTCAACTCTTACAGATTCCATAGAAAATCTGAAGTTATGAGTGCTTAAAAATGGATTTTGTTAAACAAAAGAATTATTTCACTATCTTGAGTTAATCCTATGAAATCAAGTTTCTCATTTTGCTGATTTTTAATTTTAAATGCTACTTGCACTGGACACGTTGTTGGAAGGAAGTCCCCATTTTAATATTATTTATTGTAGTGCATCTTCCCTTTTAATAGAATACATACTTTTGAAAATTTTTACAAAGGAGTGCTGAGTTGAGGTGTCAAGTGTTCTCAGTACCCATGCATTCTGCAGGAGAAACTTCAATTTCACCTAATCTGATTCAGCTTCCTTTAAGATTTCTTTAGCTGCTTGTTAAATATTGTGTTTACATGGTCTTCATGTGGATAGTCTTTTCTGATTTTATTTTCCTGTTTAAAAACGTTTGCACAGATTAAAGCGGTAATGGGACCACAGAGCTTCAGTGATTCACGTAACCTGCACTGAATTTTATAAGGGAAAGGTGGTGAAAATTCCTGTGTAATCAGACAGTTCTCGTAATAGCATTCTTTGTTCTGTCTTGAATAAAGACATTACCTTAAAAACTGAGTGTTAAAAGCTCTTTTGTGTAGCATCTAGACAGAGAATCCTTTAGAAGGCCCATTAAACTTTGTTACTCTTGACACCTGTCTATTAAGACTGTCTTTTAGTAAGATTATTTCAGAAAGGCTCTGGGTTTTGGGTTTTTTTTTCATTTTTTTCTTACTCATTTTTCAAGTGCTGTATTTTAAAGTTGCAAAACAGATGGCTGTTCATTGTAGCAGTGATAATGTCTTTTTAGCCTAGTAATTTACTGTTCTATTGATTCCACTTAATTATGTTTTATGTAGTGGTGGGCGAACTTGGTTCAGCTTTGGGCAGAAGGAGTGCAACCAAGTATGGCAGTTCTGCTTGAGGTGGAGAACTTGTTTGCTTGGTTTCTCTACTTATTTTTATTTTTTTCTGGATTGGAGGAAACTGCTAAGAAAAACACTAAAATTGCAAAGATACCCTAGTGACCATGATAACTCTTTTTCTCAGCCTCTCAGTTTTGCTAGGAAGATAAAAAAACATTGTATACATACATAATACACATTGTGTGTATACTTGGATGGGTGTTGTTTTCTTTAAATAAGTCATTTAATGTTGATAATGATTTGTTTGTGCTTCTCTGAACTGGCATTCAGCACTTTAGGTGTGCAGTACTACTAAGTCCTATGTAGTCCTGCTTCTTAGGTTTTTGGAATGAGACTTTAATAAGCCAGATTTTTTAATGTCTTGCAAGTGAACCATGATGACTTAATTTCATTCTAAGGCATTTAAGTCTAACAGCAAGTTTTTGTGAGTTAAAAATAAGTGGCAATTTTATACATTACTGATTTTTTAAAAAAAGCTTTTGCTTTGTGTGTTATGTAATTTCATCCACTGTGCTAAATGCATGTTGAATGTATGTGTTTCTGACCCCTAGGTCATCACAAACTTAGTGAAAATGTTGAAATCTAGAGATACAAGGAGAAATTTCTGCCCACCAAATCACTGGCTCTCAGAACAAGAAAACATTAAAGCAGATAAGGTAAGAGTCATGTCCTTTTCCACAAAGCCTTACAAGTGCCAGATTTTCAAGGGTAAAGGTTTTGATTCCTGACAGTATTAGTGATGTTGATGTTGCACAGATTGTGTAGTTTAAAACCTGGAGTAATGTTGCTTTTCTCTGATGTAAAAGTCTCGCATCTGTTAAGAAACTTGTGTGTTAAATCACATCTCCAATCCATAAAGTAGAACTTGCCCTACAGTGCAAGAGTGTAAATCACTGGCATTTATAGCAGAGGAGAGTTGGAAATCTGGTAGCATTTAGTTGCATCTTCTCATAGTAAAAATGCTAAATGAAAGAATTGCTCTATAGTAGGGAAAATTCTCTTCCAAAATAAAAGAAAATTCAGCAGCACTTTCTGTACTTACCTCACCTAGAAATTACTTTTTTTTCTAAGAGCTTTTGGAAAAAATAACATTGATCTTAAAAAGCGCGTATGTGTGCGCAAAAGAAAAAGCTAATACCTGCTGTGGACTGGATTCCTTTG
This sequence comes from Mohoua ochrocephala, assembly GCA_013398855.1. Lineage (NCBI taxonomy): Eukaryota > Metazoa > Chordata > Aves > Passeriformes > Acanthizidae > Mohoua > Mohoua ochrocephala. The sequence continues at coordinate 248,227 of VZTA01026522.1, forward strand.
ACTCGTGACACATGCTCAATGCAAAATAAACAGAATATTTGACATCTCAAAATTCAAAGTCTTGTCTAGTGTCCTAAATACCAGAACTGAGTGTAACATTGTGTGGTGTTTTTAAATACGTGGGATTTATATTGTACACTTGTTAATTGTGCAGCTCTCCTGTAAGGCACAAGTGTAAGGGGGGATCATCAGAAATGAAGGTGTTAAGGCATTCAGACACACTCCTGCATGTGACAACTCTGTGTATTTACTATGCAGCAGTAAATTGTAATGTGTAATTAGGTCCTGTTTAACTGTAAAATCCTGTTAATTTGTGAGGTCACACAGCTGTATGTGCCATCTGCCAGACACGTCTGGAGAGTCAGGAGGATGGGGAGAATAGGACCACTGCAATCTACTTTGGATGGTAAGACACTGTCTATGCAATGTCAGCTTTGCTAAGTCAGAGTAAGAGTTTGCCTTATGCAAAGAAAATCTAGCTTTTCTAGAACTCAGTTGAGTATTTTGTATTAAAGTCTTGGTAGCCAGAAGCAAGACAATCTTTCATAATTTTGGTTCAGATATTTAAAAAAATTGTGTACTTGTATACATGCGTGTATATCTTTAGAATATTAAATGTTACTTAATTTATTAATTTCTTTGCCCAAGATTCTGCTGGCATTGATGAGGGGAAATGATGAGATGGAGAAATGATATGTTTTAAAAATAATGTATTAATATGTATAAAACGCAGTTGCATAAGATAGAAAAGTAAATACAGTTGCAGAAGATGTAAAGCACTGAGATTTTGCTTTTATTGTATACTATAAAGAAACATTTTCATTATGTATTAAACTGTAACAAACAGGCTTTGCATGGTAAATATTAATTCCTGTTTATAAATATTGTCTCTCATTAGATAAGGCAGAAACTTAAACCCCTGAATTACTCAGAATATCAGGATTTTATGGAACTTGCAGAGAAAGACTAGAGAATTGGACAATTTAACAATCAGGGTAAATTTACACTAGATTAGTTGTGCCAATATGCTTTCCCATGTAGACAATCTGCTTCTTCCAGCTTTTCATACCTTCTTAGCTTCACTATTGTAGAATTTTAGCTTTCTGTGATCAGGTAAAATAATCATTAAATCACTGACACTTGTGCAGAATTAATAATGAATTAAACATGGGGCCTTTAAGTGGCAAAATGATTCATCTACAAGAGTCCATACTTTCTTTCAAGATGATGCAATCTGCTGGAGTTAGTTTAGCCAGATACAGTAGATCATGTAGAGACTGCAGCCTTTGAATGCTGCTATAGAGTTGTACAGAATTCAGAGCTTTGTCCAGGGTTGAAACCTAAAGACTTCTAGTGATAATTTTTATTTGAGTAGCTATGATGGTAAAAGTTTATTTTGATTACCTTATAAGTGTAGTTGCCAGGTAATAACTAGTTGGCCCAGTATAAGTACTGCTGAGAATTTTTAATGATACATTTTTTCAGTTTAGTTTCTTTCTTTGGAAGTCACCTATTCTCCACATCAGCAATCCTTGTTTCTTCCACTCACCTACATGACTCTCCACAGCTGTTTATACTGTCTGGATGCTCTCCACTGTCAAACCTATTTCACATTTATCACTTCCACATTCTCCTGCTACTGGTCTCCTTGCCCTCATACCTACAGTACCTTGAGCTCTCTGCCTGGTCTTCCTTCCCAAAAGCCCCCCAGGTCTCTCCATTTCATGACTCCCCTGGTGTGGGCATTTGGGGCCTAAGGAATGCCTATGCTGGTGTGAGCAGCTGCGTGCCCTCCTTTTCCTGGCTGGCTTCAGGTGAGCTGGCACACTGAGCACAGCTCTCCTGGCTGCTCCTGTATTCAGGTCGCTAAAGGAATTTTTCCCCTCTGTCCAGTTGAAAATTTTCACAATACTTGGTATTTTTGAATCTCCTATTCTGAAAGTTCAGCTGATGAACTCAAGAGGTGTGTTGGAGGTGAGATGGTGAGGAAAGATGACAATGTGTTCATGTAAACCTCGTTTTCATACGAAATCAGGCTAAAAAGAAAGTGCAGTCAACATGAATGTGTGAAAACAAGCAGGTAACCTTGTGCACATGACTTGTTTAATCCCTCTTGACTCCATATGGGTTAAAGCCAATTAGCATGAAAGTACTGCTGAATCACATATGGTCATGTTTATTTGTGCTTTTTCATTTACTTAAATGGCAGACTTGTGAGTTCTAAATGCCCTCTGTATTGATGACTCCATCCCATATTTCTCTTTAAAGAAAGAAGCTGTGATGGAGAAATGCAGATAAAATTGACTAATTGACTGAAATAATTGAGCTGTCGAAGTCATGTAGTAGTTTACCTTTGCTGTACATGCACTTTTTATTTAAAATGCTTTTAACTGTTAGCTTAATAGGCTTCATACATTGACTTTAATTAAAAATGTTTACTAAGTAAACTAAAGGTAATCACAAATAAGCATTTTATCAGAAATTCCAAAGGCTTGCAATGTTGAATGTGCCCCCAGTGATTATATATCAAGAATAGCAATGTTTAGGGTCATAGCCTATTAAATTCGTGCTTAAAATATCCTTACTTAGAGTGCTTTGAGGATTTAAAAAACAAACAGAAAAGAACATTGAAGTATTCGGTCCAGTTGCAGAAGGGCAGCAAGATGCTTGTCACCCTGGGTAGAAGCCGAAGAAAAAACCTTGAAACTGTCATGAAAAACTTCCAGAGAGGGTATGACATGAAGCATTTGCTTATTTTGTCATACACTCTGTGAATAGTCCAGACTCTGGAGGCTTTTTTCAGAGAGGTGGTTATTAAACATGAAAATGAAACAACCAAGGAGCTGGGGGTGTTGTTTCCTCGGGAGACTGAAGCCAGGTGGACCTTTGGCCAGAGTGTCTCATCAGTGAGCAGTACTGACTGCAGTAATTAATTTACAGCCAGATATGTGCTCACCAGCCGAGTTTCCTCCCAAGAAGTTAGAGCAGGATTGTCATTTCTACTCTGCATCACCAAAAGTTGAGTTGTTTACTAAAAATATCCTCTGTGGGTTCAAAGGAGCTGCACAGTAGTTCGGGAGCTGCATGAATGAGCCTCTCTGCTGTGGCTTCTTGAATTCTTCTCCAATATTTTTGTCTTAAGTACATTATACAGGTTCTCGATGATGTTTCACTGTTTCTGCAGTGACTGGAATTTAGTGTGGTCACTGTGACTTTGCTGTTAGGAGAGAAAACTCATGGAAATAAATGTTATCTTTCTATTGATTTCCTTAGATTTGGTTTCATTCTTAAGGTTTTTACCTAAAATGACTTGATTGAAAGTAGACGATGTAGTTGAAAGCACAGTAACTGTAAACTATTTTGATCATCAGGGGAGGAATATGGAATATTCCTGCTGTGAAAATTCTAAATCATCACAATTACAAATTGTCTTCTATCATGCAATTTTTTCCTAATTCATAAGCTAAAGTGTCAATAAGAAGATTTTTTTTCTGAATAAAATAGAGATACAGAAGTACGTATTTTTTTATGCATTTTGTTTTCAGTGTGTTTTCACTACTTATATTTCAGTTTGCCTGTAGCAACTAATGTTTAAAGAAAGGTAAGGCTTTGAGTGAATATGTAGTTAATAAATTATTTTAATGTATGTGTTTTTGTGCAAAGTAGATTGAGTAACTTGATACAAAATAAACTGTTTAAAAAAATGTTCTCTCCAAAGTTTTTAAAATTATTATTTCTATTTTAAGTGGGTTTGGAACCAGCACCTCTTTCTGTATCTGAAGAACGACAACTTGCAATTCTGACAGAGCTACCTTTTGTAGTTCCTTTTGAAGAAAGAGTAAAGGTACCTAATTTCTAATTTAATATGCAATTGGTTTTTTTAGCTTTTTGTTTTGAGTAAGTGTAAAAAGAACACTTATGGAAGTAGAAACTGGATTGATTCCCTGCAGAAGGATGCGGCAGTCTGCACTTGTTTTTTTCAGTACTCATGCAGCAACTGAACATTTGAAGTTAATGACTTCTCTCTTATTTTCCTGCTTGTGTTGCTCTTTATAATAGTTGCATTAGAGTTAGAAACGTTTATTCCGAGATAAGTAAGAGCAGTTTGCAGTCCCGGCTCAGGGATGGCTCTACATTATTGCACCCTCTTGTGGTGGCACAGCACCGGCCGCTTGTGTGTCTGTGCCAGAGTGCAGGGTCACAGCTGGGGACTTGGGAGCACCGTGTGGGTTTGCTCCAAATGAGATGATAGATGTCCATTTGGGGAAAATATCACCTAGAGATTAAGTTCCTGCTTTCATAGCTGAGTAGCCGAACTTTAATAGAGCGTATAGCTTAAAACTTGCAAGACTCTTGATTGATCAGATTTGCTTTTGAATGTTTTTTAGATTTTATAGATGTAATTGTTAGTTCTATTACCTATTTCAATTTGCATAATAAATATTCTTAAAGCTTTTTTTCTGTTAAGCACAGAGGTTTAGTTTTCAACAGTATCAATTATTTAAAAACTGCTCCCTAAATTGTCTTGGAAATGTTAAGTTTCAAGACACCATCAAGGGAATGAAGAGTAATTCCATATGGAAAGTCAGTCTTTATTTGTCAAAACAGACAGGGGCAGCTTTGGTAGAAAATGCATGTTTTTTTCTCAGGCTTCTATGAAGCAGTTGTTCCAACAAAACATCTTGTTACTGTAGGGCAGTACCACACTAAGATTAAACTGACGTCAAGCAGGGATCTCTGTGTCGTGACTTAGTCACTGCCTTACAACCTCTGGACTTCCTAAAGCTGTGTTGAGATGCATACCTGTTATGTTTTTGGAATTCATAAAGCCTTGTTTGGTGCAACTGGAATTCATAGAACTTTGTGTGCTCTCTCATCACAAAAACCGAAGTAACAATTGCATGAGAGCTTGGAGATAAGGATAAAGCTACACACTGAACTTCTGCAGTTCAAAGAGGAGATCCTGTTACACTGTGTTTTGGAACAAGTGTGTATGGTCCTTTTTGTGTAATGGTGGGAGCCAGCGTTCCCTTGGTGTCTCCCACTGCCTCTACAGAGCAACTTGCAATAAGGGAAGAAAATACCATGACCGTAATAAGGTTTTTTTTTCCCTTTTGGTCAGTTGCTGTCTATTGCTCTGTAATTTAATATGGTAATACAGCTCAATGCTGCTTGTGTGGGTTGTTCCATATGCTCTTTCGTTTTCTGACTTCCTCATGACATTTTTACCTTGAATTACCAGATAACAGATACTCTTATAAGCAGTTGCAGAGTCCAGTTCCATGGTAGGCTCTTCAGCTTTCTGGCCCCAGGGAGTGTTTTCCCCTTTAGCCTTAAGGCACATTGGGGTGCACCTTTCAGTCTGTGGGAGGTAATGTATCCAGTTTGTAACAAGTGCCTTGGTTCTCACCTCCTTAGGCCATGCTTTGGTCACCTTGCCTGTGGTGATGCTGCTTCCCATGGTGTGTGCTTCAGTCAGCACTGCTTGTTTTTCTGTGTGTTAGTCTGAAGTCATTGCAAATGCTTCAGTTGTGCAGTAGGGTTCTCATTTTCAGGACTAACGTATGCATGAACATTGGGTTATGTAGGGAGTCAGTACCAAAAAGAGTTTTGCTGTGAGATGTAATACCAGGTGATTCTTTCCATCTGGAGCTGGATAACAATAATTAATAAACTGTATCTAGTCCTGCTTCAGGAAGGAGAGTGGTGGTGAGCATGTTCTCATGCTCTGTACATAAAAAGAGGTGCCTGCAGCTACATGTTGTGATGTTATAAAACTGTAGAAAAATTTCGGCCAGAAGGGACCTCTGGACGTACTCTAGTCCACATCTTTCCTTCATACCAGAATAACTTCACACTTGGGTCAGCATGCGCAAGGACTTCTCCAGATGAGTTTTGACTGTCTCCAAAGATGGAGATTTCACAAACTCTCATGTAACCTTTTCCAATGCCTAATCACTCCTATTATGAACCTTTTTCTTTATGTCCATTCCTTGTTTCTCTTTCTGCAGCTTAGGACTATTTTCTCTTGTTTTCCTCCTGTGTACCTTAGGAAAGATTCCTGCTTTGTCTGTATTGTAATCTTCCTGGCTGGAAAGCATCTTCCCTGCTAGGAACATTTGCCCATAAAAACAATAGATCTGAGACCTTACTCTAGCTTTGTCTGCTGTGGTCAGATTTCCTCTTTCATGGTAAATTTGTTGTTTTTAAAAATCCCTGCAGACTCTTACTTAAAAACACAGTCTGACATATTACTGGGAGATTATATCCCTTGGAAAACGTACTAGGCTATTTATTAAATATGGGAATGATAGCAAGAGAGAATATAGTAAACATACTCTCCCTGGATAGAGGGAATATTGTTATACATTAGGCAACCCGCTCCCATGCTGCATCTCAGCATAGAAGCACAGTTAGCTGCAGTTACTCTTCAGGTGAACAGGTTCCTCTTGTGAAGACTTGAAAAGGGACAATGTGAAGTTCAATTTGTACTTCACCTGGCAATTTTTTTTTTAAATCGGTATGATGCTCTTTTTTAATATGGCAGTAATATCCATGATTTTATTTTATCTGAATTATTTGTTCACTTCTTGTGCAAGGGGAACTGGTACCTCTTATTACTGAGAATGTTCCTGACCATTGCAAACAGCAACAAAAAATTATTTATCAGTATTGAGGATAACCTCTTGTGTGTGCAAAATACTCATGGGACTTTTTTCCTTTGTTTTTGAATACTTTGCATTTCAGAACTCTGAAAGTTAGGGAGAGGAAACTGGAATCACTGGCACCATGTCTGTAGATGTGCCTCTTTATGTAGAAAGAACTGAGGATGATATCTTAGCACAGAAAAATTCTTTGCATTTCTGTCCCCGTCCTCCCCTTGCCTGGGTCATGGCTCTGTATTAAGTTTCTGCAGCTCAATGAGAGAGAAGACAAATCACTTGAAAGTGAGTGCCAGAAGCAGCTCAAAGGACAGTAACAGTAGTGAATAACCATCTCTCATTGAATATTTAGATCCGCACAATGACACAATTGCTCTTTTCACTCCTTTTAACAGATTTTTCAAAGACTTATCTATGCTGATAAACAAGAAGTTCAAGGAGATGGGCCATTTTTGGATGGAATTAATGTCACTATCAGAAGAAATTATATTTATGAAGATGCTTATGATAAACTTTCTCCTGAGAATGGTAGGTTTACAGTTATCAGCTTGTCATAACACTTTATTGTTCTTACCTTGTAGTTACATATTTGCTGATTTGACGGGTAAGCTGTAGGTGTATCAGCTCTGAGATGTCAAAGTTCTTAAAAACTAAATTTCCTTGTTTTTACAGAAGTAATTATCCCCTATATTCTTTCTGATTATTGCAGTCTAAATAATCTCTTTACAACCTACTTTTATGGTGCTTTTCTTCCCATTTGCTCATCCAAATAATTGTAATTTGTGTATTTTTCTATGTATTTCATTAGATATTATCTGCTTTGGTAGTCTTTGCCAACAAATACGTATGGACTGAATAGGGTTTGCTGAGTACAATGTGTCTGATAATAGTGCCGGGCTCTTTTTAATGATTGGATGTAGTACTGTAAATTTTACTGCATTGAATTAAATCACGTTTGTGTGAATCTGTGTGAATCTTGCACTCATGATATTTTATATAAATACAATCTTCAAGTTATTCTTGAGTCTCTTTTGAATATTTTGTAGGATTTTCTTCCCCTACCTATGGTCTTTTCCACTCCTTTTTTTGATGACTCTTAACACAAGACCTTTTCTACAAAGTGAGTGTTTCACAAACTGAATATTCCAAAGTTCAAGCCAGTATTAAGAGTTTTGCTACTATTTACTGAGTCGGTTTTTATTCTAGCATGTACAGTTTGTGTGTGTAGTTACACATGTTTTTATCCATACGAAACTGAAGCAGACAGTTGCATTTGAGTTTGTCTCTCTCCTTTCTCTGCAGAACCTGACCTGAAAAAGCGCATTCGTGTTCACTTGCTTAATGCACATGGTCTTGATGAAGCTGGTATTGATGGTGGTGGAATTTTCAGAGAATTTCTGAATGAACTCCTCAAATCAGGATTTAACCCTAACCAGGGGTTTTTTAAGACCACCAATGAGGGACTGCTTTACCCTAACCCTGCTGCACAGATGCTCGTTGGAGACTCATACGCCCGACATTACTACTTCCTTGGAAGAATGCTTGGGAAGGTAAAAACAGTGCTGTGTAATACAAAGCTGTAGCAGTACTGAAATTATTCAGTAATGTTTTTTTCTAATTAGGAGGGGTGGATGGGAAAAAGAAAAGATTTTTCTAGGCTTGAGAGAAAATAACTTTCAGATGTTGGTCTGAACGTTATTACTACAGATCAGCTAAATTTCTGGTTGATTTTAATAAATTATATACTTGGGAAGTACAGGAAATTTGCGATACCCTGACTGCCATTTGAGCAAAGTTTGCATGTTTGGTTCTGTGTATATCCTCATGCTTGAGGTTAAATTGATTGAAGCCACTAGATCTGCTCTGCTTATTGTGATTTTCATCCTGGAGCTTTTTTAGAATATGACTGCAGTTACATTTCCATCATTTGGAGTATATGAAATGATTCATCTTTTGAACAGTTTCTAGTTGTATGAGGTATACAATTCTTGCCAGCATTTAAAATTTGCCATCAGCATTTACCATACTTAAGAGCCACGTGCAAATTAATTTTCACGTATTCTGTTTGGGGTTTTGTACATTTTACGTATTTCTTGAGTTTTAGTGCTTGATAGTTTGGTGATAGGAATGTTCAAAGGCTAATAGATGCTTGTTGAGCTAGATGAAAATTGAAGGGGGAAGAAAAAAGAGAGAAACCATTACAAACATTAATTACATTCAATTTTCTTTTATGGTCAGGTTTAATACTGGGGCTATTTCATTCTAAGCGCTTGAAATACTTTTTTATAAAGCTAATAATTGTGAAACAAAGTTTGGAATACAAATTCCATTTCAGAAAAAAAATGTATTAATTGCTACTTAGCTGTCTCATACTGAAGGTACTTAAGATGTAGAAGTCCCATTTCACTGCCTGAAGTATTTTGGAGGCTAAAATCCTGCTGCCTTGCAGTGAGATTTGAAGTGCAGTTGGATGTCTTTGTGGTGTAGCTGGAAGCGGTTTCAAGGGATGTTGTTGGCAAACTTGAATTGTTGAAACAGTGCTGTGCTTGGGAGCTGCCAGTCAACTGATTTAGATAAAACTGCCTCTTTGTAAGCAAATTCCCTGCTGATGCATCCTGGCCACTGCCATATCCAAACTTCTTCAAGAATGGAAATTACAAATCGGTCATTTCAATAAATAAACTTTGAGTGATGTTCCCACTCCTGTTGGGAGATGGATTCAGTACTAATACAATAGTTTGTAATTGTGTCTGATACTACATCTCCAAGCTTCATTTTCTTTCTGCATGTATAGATTTTTGGAGTGGGAAAGCAAATACTTGTGGTATTGTTAAGGAAGTCACTTCACCACAAAAATGTTTTGTGTACATCTAGGAAGGAGGCAGGGCTCAACTCTCAGGGGAAGTTTGAAACATTATTTTTAAAAAAAGATTGTAATTTTGAGACTTCAGTTTCCTCTGTCAAAACAACACATTGCCTTCTGTAATTGAATTTCAAATATTAGCCTAGGGACAGAAGTTGCAAAATGTGTTCTATCTCACAGAATGCTACAAGTATAGTTTTACTTTTGTCTTTTTAAAATCAGAGAGTCTATTATTTAACATTTTGAAAGCATCTATTTTTTTTGTATTTGCAGTATGTTTAGATAAGGTAAGAATTGACAGTGCTACTTAATAATTACCCTTGCCCAGGTGCACAGACACCTTTTTAGTAGTGTATTTAGAGACTTGATGAATTAAACAGAAAGATAAGGCACGACCATACTATTCAAAACCTGCCAGTATTGTGATCTTGGTTAGGTTATTGAATACCCACTCATCCGTTTTCAAAAATGTGTCCATTTTATGCTTGGCACAGGGCTATTTGAGAGCAATAGTGGATTATTAAAAGCCCCTTTGCAAACAAAACAGATATAATGCAAAGGAAGCAATCAGGCATCCACAGCAATTTCTTATTTGTGGAAACCAGTATGTAAAGAGTACTGCCACCAAAAACTCTCACGTAAGAAGCTTCAGTGTTATCAGAAAACAAATACATTAAAATATAATAATTTATAGAAACTCTCTGTCTCTTGGTAACCACTTCATGCTAATACCAAATGCATTTAACTTTCAGCACCATAAAGTTCCACCTAATTCAGTTTTTCTTCTCATCAGGCAGTTTCTAAGAGCGTGGCATCTTCTTTGTTAATTGGTCGGTTCAGAAGCAGAAACATCTGAAAATTTAAAGCTTATCTTGAAAAATGGTGTATCTGAAAATGTAAATAATTGTAATCCTGGATAAATTACTGACTTTTGGGTGTATTTTTCTAGTTAATGAAGAAATTAAAATCTCTGTACAAAATGCATAGCTTGTTCATGCAACTTTTATAGCCACTGGATGAGCAAAAGGTCTTGTAGAAATAATACTGTGTGGTCATGTAATTGCATATGTTGTCTGAAATCATCCTTAAAAAAAAAAAAGCAGAAACAAGTTTGCTTAAACAGCAGCTACTCAAACACTTCCAAAGTTTACATTTCTCAACTGTCAGTGACTTTACTCTGAAATGTAAATATTACCTTAGCATTGGTGCCTTTTAAGCATTTTTCTTTCTCTTCCTTAAAAGTTAAACCTCAGCTTGCCGGGCATGCCTTTGGTAAGAGTTTCCCATTGCTGGAGGGGTTGGAAACTTGAACCTCTCAGTGTTGTCCACTGGAAGCACAGCTGGGATTCTCCGAGCACCAGGCTTTGCTTGAGAGCCAAGGGTGTCCTGGGCTGTCAGGAGTGTTCAGGTAGAGGAGTTCTAACCCCAAATCCTCTTTGTTGTCCTCTCTGGAAAGTGAAGTCTTCTTGTCCCATGTAGTATCCCAAAGGATGGATGGTCCGGACGCTGTGATCCTTTTGCTCTCTCAGTAGGTGGTTTTGGGCTGTTGGCAGGCACCTGGTTTGGTTCCACTTCCTTTCCACATGCAGGAGTTGTTGTTCTGGCTGCACTGAAAGTCTCCTCACGTGCAGACTCTCCTGCTGTAGTGGAATTGGCTCAGGAGAACACAAAAGGTGCTTTTTTGAAAGACTGCCGAGAAGGAACAAAGCAAGGGAATTTGGAAGCAGCACCTGAGAATATTAAATGAGGATTTTCTCCATGCTGATTCTTGAGTGGTCTGCTCCAAACCTGAAAAGAGGGAAACACTGGTTAACCATTTCAGCAGAAACAGTGCTTGGTAGAACAGTGATGGAGAATTAAAATCTGAACTTCACCACGTTCTGACCTAAACTCGGTCTAGTATACACCATATTTCTCCATTTCCAGTTTACATTTGCATTTATTCAATGATGTTACTGTGGTGACAGATGTTGTGGAAAAGGACATTATTTGCATTTGGAATTCTTTGACATCAAGCCGCTAATTCTTAGGATAATTTACTTAAATTGCATGAAGTATCAGCATTAGTTTAAGAATATGGCAGGAAATCCATAGATAGATTAGTATGATAATTTTTATGGTTTCCTCTTCTTCCCTTTTGACATAAACCTGCTAGTTCTTGCATTTATTTTGTTTTGCAGTGACTGTCTTTGCATGTTAAACAGAGTGACTGACGCTGGGGATTTTTGTATAATACACTCAGTGTCTTTGAATTTACTGAATTCTACCATCTCCACCTCTCTTATTCCAGAATATTCAATAGCACTTGTGAGTCACACATTCATGTTGCTGAAGAACATCTATTTTTGAAATGTAATATTAAGTCTCCTTTCCTAAGCAGTAGAACCTGCAGTCCTTGGAAGACACTGAGGTTTTCTGAAAAGATTTAGATTTGTTTTGCCAAGACCCAACTTTTGTCTTAAATGATTGGGAAAGCAATATGGAGAACAAAATGTCTTTTGAGTTGTTTTGAACTGAGTCTTTCCTTTGTGGAACCAAATAAAGAGGTTTCATAGAAGAAGCAGCAAGGATTGAGAAAAACTTAACGTGTTCATTTTAAATTTTAGCATTATTTTGATGGTGGATACAATCTAGGTTTAGTTCTTTGATTATTAATATTTAATGATATATAGGAGGTCAGTAATTTGCATGGACTAGTGGCTATTATATTGATGAAAGTCAAAGTTGTTTATTTTCCTATGAGTTTTTGTAGTTTACGGATTTAAGATCTAACAGACTGTTCTTTGCACTTGTCTAAATGTTGTTAAATATATGTAATTGAAAAAAAGTTATAAGTCCTTAGGTAAAAAGAAGCTTTAGAAGAGTAATAGTAGACCAAGTACAGATTTTATTACTCTACAAGTAAACGTGGGACCTACTTGTTGATTAGGTTGTTTTTCTGTATCTTAGAGAGTAGTGTGCCTTATGGTTACTGTGTGTAACTTTGAACAGCGCTGTGAGAGATCATTTGTTGTGTGAGGTATTGTGCCTATCTGGAAGGTACAAGTCTAAGATGAGCAGTGTCTGTAGAATCCATTCTGCAGAAAAACTAAAGTAGTTCTTAGTCATCCTTGGGCTTCTTCTAGGAAGTACTGAATCAGGGGAGTCTTTTCACAGCAAGATCTGCATCAGATCCTAAACTCTTAAATTATAAATTAGCTGCACATACGGAGTTAAAACATTCAAGGAAGTGTTTCTGATAACATACTTGAGTGTCCTTCGTGTCCCAAAAGCTTGTAGAGAGAAAGCAAAGCAAGAGAACTGTACAATGAGAACTGAGTTTCATATCCTCGATTATTTGGTAGGATGGTGTGTCAAGCATTGCACTGCCGCTCTGACTGCTGAAGGGTGGGCTTTTTTTCCTTCTGATTTTTAGGCTGCCCTTTCCCTTTTCTTATTGGCCACTTAATTAGATCCGCTGTGGCTTGGCTTAAGTCAGTACACCCTTAACTGGTTTGTGCTGCAGCCACAATTGATACTGCTGGTACCTGAAAAGGTAGGTATGGGATTGATGCTACTGATGCAAAGAGGAGGTAATTGGTATAAACTCTTTGTTCTCTTAATTTCAGTTACCTTGCACATGATTTTGTAGATTCAGCATTTTGCTTAAAAGCAAGTTAGCTGATGATCATTTGTCTCAGAAAATCCTGAATCATCTGATATGGAATCAGAACAGGAATTTACCATGGAAAGTGGCATGGTCCTTTAATTATACGCTTACAGCACGGAAACACAATCCTGAGAGAGCAGAATTGATACCTTATGGAAGTTATTTCATGATTTATGGATGCAGATGTAAACTAATCTGAATCTATTTTCTGACACACTTATTCAGCTTGACAATTCCTTTGTGTACTGGTGCATTTAACAAAACCAATTATCTTTTGATTACAAATAGCTATGTTAGTTGTAACCTTGTAAATATATGTCTAGCGCTAAAAGACTACTGAAATGTGGTATTTTAACTCTAAATCTTTAGGAAGGAAAAGTGTTTATTGATGGATTGTGATATTTATTGGGTCATAATGTATTTAAATTTTCTTTAATGCATATGTTAGTGATTGTTTACCGTGATAAAGTGCATAGAGGTCTCTGCAAGGAGTTCTGCATGGAAAGAATTACCTCATGTCAGTGGTCACTCCTCAATTAAAAGTTCCATTAGCAGATGATTCCTGCTTCTGGTTTGTGTACTGATTGCATTTTATTGCCTCTAAATCAGGTTCCTAGACAGGGAATAAATAAACAGTTAGAGTGTGTGGTAATGGTATCCTGATCTTTTTTCACAGTTGGGAACACCTATATCCATTTCAATCAATTAGGTTTGGAATATTTACTGAAATTCTTAATTCTCTTTGAACTTTAAAAATTACTAGTTTCACTGCTGTTAAAATACAGATTTATCTTAGAGGCATATCCAGAGGTTAGTTATATAGTAGCAAGTGCTTCAGTATGTCAGAAGATTAAACTTAAATAAGGAGTTTTCCTTTTATCCTCAGTTCTTCCTAAATTATGTTTAAATTTGAGACAAGAAAAATCTATTAAGCCTTTACTGGAACTTCAGTAATGAATGATAACTATCAGTTACCCAGTACATCCACAGGTACCTATAGTGCTTCCTCTCTCATCCCTCAAAACCCCCCAGATGGCATTGATAGCAATTTATGTCATATTTATGGCATAAGTTACAGAGATAACTGTTCCTATTAAATGAGAAAGAAACTATCAAACTGATGAAATGGTAGTTTTCTGCAAGTGCTGGCAATTCTGAAGCACTCTGTTTTGGTAATAAACATAATTGTAATTAAACTAAATACATCCTTAATTCTTAGAACAAAAGTACTAGCATGACTTTCCATTTTTAAATTAAAAATTAACTCAAGGTCATTACACTTGATACGATCCAATGAAATCTTTGGGAATGGATCCTTTCATTTTTCTGGTCCTGTGTTCATGAGCCAGGAGTTTGGTCTGTGCTGCCAAACCCCTGCAGTCCATTTCAGGGATTTGCACTGACTGCAGCACCTGTGACAGGCAGGTCCTTCGTGCCTGAGTCTTGCCACCCCAAATCTCTGAAACTTCTATAAACTTGTACTTAGTGACCTGAAGTAAAACCAATTTACAAAAGGCTTNGGCTATTAATAAAGCTCGCAGAAGCCTAATTACAGGCATCAAGCTGTGGAATTTTGGACTTCTGTTCTTCTAAAAGACAGAACAAAGGCGAGCTATGAATTTTCACAGTAATACAGGGAAGATAATGCACCAGATTTTCCATTACTATGGTGATACAAAAGCTTCTAGACATCTGCTGCTGCTCAGAGGCTTGGAAACAGTGACTTAGAGCTCCCAGGCCGCAGGACACATTGCATTGTGACACACACCTGGGAGAATTTCATTTTATTTTACTATATTGGCATTAGAAACAATATCATTTGGGGTTTGCTCACTTTAATGCACATTATTAAGCATATCTTTGGGAAATTATTTTATCTAGAGATTACTAAATGTTTGCTTCAAAAATACGAGTACTTGTTAATTTTAATTTAACTTAAATTTTTAGTTTAATCTTTTTCATTAGGGTTGAAAAGGCTTTGCTGCCCCCAAAGGCTTCGTGAGTGTGATGAGATATTTCTAGGATATAAATAATAAGGTAGAAGGAAGTTCTAATGGTTTTGCTATTTTTCGATCATTTTTATTAATGGTTCTGTACAGCTTTGAAGATCTATTGCACTCTGTAAGTGCTAAGTATTATTTAATAGTAACTGTTTAAAATTACTGAAATAGAAAGGGTTATGGTCTTGGGGGCTGATTATGGAAATAACTGAATTTAAGCCCAGTCATTTACTGCCTTACCCCAAAAGTCGTGCATCTTTCTAGGGATGCGACTTTAGCATTGTTCATGCTTTAAAATACAGTTCTGGGTTGTAAAGGATTAATGGAAAGTAGAAGCAATGACTGATTATTTTTCTTAAGAGAGATTTTAGTTGAAATAATAAATGAGAGAATTAGTTGTAGACCTGAAAGTGTAAGTAAAGGCACTAAAGCTGCCTCACAGGGGGAGAGGTTTAATTAGTTCATCCGTGAGTTTGTTTACACAATTTGAACCTTATTCAGCACGTTGTAGTGCTCGTGTAACCTCTGCTGTGTATAGCTAATTTGGCTGAAGTGACTCTAATAGCTTATATTTTATCCAAATTTAAAACATGGCATGAAACCTTTTCTTTCTGAAGAGCAGTTCCCTAAATCTTGGGGTCATACCTGAATAGTACTTTGTGTGACTGTGTAGTACTTAAATGGTATCGTGATAGTTACCCTCTGTAGTCCCTGTCTGGGATTATTCTTACTTTGTTGAAAGAAGGAAAGTCTTCCTTGTCCAGGGAACTGCCATCCTTGTCCCTTTGTCACTACGTACAGCTGTCCTTCCAGCCCAGATCCTTCTTCCCTAATACATTACCTCTACTAATTGCATGCCTATATTCTGAAGGGTGCTTGCCTTAAAGAACTGTTTCTTGTTCCTCCACATCACAGATGTTTAGTGAGTGCATTCAGTATATTCCTAAGTGTCTGAACATCATATTTTTCATCACTTCAAATGCCCACATTGTGATCTGTGTCACTGAACTGAGTAAAGGCCAGTCCCTGTTGCAGTCAATTACAGTGGAATTATACTGTAATCACAGGTAGCTGAGATTATTTAAAAGAGGAACAACAAATTTCAGACTGCATGTGAAGTGAAAACTTATTAACTACAGTAGGCTTTCTGTTAGTTTGGTTGTTTTTAATATTCTGGTGTGCTGCAGGCATTCACACACAAAGGGGAGAGAGGTGTGTGAATTTCATTTTACTGAATACTACTTTTTCCATAGTGAAATAATGGCTCTTGGCCTTCTAACGAGAAAAACCCCCTTCCTTTAGCCATCTCTTCAGAAAATAGAAAAGGGTTGACATAAGTGGGAAAGCACTGGGTTGGGGAGTACTAAAAATAATTTGTTACTGAAATACAAATTTTTTTGTTTAGTCATTTCAGAAGCATTTAAGTTACTTTTTTTGATACCTAGAGATGTCAGCTTTACCTAAAGAGCATCATCCATAACCTACATGAGTTCGAAATAGTGCTGGGAAATCCAGGTTGGCCTTTTCAGCAGACATAACTTTTTAGCTACTTGGGAATGTGTCACCCTGTGAGCATTACAGTGCTTGTGGGATTGCCCTTGATGTGAACATCGCTGTCTCTGCTTCAGACCAGCTCCTTGCCCCAAACTTGTACCTGCAAATTGCACTTGTGTCCATCTGGCGTGTCAATATCCCAGCCTTTCAAGGGGCAGAGCTGTGTAGGCTCTGTTGAGGTTGTTTGTGTTGTCCCCCACATCTGAACATTGGAAACTAGAAGTCTGATGCCATATGTGACCACCAATCGCTCCTTCCCATCTGGATTTTTTGCCTTATGTAGGCCTGCTGCAGTTTATGGGCTGCAGGGTGGAGACAATGGAGTCAGGGGCTCGGATAGGAAAGCTGGGAATGGGAGCTGTCAGAACTCATCGGTCCCATCGGTGATTAACCGCAGAGTTAAAGGAAACTCGCCAAGGGGTGAGAGTACTTGAAGTTTGAGAAGAGATTAGTTTTAAAATGTATATTTGTTAAGCTTGCTGGCTTTGACCTCCTGAAGCAGTGTATGAACAGGAAGCTCTGATTTAGCCAAACAAAGGTAGACATCTCTGTCCAAGAGCTAGCCAGTTTCTTCCATCAGTGTCGCTCATTGGCTGTGAGAGGAAGAAAGAGGATGAGTTCTATGTGGAGAGCATGACCTTACATCTTATTAAAGTACATACATAAGCACACTCTAATGATGCAGCTTCATGCTGCAGCTGATACATCTGACAGCTGGTTTCCTCTCTTAAGAGGTGCTCACCATTCCCTTGCCTGCCATTGATGCTGGGCTCCTGCCTCCCTTACGGTGATGTTGCAGAAAGCCAGTTCAGAGAGTTCAAACAGGCAAAAACCACCTTAAAACAGGGTAACTTGGAGCTCCCCAAGGCAGTTTAGTATGGAAAGACAAGGAAGGAGGGCAGTCTCCCTTTTGGCTGTTAGATTAACTTTAGTTAGAAAAATCCCCATCAGGGTGGGCTTCCGTGGGCAGCTGGCAGCTCGAAGGTTGTGCTCCTGGCGAAACAAAGGGTCCTGCTATTCCCACCCCATTTCAGAAATGGCTGTGAGCTGCATCTTACTCTGATTTGAAAGAAACTTCAGTGTCCATGCTGTGGCCACCACCACCCACCCACCCTGCCAACCCCAAATCCAACAGCCCAAACAAAGCACAGCACAAATAATCTGCAAATTTTGAACCTTATTCAGGTTGTAATGACCCTGTAGCCTCTACTGTACAACTGCACTAGTTGCAAACAAACCAAGGGCAATCAGCAGCTGATTGGTTTCATTGCCCTGGCAGGAATGTGTGGAATCACATTTTTTAGCAACAACAGGTACTTTGATCAGTTTATGCTGATTGAGAAACAGAAAAGCTAGATGGAATCCAGAAAATAAAGTTTCAGTTTATTTACTCATGTTGTTCACAGCATTTCTCGGCGTCTTTGCACAGTGCTGGGGCTGTAATGGTGGAATTCACCTCTTTGAAACAAATCCAAAGTTTATCATGACTTTATTCACCAGAGTTTTAGTGCATTTTTTATTGAACTTTATTAGGATAGCTTGACTTTCAAACTAATTAAAACACTACTGTTTGTCTTCTTTCCAAAAATACTTTGTTTTGAATATTGCAATCACTTAGCTAAGAGAGGGAGTAATTAAAGTTATTCTTAAGTTGCACAATTTAGTTTATTTAAAAATGCTTTATATAGTTTTTAGATGAAGTTATAAATGTTCACTTTGGAACTACCTGAAGATTAATAGTGATGCATTTGAAATGCATTATTTTTTTATTGATTCTTAATGTAGTAAATTACTGAAGTTATTTGGCAGCAAACAGAAATAGCCAGTGATGTTGTTCACATTTATTTTCCTGATAGCATCACAATTTGCATTAATTGCATTGCAGCTGCACTCACTTATATTAAAAAGCTTCTACCATAATTAATCCTTTTTATTTCAAATCATTTTGGCACAATTTCTAGCAATAAACACTCATAAAAGACAGACACTTGAAAAATAACATACAAGTTTCTTCAATATACCTATTGCTGTTTTTTCCTGACAAGGAATTATTGATAGGCTTCTAGGATCAAGTGTTGCAAGTAGTGAAGACTTAAGACCAGTTTGAAAAATGCTAAGTGGATTATTTTGCATAAAAAATAGACAGGTTTTGAATTTGTGTAATTAACCTGTGTTTAGAAAATACCTTGATTTATGTCTACATTTGTATTTCGGTTGCATACATTATGGAAATTTAATTTATAATCCATTTAGCTGATGTGATCATAGTTTTTAGTGCTATCATTTATTAGTCCTTGTATATTAAATGCTCTAAAGGCTTAAACCTGCCTTGTGTAAAAAATTACACCTCTGCATTTACATTTTATGAGTCATAGATGGAATTCCATTTTAAATTCGGGTAGCTTTGATATATTTAAGGAATTACAATAGCTTTATTGTTACTAATGCAGGAACAGCAAACACTGACCTTATACATTGCAAATTAATGATTTATCCCTCTAGTTTGCTTTTAAAGTCAACTATACAAATGAGGATTTTGACTTCTACACCTTGAATAAATCATATGGCTCTAAATATAATGCACCCTTTGGCTTTGAACTCGTTATTCTCAGGTTTTTTTTGCAAGGTCTAACTCACCTCGTAGAAAAATGTTCTTTCAAAAGTTTAAGGAATTGTGTATATTTTTCTTAACGTCTTTGTTGGAATATCACTGAGTGATTAGAGCTACATTTCTTCTTTTTTTCCATTTCTTTTTTTCCCCTTGGTGGGATTCCTTTTCTAAGTTTGCAGCAGATTATGCAGGAATTAAGTAATGCCAAAACGCTGCTCTTGGAGAGTTAAAAGGGAGCAATGATGTTACAAGGATGTTATGTTGGGGATGCCTTTTCTGATCAGCCTGGCAGTGATATTGATGACCTGTAAAGATTTGGTTGTCATTGGTAGATGCTGATGTGGCAAACAGACTGGACAATAAAAAAGGCAGCATGTGCCAGGAATGGGTCTTTTTAAAGCAGTGGTCCTTTATTCAGAACAGCTCTGAAGTTTCCATCTCTCGTTCTTCTGAGAGCTACCATAAGTACTTTTTTCTTCTAATCAAGAAGTTGTTACTGACTTAATAAAAAAGAGATACTTTTCATTATGTGGAAATGTGCTTATACAGTAGATCAACCTAGAATGGTATTGCTGGAGTTTGAAAATTCTTGAGGCTAATTTGAGTTTGCAGTCAAAATACATTTTTTGTGAGTGCTGCAGATTTGGGTCAGGTACATGTTTGATTCAATAATTTTTTGACATCTGTAGCAGTGTCAGGCATAGAAAAGATTGGACCTCTGATACAGTCAGAACGGGTGAACTCTTGGCTTGGAAACGAGGATGTTTTGACTGTGGCATTAGAGCAGTAGAATTCACCAAAAACGTGCAGCAATGAATCTGTACAGCATGCAAGAGATAGTTTTTATTAGTTTAAAATGTACTGGGTTTGCAGAGTTATTTTTAAGGGGATGAGGGGGATGACAGTTCTACGTGTAGTGATTGATGTGAATGGAATAATATTGCTTGTGATGGTGCTAATGGAAGTAGAGATGTTTGTTACCTGTTTCTGTAAGACATTCTTGATGCAGTTGCATTGTCCTTTAGGAAACCTTGTTTTTCCTGAAAATCTGTGCAATTTGGATAAGGAGAGTAATGACAGATAAGCAATTACCTTACATTTTAAATCACAACATAATTAATTTGTGATATTTAGGACCTTGGTATTTCACAAGAATATTCACATTTCAAATTTCAGATGAATATTCTTGAATTTATGCAATATCCAAGCTATTTCCATGCCAGAAGAACCTACTCAGGCACCAAATTAGGATGGAATTACTCAAAAGTTGAGAAATAGACAATAGCCTTCAGAATTCCTGCATGTGCAACAATAAAATCTAATGTGCTTTTAATTGCTTTATTTTTCAGGCTCTTTATGAAAATATGCTGGTGGAGCTGCCATTTGCTAGTTTTTTCCTCTCAAAATTACTAGGGACAAGTGCTGATGTTGACATTCATCATTTAGCTTCACTAGATCCAGAAATGTACAAAAATTTGCTTTTTCTCAAGAGCTATGAAGGTGATGTGGAAGAACTTGGACTAAACTTCACCGTGGTAAATAATGACCTTGGGGAAGCGCAGGTAAGCGTGGCTTTGAATGTTTTTATTTTCTTTTATCTATGACTGAGGAATCATGACTATCCCTACTAATTAATTTTTTAATTTAAGTGTGATAGGAAACAAAGGTGGTGTGAGCCATTAGTTGGGATTCTGACTCAATATTTGGAGCAGAGAGTAACTAACTGTGTACTTAAAAAAATAACTTTTGATGATTACTTAAAGGTCTGGTCTTTTTGGTAGTGAACTGCAGTGATTATTTTTGAACAGTCATACATACAAAGCTCTATTGCTTGAGAATGTTTCTTGAACAAAAATATGTTGTTTCTTCAATTTCCCTTGTAATAATTGCTAACTTCAGATGATGTGTAAACTATAGAAGTTCTGCCTGGTTTTAGAATTGCAGGTAGCAGTCAGAGAGGTTTTAAATAATAATGATAGTAAGGACCCTTTATTGTGGGATAAGCGTTGTCTCTGTATCTGCAATTTTCAAAGTAGAGAGCCTGAAGTTTGCCCGACACAAATTTTATTTTTTATACTCCCCCCCCTTTTTTTTTGAGGGTTGAGACACCAGATTAGTCAGAGGGGATAAATGGTATCCAGTGCTTCCGAAAAGCAGTTACTTAGGTCCCTAAGTCTGCGTTTTTAATGCAGTTGCACCATATAATTTGATTATAGCTTTTATTTGCTCTGTTGTGTGTACTAAAGATCACTCATAGTAGAAAATAAATGTCACTAGAGCTTTAAAAGCCTGCCTCAGTGTGCTAATGCAGGTAGCCTCCTAGGTAAAGTCGTTTGTCGTGCTTCCTCTTTCATTTTAAAATTGAGGATTTAAAACTTAACACTTGATTATGGCATATAATTGGATGAAAAAAGTAGCCCTGACCACATTGTAACGAGCAGCAGCATCTGAATTCAGCCTCCTCTCGTGGGGAAGAAACAGAGACTCCTGACAAGGATGAGCAGTTCTCTGGGGTTTGCTGCCCAGGGAAGCCGGGACTCTGCACGTGTCCAACGCAGCAGCACCACTGAGGTGCAGTAACCTGTCCTGGAAGTTGGTAGCTTGAATTCTCTGCTGCTGCTTAAGTCGTAGCAAGTTTGCTGGCCAAGACTTCTGCTTGAACAGCATCAGGCTTGGATTTTATCTTACTCTTCTGTCATTCATTTCCTGTCATTTTGGAAGAGCCTAAAATCCGGATTGCATTAAGTTTTAAAATAGTACCCTCAGATTTGGGGTCCCTAAAGCATACTAAAGGGGAGAGGCAACAGTTGCCTGCTATAAGTAATGTTTAATATTAAACATGTGCCATGTGCCGTTTTCCTCCCTGGATTACACTCCCTATATGAAACCATCTGACCTGCACTGTCTTTAGAAAAACACTCAAAAACTCGAGATAAAGACGTGATACAGATGAACCCAAGAGCACCTTCCTAGAGTGGCTGCTCTGTGGTACCGTGTGCTCCGCGTGGCTGGTACTGAACTGAGGTCTGCAGCACCCAGAGGTTGGTGCAAAGCACACGAAATGGCAGTTTCCAGTATTACCTGGGATTTTCAGCGATGAGGGGGAAAGTCTGAATTCTAAAACCATTTATTTAACTGTGCTTAAAGTAATAGTTTTGGTCACAGCTAACACAAATCCACTTTAGCATCTAACAAAAATGAGGGCTGTGGCTGCTGTTTTCAAGACTTCTGATTTGTAATTGTTTGGCATAACTTTAGAACAAATATTTAATATATTAGTGAGTTACTGAGTAACTAGATGAAATGTAAGTTAAAATAAATATTCTGATGCTGGTTTGCTGCTTTTATAGTTGAAGAGAGATCATTTTACCCATGAAGTATCAGCCATCTTTTTATGAGGCTCACTTCCTCAGTGAGCTGGTGTAGTTCAGCAGCAGAACCCATTGGTTCTTGTCACTGTCTTCTGCCTTTCAATGCAACAAGTCTCTTTTTGTGCTTCATTTCATTACCTTAATAAACCTCATGGATAAATACATTTTGTCTGCTATTTGACTTGTAACCATTGCATACTAATTGATTGTGCCAAGGTAAGGCTAATTCACTTTGGGAAAAGAGCTTAATTTGCACTCCTTATGTTGAGTGTGCATTATATGTAGTTTTCAGCTAAACAACCACTTTAGTGTTTAATAAATTAGTGCCCAATAAATGCATCATAAATCTATCATTGTAAATAGCTGTCCTCATGACAGCGTCCATCCACCAGTTGTGGCACAAAAGCATTATCTGCAATGAAAGACACATTCCAAAGGGGCTCTATTGCCTCTGTCAGTAGTAGAAGGTAGAAATTCTATTATCAGTGTATTGATTCCAATCCTGTAATGTGCTTTTAGACCCCATTAAACTATTGTCAAAGTGCATTCACCAGAAGTTGAAAAAGGTACTTAATAATTTGCACATTAGACCTGCTAATTAGGGGAGCTATGCCATCAACCTTATCTTCCAACCCCAAATAGCTTTTGATAAAGATCTATCTAATGCAGTGATACCAGCCTGCATTTCAACTGTTGGGTCTCCTGCAGAAAATGGTGGTGAGTAGCAAAGTCTCAAAGGAGGTCACCCTGTAGTTACAGGTACCTTCAAGCAGCTGCGTAAATTGATTTAATTTTTCCTTTTATCTTTTGGATGAGATGGTTATGAAAGGCCTATAAGAATAAGGTTAACAAATTCAAGAAAATACCTTCCCTATTCAGACCTTTCTCCCTCCCCTTCTTTCAGTGAGGAAGGCGAGTTTTGTGGTTGTGCGGGGGGAAGAGGGAGATGCAATACACATTCCTCTTCCTTCAGAAATGTTGGATACTCCAGAAACTCTCTTTGAAAGTGTCACTCTTAAACACTGATACTTGAGAGTACATGGATCAGAAGTTGAGTGTGATCAGAAGATTCCATAAATAAAAGTGTAAAAGCACAAATCCACAGAGAAGCTGTATAATATATATGGCAGCAGTTTCTGTGAAACCCATATAGTGTAGATTGGTGTTGGGACACCTTCTTGGGCTTTTTAAACAGGTGTGAATGCCATTGCTGTCACTGAAAACATGACTCACCAAAGGGGAGTTCTTTGCCTTTAAATTTCTTTGGGGGAAAATTTTGAAGCTTTCAAAAGAGTTTTGAAAGTTTCTGTCTTGACAACCTCTTTACTGGGTTATAGTGGCTTAGATGAATGATTTTAGAGGTTTTTCAGCAGCGATGTAGTTAAGCTGAGGCTGAGCCTTCTCAGGCAGACTCATAACACTTACAGAAAATGCATTCTTAGGCATTCATATGCAACCTCCTACCTGGAACTCCTGCCTGAACATCTGGAAGGCAGGTGACAGGGAAAGAAAGGAAAAAAAACTTTATCGACTTATTTTCAAAATGGGGAAAAACCGTAGTGGTGATGTGACCAAAAGTGATCTGAGCCCAAGAGAAAAGATTTTCATCTTGTAGGAGTTCCTGAATATCTAGAAGAGCTTCGTGAAATTGCACTGGAGGTTCTGTGATTCTGTGAAGAGATACATGTCTTGTGTCTTCATATGGGACTTTTCTGTCCTCCTTTGGTATTTCCTCTTCATTTTGAAGATGCACTTTGTGAGCAGGGAATCAAATTTGTCTGAATGATCTGAGTACTTCTCTAAATTACACCTATGGTTTGATTGCCTGTAGTACATACGATTTTGATTACGAACCAAGTTAAAATGCTTTTTGTTTGTTTCAACTTAGATCTACAGAATTCAAGCTGCGGTGATGACGCGGGGAGGGCTGTAGTTTTCTCGTGTGGCCTGTCCCGGGTAACCTGGGTTATTGTCTTGCCCCATCTAGTGGCCAAAACTGGATGGCTGAAAGTAAAAACGAAGCTGATAAAGTGTTTAAGATGTATTAAGTTGTGCTATGTTTCCTCTTTTTTTAAAAGGAACTCTTCAACAATCATTCCTGACTTTTAGAATTAAGTGGGAATTCTACAATAGTTCCTTTAATGCCATGAAAACACTGAATGACTGAAAAATGGCATCTACCTTTAGTTTTATGCTTACCAAGTGTTACTGTTTTCTGTCTCCTGTTTTACATCCTTCTTAGCCTTTTTGGCATAGTATATTTATTATTTGTGCTCTGTTATCCCTTTTGTTTTGGTTTTGGATGACACTTTGACAAAACAGTGGTAAAATTAACCTCACACTGACAAACTCTGAAAATGGATAGGTTTCTAGAAAACCCCAGGAAATGCAGTTAACTGAGTGCTGTACCCTTACTTGTGGCAATGCAGGGCTCTGGGGAAGAAGGGGAGCTACAGAAACATTGCTGGATCAGAATTCAAGATTTGCTACTTAAAAATATAAGAATAAAAGGAATAATAGGATTTAAAACCAAAATACTTTGTCCTGTTTTCTAAAAACAGTGGTCAGGAAGAGAACAACACCTTTTTTTTCTTTGTTTTGCAGGAAGAACTTTATGGGGAGAGAATAGCTTTTTATTATAGAATGAATACAGCTTTCCTGACATCCCTAGAGCACTGTGGAGCCAGTGCTATTACAATGTAAATGTAAATTAATCTGTGTTCTGATTTCTGTTTGCTGGCCTGCAGGAAAGGTCAGACATTTTACTTCACCTAGTGCTGGGATGAATCTTAAAATACAGCAGTTTTCTAGAACACCCTTTGTAGTTCCTTTTGGCTGTTTTAGGAAGGAGACCAGTTCAAGCATCTTTTAGTGTAAATACTAAGCGCACAGAAATTACTGTATGCACATGGAGTGATAGCTATTAGTGTATTGCTGGTGTCCATATTCTTAATAGATGCTTGATGAGTTAGGTAATACAAATATGCTTTAATATGGCCTAATTCAGTGTGCCCATACCTCAGAGAGAGGGCTTATATTAAATGGTGTCAAAAACCCAAGGAATTCTGCAGTTCTGCAAAACAAGTAGAGAAAGTTTGTAAGATAGTGAAGTATTAGTAATATTGAGGTCACAACACTGCTCTCTTCATGTGGAACATCACTGGTTGCTCTGACCTTGTAAAGCTAAAGAGGACAAGAATTTAAGAAGTAAGAGAAAGCTTTCTGGTCTTGTTAGGCTTTGTAAAAGGTATTTTATAGGAGGAAGTAAAAAAACCCTGTCTTTAGTTCCATGTAAAAGTCTCTGGGAAGATTAATGAAGTTGCTGCCCATAAGTAATACATCATGGATATATTTGAGGAGGAAGGAAAGAGTTGATTAAGCTCTTCAACATTGAAATGAGGACAACGGGTATGAACAAACTTTACTCATTGGATTTGAAGTGAAAATTAGAATGTTTCTTGTCAATAATTGGATTAATCTGATGATTAACTTTCCAGCGACAGTAGTAAGATCAGTACAGTGGGATGAAACACAGAGGAGAGAGCTCAGCAGTGCAGGGGCCCCTTCCCCTCAGCCGTTTCCACTGTGGCATGGAACATGTCCCGTACTTCTATTAATACTCCTTGTGGACTTTACCAGTAAAAATCCCTTCACCCTCAGGCCCGTCAGTGGCCCCAGGCACAGTCCTGTACCCTCTGGAAATGGTCCCTGGCTGTGTCCCATGCCAGGCTCTGAGATGGGTGATCTGAGAGAGAGCCCTCCTGGGTCTCGTGTCCCCGGTTCTTGTCGAAGGGGCCTTGCCCAAAGGGAGCAGGATAATGAGTACAGGGTGTGAAATGGTGTCACCTGCACTGACACCTTCCTTTTGCTTAATTCTTGCAGGAGTAGGGTTTAAGCATAATCAGTACCTGCACACAGACATGGTGGAGTATTGATGAGGTTTTTTTACTGTAGGTGCTAACAAAAGCCAGAAGCTCGCAGCTGAAGGATTAAAGTGGGAAGTCAGACATATTTTTAACACCTATTGTAATTCAGGTTGTGGTAGTTTATCAAACAAAGTGGTAGATACTCCATCACAGGATTGCATGTCTCTAAAAAATGCGCTCTAATTCATCTGTGGATTTATTAAGTTTAATACAGGAATCTCTAGGCAGAATCCTCTGGCCTGTGTTATCTGGGAGGTCAGAATTCACAGATCTCAATGGTTTCTTTTGCCTTTAAGAGCTGTGAATCGAGAAAAAATCTGAACGCTCAAAAGCACTATGAATTTTTAATCATACCATTTTGCACATTTTGCTTAGTACAAGAACAGCTCACATTATTAGGTAGCATGTTAGAAAGAAAACTATTCATGTGTTTAATTCTCTGTGCTCTAAAGATGTCGTCATTACTACATTCTGAAGTGCACAGTTGGTTTAAATGAAGAAATTGCTGACTCCAGAGTGTAGGAAAAAAAAAGAAACAGTTTTTGGAAGAGTTCAGAAGGTGACAGTATCTCAGCTTTTCAGGTTTTTTAAATTCTTCTCTTAAGTACTCTAATAATACCTTCCAATTGGGTTGCTAGTTAACAAAATGAATCTCATGTAGTAAAGAGTAGAATATGTGAAGGCCTATCCTGTTTTAATAACAGCTATCTTTGATCCTTGTTGATATCTTAATGCAATTACAGTATCTTTAGTTTTGGGGTTTTTCTTTAAAAATCCTTGCATACTGAGGTACCTTGGTGTACTTGAAGGACAAAAGTTGAGCTTCCCAGTAGAAAAACAACACTTAGGCTTGATTTGTTTGATTGTTTTTTTTTACTTTTACTTTCATTGAATGTATTGAGTACATTTTCAACAGTGAGAATTGTGAATGCTGAGCATTCTGCAGATCGGGCTTACTCTGAATTTTGACTCAGCGGACGTTGCTTTTACCATAATGTGACCCTGCAGAATTCACCAGCAGCAGACAGTTATTAGGGAAGAGCCCATCCAGTCAGGCACAGCTTCCCTAATCCAGCTGCAAGGAGAGTGGTTCCGTGTGAGCTCTGTGCTTTTACAGGCTACTCTCTCTTCCAGGGCACTTAGCAGTGAAGCTGGGGCAAGCTTGCCAGGGAAGGTATTTTCACCTCAGTTCTCGTCTGACTTGCATTGGTGAATTTGGTGTTACAGACAGCTCCTACAAACGAGCTCAGACTGTGCTGAGTCTGCTTTCTGGTGATAACCCATGGGGCTGCGTGATGAGCTGCATTGGCAGCTGGAGGTCTGGGTGCACAGAATGTGCTCTTACACATAACCAGAAAAAACACCTACCTCTGTAACTCCTTGTAATCTTATTTTGAGGTGAATATTCCCGAGTGAATTCTAGTCAACTGCAAATGGATACATCACTCACTAGAATGTTTTGCAGCCCCATTTCACGGTGAGAGCACAGCAGTGCAGGTGATGAGGGTGATGAGAGTCGCTGTGTTTGTAGGTGGTTGAGCTGAAGCCGGGTGGAAAGGACATTCCCGTCACCAGCGCTAACCGGATCGCGTACATCCACCTGGTGGCCGACTACCGGCTGAACAAACAGATCCGGCAGCACTGCCTCGCTTTCCGTCAGGGGCTGGCCAATGTGGTGAACCTCGAGTGGCTTCGAATGTTTGATCAGCAGGAAATACAGGTACTTCTGCTTGAAGCTGCAGAAAACAATGGTTCTAAACAGGAATAATTGCTGATTTTTGCCTGTAATGCAACGGTCTAATTTCCTTTGTCATTAGGTTCTGACTTCCGGTGCACAAGTTCCTATTAGTTTGGATGACCTTAAATCTTTCACAAACTATTCAGGTAAGCATATTTTGCTGAAGTAAAAAAATTTATTATGAATGACTTGGGAATAAATAAACTTGCTTTTTATCCTACTTTTTAAGAAAAAGTTGCAGGGTCATTCTTGTTACCTTTGGCCAAATTCGGTAGATGGGCCTAAATTTCAGAAAATTGGCTAAAATTACGACCCAATTTTATAAATGCTGGGAAATTGAGATACGCAGTTTATTTTATTCACACACTTAAATGCAAGTTTATAGCCAGATAATTCGAGGGTGTTTCTTTTCTAAATTAAAGTTAGTCAATTACTGTGTCTGGCTGATCTGAAAATAAGTCTGCAAATGACTTTGGGATAGTAGTTTCTACTACCACATTCAGATATTTACCATTTCTGAAGAGAAAGATAATATTTTTAGCTTGTAAGAATTTTTTCCCTGCATTTATCATGAATGTAATCAGAAAATAGCTACCAAATCATCAGTTCACATCTGGGGATTCATTCAGTAACATCCTGGGTCTTGCAGATTTTTTGCACTCTTGGAGTGAAAAGGCAATAATCCGAAGTTACTAGCTAAATGCTAAACTAAGTAAAATTAATTTAAAATAGGATTCAGTGAAGAAAACTGCATTTAAGAAGCTGAAGGATATAGTAGCCATAGGTAAGCAATGAAACTGAAATTGCAGTGATCAGAGACTTGTAGGTACTGGGAGTTTGCAATAAGAATTTATTTCTTACATAAAAATATTCTGGCTGTAAATCATTTAAATCTCATTGTAGGTGGCTACACAGCAGACCATCCTGTAATTAAAATATTTTGGAGAGTTGTGGAGAGCTTCACTGATGAAGAGAAACGCAAATTACTCAAATTTGTAACGAGCTGCTCTCGACCACCTCTTCTGGGGTTTAAGGTATGTCCTCTGACTTCCTGTCAAGCTTTTGGAAATGCTTCAGATGTTGATTCAAGTTTTTCTTGTCTAGGAATCTACAATTTGAGAATACTCATCCGTGACTACAGAAACAGCTTCAGTGTTTGCATTTCCATGCATAATAAGTACCGTTTTAAGATATGTAATGAAGTGTTCTACTGCTTTCTATTTTAATTGTGAAATTTGATAAGCCTACAAACCCATTGATTAGAGCACTTGCTGCATGCGATGGAAGGTCCTTGCTGCCATTTAATGTTACTGTGCAGAAGCAGAATTGCTACCAGTTTCAAGCAACAGGTTGAGTTAAGCATAGTGTCTTCTAAGTCAGGCAAAAGAGAATTTAGGATATAAAAGCAGCTGTTAAATTTGATCCTTTTAAATTAACCATTTGAAGCAGGACATACATTGTCTTCTAATTCCCATGTATCTGCTTATGGGTCACAGCTCATTACCCTTAGGAGCAAAATATTTAGTTGCAGTCTTCAGATTGCTATTTACAGGGAAGCTTAAGTATGAAGAAAAATTTGCTGTACTGCTGGTAAAACTAAAGAGAGACCAAGGCAAGGGGAAGACATTTTGAAACTAGATTGTGGGGATATTCTACCCATGAATTTCACTGGACTGCAGAATTTTGGCTACGAACCAGCCATCATGTCATTTCCCCTAAAATGTGGGAACATTCAGTGCTGTGTGGTGGTGTTACCATGTGGATAGGCAACATCCCCTATCTTCAATATCTGTAATCTATCGCTCATTTACACTCCTTTTATAGACACCTAGGATTGGAACTGGCACTTTCAGCTGGCAACTGGTCTGACTGTTCCGTGTATCAACTTCGGGATGAAATGAGTCATGTCTTAGACTCCCCAAAACATGCTGAGTAGATCCCCTTTAACAGTACAGGGTGTCCATAGATTTGGATATGGAGACAGCGGAGATGGCTGTTGAATCACATGAATCCTGTCTAGGGTATTTGCTGATTGATTTATGTGATTCCTTATTTAAAAGTCTGCAGGCATTTCTCCTGAACCCTCCAAGTCTGTGTGATTATCACTGTACAGTGTTCTAGCAATGAATGGGATTTTACAGGACAGCGGGAAGAGCAATTGGAAAACTCTGGGATGAGACCAAGATAAAACAGTGCACATCAGTCACGTGAGGAAGGGAGAATTGGGAAACAGCTGGGGAAACCAATTCAGCAGAAGTTCCCATTTCTTGTCATCCTCTTTTAATTACAAGGGGAGAGGAGGAGATGCAGATGTAGGTACCCAGCTTTGAGGTAGCCAGTGTGACATTTGAAGAGATGGAGGAAGTGAATCAAAAATCTAAAAATATTAAGGCTGACAGTGACACATTAGAAAGAAGCTAAATGTGGAAAGCTGAAGTTTGTGCGTTCACTTGGGAGATGGGCCACAAACTGACTGTAACATAC
This sequence comes from Mohoua ochrocephala, assembly GCA_013398855.1. Lineage (NCBI taxonomy): Eukaryota > Metazoa > Chordata > Aves > Passeriformes > Acanthizidae > Mohoua > Mohoua ochrocephala. The sequence continues at coordinate 279,085 of VZTA01026522.1, forward strand.
GTGGCTAGGAAAAAATGGAAGCAAATTAGTCACCAAATTTTCAGCATGAAAGCGGTAAGTTAAAAGATGAATTCACTGTACAAGGGGCTTGCATGCTCAGCCACAGGCAGCAGTGTTGGCAGAGGAGAGCAGCTGAAAGGGCGTTAGAGCCGCTCTGCTGGCAGCTCTGAGCGGGACCTTGGCAGTAGCGCAGGGTGGCTGCAGCAGGACCTGTTAACAGGGATTTACCTCTAAACCAGGGGCTTGCCAGGAAGTGTCAGCCAGAAAGGGCAGTGTGTGACTGGTATTGTCATCATCAGGAATGTCTCGGTAGCCCATGGCAGTGTTGTTTGGAGCGTTGGAGGTGCAGAGTGTGAAGCCACAGGAGTGCTGAGTATTACCAGCCAAGTAACTGTGTGAGCCTGTTTATGTTGATGGGAGACGTGAACACAAACCATCTTCAAAATGTGTTTGCAATTTTAGTGTGTGTGTGTATTTTTCTGAGAGAAACACAATTTCTGGTTCTCACTCTGAAATTTTCTGTGTATGCTTTATATTGTGGGACCAGCATGTGTTTCTTCAAGTTAGTGCGTGTTGATTTAAGATTAGGAAATATATTGACAATCATAGCTTATAGATAACGTAGTCTAGCTTTGCATCATTTAAAAATTTTAAACTTTCATTGCCAGAGTCAGGTTCAGAATAACATTTACTAAAGCTAATTAAAGTTTAATAAGTTGAATAAATGTGATTGTTACGGACAAAAAAAAATCATTAAAGCGTGGTTGAAAATTGTTAAGTTCCAATCAGGTCACATAATAAATTGATGATACTTTTCCCTTCCAAACTATTGCAGTTTCCCGCTGTACAGTATTTAATTATGCAACAAATGGTGCCCTTGGCATGACATTTCAATTTAGAACTCCATTTTTCCATTTTTAAAGCTAGAGTAGGGGAATTCAATTAGCATTTTGAAAGGAACACTAAAAACGCAACATTTTAGCCGTGAAATACTTTTAAGGCCTCCATTTGAACAATAATTTAGCTTAGAATCTCACTGACCTTTTGCCTTTGGAGCTGGATTTTTTTTCCCGTTTCTAAAATCAGAACTTTTTTACCTCAGGCAAGCATTTGATAAAATGAATACTGTCTTGCCAGCAAAAGCAGTGCTTTGGAGGTAACAAATAAATATATTTTTCTCTATACTCTTTCTTGGAAGAACATAAATGAGATATTATTAAAACAATTAAATATTACATACAAAATGTCTTTAAAGTGTGTTCTTCAGATCAGTAGTTAACACATCAGAAGAATAATCAGGGTTTGACAAGTTTATATCATTACAGACTCACTATGCACATTGATATTATGTTTTTGTAGCATTGTAAATTTGTACGCTAGACTGTATGAACAATAACAAATCATTACATTTTCCTCAGAATCACATAAATTGCTTTGTGGGTTGCAAATTAGTGGATCTTGTTGGGACAAGGCAGAGGAAGACACTACGCAATCCAAGAGTGGTTTTGGTGCTGTGAGGAATGAAAGAAATGCCATTTGAGTGTCATTGTGACAGGTTTTCATCTAGTGATTTACTTCATAGAAATGTGTGCCAGCTGCTTACAGGGTAGATTTTGGCTTGTATACCTTTTTTTGATATGTGGTTGTTTTTTGTTTTGGTTGCCTTTTCCAGGAGTTATATCCTGCATTTTGCATTCACAACGGAGGATCTGATTTAGACAGGCTGCCTACTGCCAGTACCTGCATGAACTTGCTGAAGCTTCCCGAGTTTTACGACGAGAATCTGATGCGAAGCAAGCTCCTCTATGCCATTGAATGTGCTGCTGGATTTGAACTCAGCTGAGTCCAACCCATGCTTGTTTGGATGATCTGCAGAGGAACGAACCAGTGCCTACTCTATAAGCAGCACCCATACCCAAGCAGTTTTAAGGGAATTCTGTCTACATTTCTGCAGTTCTTGTGTCTTACCAAATGCCCTCAAATAGGTTTCATTTCTAAACACGATTTCTTAGTTAGCTTTCATTACTGAATATTGCGTTGACACTGCTTTATGACTCAGAACAATGAATGCTGTGTGCAGCGTGGCTGATTTCTGTGTTTATGTGAAGAAAGAGCACATTTAAAGAACAGTGACATCTCAGTGAAATTAACCAAAGATGAAGCTTTGGCTTTGTGCTGTTCAAACATAAATAATTTTGCAAACTGGCAATAAAGTTGTGTACTGTGCGGTGCATTGGGATGAGACAGGGCTAACATCCTGCAATTAATCTTTTAGCTGGAAGGCAAGCAGATGTTTGCAGATATCCCAGAACTGAGAGGATGAAAATGCTCATTAATGACAACCTAACATCTTATCTTACATTGTAGAGTTGTTTACAAATCATAGAGAGATGGGCAATCACCAACCATATGAAGTTCAACCAGGGCGAGTGCCAGATTCTGCCCCTGGAATGGGGCAACCCTGGATGTGTGTACAGACTGGGGAATGAAAAACGGGAGAGCAGCTGTGGAAAGGGTCCTGGTTGACAGAAAGTTGAACATGAGCCAGCAGTGCCCTGGCAGCCAGGAGGGCCAAGGGTGTCCTGGGGCACAGCATCTCCAGCCAGGCAAGGGAGGGGATTGTCCCGCCCTGCTCTGGGCTGGGGCGGCCTCACCTCGAGCCCTGGGGGCAGTTTTGGGTGTTACAATATAAAGAAGACATGAAGCCATTAGAGGGCATCCAGAGGAGGCCATGAGGGTGGTGAAGGGCCTGGAGGGGAAGCCATGTGAGGAGTGTCTGAGGTCATTTGGTCTGTTGAGCCTGGAGAAGAGGAGACTGAGGGGAGACAGGCACTGATCTCTTCTCTGTGGTGACCAGTGACCGGACCTGAGGAACCAGCATGGAGCTGGATTGGGGAAGGTTTAGGTTGGGTATCACGAAATGGTTTCTCACCCAGAGGGTGGTTGGGCACTGGAACAGGCTGCCCAGGGACGTGGTCACAGCTCTAAGGCTGACAGAGCTCAAGGAGCGTTTGGACAGTGCTCTCAGACACTTCTTGTTTCTCTTGGGGTGTCCTGTGCAAGACAGGAGTTGGACTGGATCGTCCTGATCGATCCCTTCCAACTCAGCATAGTCTATGATTCTGGTTTTGAACTGATTTTGTTTTATACTACCTTCCCTCAAGATGGTAGGCACTGAGATAAAAGGGGTGTAATATTCCATTTGTGCTTTCTGAAACACCTTGAAGAAATAGGATTTGCATTATTTTAAGTTCAACCTTTGCTGCATCCTTATCACGTGGACACTGTTCTGAATGGATGTGACTTTCCAGGTTTTCTCTGTTCTGTTTCTGTCTTTTGTGCCAGGTTGGTTGGTTGGTTTTAAATGAGTCAGTCTCCTATTGCATACACAGTACATAGAGAAATCATCACTTTGGAAAAATATACATGTAATAGTTATTAAAATTATTTGAACCAAAGTTATCAGGCTTTATCTTTTATATTTGAAGCCTGCGGTGGTCACATTCCTTTTCCCTATCATTTCTTTCCATCTTAAATACCATATCTGTGCTGTAGACACTAATCAAATTAACTTTTTTTGTGATTAAACAGCTTTTATATCCATTTCCCTGCAGTATTTCTGCTGAGAAAAGTAAGTGGGAATATGCTGCTTAATATCATTTAATATGTAGGGAAAAAATTGCTTTCATCTGGAAGGAGCTGATCCTCTAGTAGTAGGCACATTGTAGGGTTTCGTATGCAAACTGCAGTGAGTTTAAAAAAGGAATTCTAGTTCAGACTGTAAGATTCATCAGTCCATCCCTCTGAACTTTACTTTTATATTTTAAATCATCAGAAATTACAATCAAATTTGTATTCATCTCTTATGCAAAAAAATATTTTGCTGTTACTGGAAACTCTGCTGGATTTCCTATTTAATAAGCAGTAACCAGCAATATCCTTTTAAATGTGGGGAAACTGAGTGGTTTTAAGATGTTTACTAGTAACCATATAAAAATGTATAATTTCTTAATTTGGGTAATAAATGAAGTGTTAAAATACTATTTGTAGTCTTGATGTACAGAAATAAAATGATTGGTTTTCTTTTTGGTTTTGCTTTAGGCTTTTTATTTATGTTAAATGTTACATACCCAACCTAATTCTTTATCCCAAATTCTTTTCTTGTATATTTTTCTACATAAATTATGGAACTTGTAAAGAAGTTGAAAAAGAGATCAGTAATAGTGAAACTGCCTCCCCCTAATTGCAAAACCTGAACACTTCTTTTAGATAGCATTATTTATTTTAGAACCTAATGCTTTAAATATTTTGAAATTATTTTTCAATTCCATTATTTTGCTACATTGGGTAGTGTTGTATCTGTATTTTGTAAAATTAAATTAAATTTTTCTATTAAATATTTGTATTTTGAAGATTGTGTTGGAGTCATGCCAAGTACTGGTGACTGGTAATGTCCCCTTTGTGCTTTTGAAAAGGAGTCAGTGCCCACTATTGCTGTCTGTGGCCAGGAAAGCAGGGGGTGCCACAGGGCTGGGGGAAGTGTGACTTGCACAGAGCTGTAATTGCAGCAATCACAGAGCTGCAGAAACCTTCAGGAGAGAACTTGAGTTTGCTGAAATTACTCTTCTGTTTTATTTCTTCGGTGCGCAGCACTCGGTGATCCTGTTTGTGTATCCTGTACACGAAGTGTGACACCCTGGCACAGGCAGGGCCTCAGAGCAGTCGTAGCCCAGATTTCACTGTGCCCAGGCTGGAGGTCTGTGCAGCTTCACCACCTTCAGAATCCAGGCTGCAGTGAGAGGAGAGTGGGGCTTGCTTTTGGCAACCAGTGCTTCCAGCTCTGCCAGCTGTTTCCAGAGAGGCAGGATGAAGCACAAGTTCCTGCTTTTCAATGATCTGTTGCTGGATACTTTAAGGAACGGGAGATAAAGGTGTGAGAGGTAACAGGCATGTCCTGAGGAGCAGGGGGGTCGAAATGATCTCTTGTAGCACTTATGTAGCAAGAATTGTTTCTATATGAAACTGGATTTTCTGGATTTTAAAAGAAGAGCGAACTGTCCCCCACTTGGGCTGCTCCCAGAATTTAGGTAGGCAGAGGCAGGAGCACTCTGCATGCAAGCAGCCTGAAATACTATTGTAGATTTGATCATCAGAATTACAGCAGTAATAATGATGAGTTTGGGGTTGGTTTCTGTACAAGACAACCCTTCTTTAAAGTAAGTTTCTCTACCACAGTGTTTCATCCTCCTAGTTCAGTGCTTGCTTTTTGAAAAAGCAAGCATTTTCTGATTGGATTTTGTTTTCAAGTAAGCTTGGGTTTGTAATTTTGTAACCTGTTCTAAAAACATTTTTGTCAAGGTCTATATGATGGAAGAGTTCACAAATTTTTCTTCTCTACAAAGTTCAAAGGCGTTAAAAGTGGAATAAAGAAATAAAATTAGCACTTGGTCTCTTTATTTCAATGACTTTTTTTCCAGATGGGGGTTTAGTCCTATTAGGTGGATTAAAAAAAATAAAGCACAGCAAACCAAACCAGGAGTAATTTGCCTTGTCCTTGATATCTCTTGTCTTCCGTCATGGTCCTGCAAGCCAGACTTGTATAAATTTCACAAAAGTGATTTCTAGGGAACATTTATATATCTGCAGAAGATGAAGGATTTTCATCCAGTTTCATGTGTAAACACTGAGCTGACAAGTTTGATTTGAATAAGGAGGATATCTTCAGGTACTTTTGGGGAGGTGCTCCATAATAATAATAATAATAATAATAATAAAAGAGCTTCCTAATGCTATTAGTAGCAATGTTGACTTTTTTTTTGGCATCACTTGAGTACTATAGCACAAACATCCTAATTTAATCCTATAAAGGGGTTTGGTATTCAGAGAAAACAATTTGAGTGCAGTGAGCTCATACATTTCAGTTTCTACCAAAAACTTAGTTAAATGCCAGTGAGACAGCACATATTCTTATCACCACTGAAAAATAGTACAGCACAGAAAAAAAAAGGAAAAAACAAAAGAGGAATGTTTTGTTGGACCTGTAGTATTTGCTCATATACATGAATCTGTGTTAATAATGGTTTGTGATGTAAATGCTTGTTACTTTTTTTTTCATGATGCTTTTGCCTGTCAGTGAAGGAGAGAAGAACATGGTCTGTAAAACTGATCAGGATATCTATATTTTTATTGACTTCTGCTTTTGTGAATAAAATAATTTGAGTTTTCTTGAAACTCTGCAGAAACACTCTTTCATTTTTTGCAGTAAATTGGGCATTCTCTTGTTAAAGATTGATAGTACTGAATAGGTTCTAAAAGAATCTAATATTAACTGCTTGTTGAAGTTAGCACTGTTGGAACTGGCTGCCCGTGGCAGTGGTGGGGTCACTGTCTCTGGAGGGATTTAAAATTGCTGGAGATGTGGCACTGAGGGACATGGCTCAGTGGTGGGCTGGGCAGTGCTGGGTTCAGGTTGGACTCAGTCATCACTGAGGTCTTTTCCAGCCTAAACATTCCTATCTGTGGTTCCACTGCTTTGGGATGGTTCACACCTTCAGCTTTCGAGCTGTGGTTTCTCGCTCTGCCATGGAAGCTGCAGCGCTGAGGTTTACCTTTGTTTCAGGGTGTCTTTCAAACAGTGCACTTGCTCTGCTTTGTAAAAACTTCTTCAGAATCTTTGGAAAGAATAAAACTCCATGGATAAAAGTCTGAGAAGCTGTGATTCATAGTGAAGAATGCTACTCTGTCAGCAAACACATACAAAAAATGTGTCTTTCAGCTTCTGGAATTTTAGCACATGTGGGCCCCTTTGAAGGTGCAATTTAATTTTTATCTCCTTTGATAATTAGGCTTATCTGCTTCCCTTTGCTTATTTATTATTTTCATTGCTAAATACACTTTTAGTTCCACTTTAGTATTTACAAAGTTAGTAGTGTTCATATTTATTTTTGAATACTTAGAAATAGCATATATGCTTCAACTTACCTGCTACTAAAAATGTAGTAAACGTAAAATGACAGAAAACTCCTCTTGTAGGGCGTTTCATAATTTGTAACATGAATGAAACCACAAATGCCCAGGTATCTGGCCTGTTTTTCAGTATGTATCTGGCAGTCTGGAAGGGGCACTAAATTTCTTTTGTGTGTAGAGAGACAACACAAGGCAAAAAGTGATGATGAAGTTACACAAGTTGAATCCATTACAGAGAACAGAATGACTGAAGTCAGGAGGAATGTGTGGAGATCACCAACCCCCTGCTCAAAGCAGGGTCACCTACAGCAGGTTGCTCAAGACCTTCACCTGTGGAGTTCTGAATGTCTTCTTGGATGGAGAACCCACAATTTCTCTGGGCGACCTGTTTTCAGTGTTCAGTTAACTTCACCATAAAACGGTTTTAATCAGGTTTAAACACATTTCTTGTATTCCAGTTTTTGCCGATTGCCTCTTTTCCTGTCACTGGGCAATACTAAGGAATCTGAGGCTTCTCTGGGCTGAACAACATCAGCTCTCAGTCTTTCCTCAAATGACACAGCCTTCAAAACCTTAATCATCTTTCTCTCTGCCTTGCTTGTTAGTGAACCCAGCAGCATCTTCAAAATACCTTTTGTGGCCTTTGATGCGACTGGGGACCAAGTAGATAACACTGAATCTCTTCCTTGTCAGACTCCTGTGGTTGTTAATCAGTGGCACTTACCAGGTGGGGTTGGATTTAAGACTTTGTGGCTTTGCTTTTTGACTTCCAGCACTCCTTTGACTTTCCAAGGATTTTGCAAATCTATTATCAATGCAAAATAGCAGACTTGGTAAAAACTGAGCTCTGAATTATTTTCACAATTTTTTATAGGTAGGATGCTAAACATTGTTGTAAAAAATAGGACTAACAGTAAATCACCTAAATGTATATTTGCTTCTGCCACCAACAGTATCAAACACCCAAGAAGTGCAACTCCTGTATTTTGACTGTCTTCTGAAGGTCGAGTAGCCAGAATCCAGCAAAGCACATCAGACAGTCAAACAGGAGAAACATGGGAATTCTGACTGGCAAAAAATGGGACATAAAGGCAGGCACAGATGTCCTGCAGCTTGATTTCACACTGTCAAGGGATGAGCTTTTCTTGCGTGATGGTTAAATCGTTGCTGCATTTATTGCCAGAAGAGTTGCTCTCCAGTCTGGGACTAAGTTTCCCTGTCCTCAGCTCTGCAGAATCATACATTCTGTTTGCAAAGTTGGTTCATGTATTTATAGGAGCAGCATGCTCAAATTTCCTTCTATATTTAACATCATTCTTTTCTGCATTCCCAGAGCAGCTGTTTGTTCATTCTGCGTAACATTTAACTGAAAAGTAGTTTTGCATTATTTCTATTTTATTCTTTGTTTATAGTTACACATAGTTCTTGATTGCTGAAGAAAGAAACAGGCATTCACCAGATGGTGTTATTTCAGAACCTCCTGCTACTGCTGCTTGCCCAAATGTTAGACCTGGGAAAAGCATCTCTCCTCAGTTGCTATGTAGTTTTGCTGTATGTTGTCAAACAAACCTGAAGGAATTGTTTCCTTCTAGCCTTTGTATCTTTACTTAAGAATAATTATTTTCATTACAGCTCTGTTTTTCTTTTTCCCCTCTTCACTTTCAGGCAAACAGCAGCAGAGCTCAAAGTTCTGCAGAGATATTTTAGGTATAATTATCTGGTAGAGCTATCTGGCTATTGATGAAAAATCACATAGAATTAACTAATATTTGGCATTGTCACATGGACAGAAAAGCATATCCCTGATCAAGTTGATGAATATAAATGCTGATCAAGCCGTCCTTGCAAAGGATAAGCACTTGGCACAAGCTGTGAGAGCGTCTGACTGCCCCCAATAGTTCCTGGGTTGTTGTGTGAAGACCCAAAATAATCAGCAGGATTCCTTCTGATATTTCAGGAGGAATTGGCAAAAACATCAACTATCCTGAAGTGGTTTAACCACTTTCAAAAGCATCCACTTAGCCCAGGCTTTTGCTCACAAAGAGGAGTCCAGATAAACTTGCAGCCTCTAGATTACCTAAGACATGCTGTACCAATGAAGACTGAGGTTCTGCTCGGCAGGAAAACACTGGAGAATGCAAGTGAAAATGGGTTATTTTGTGCTTTTAGTGCTTCTACTGAAAGTTTTAAACGCTAGGTGTATTGCCTATATTTCAAGTCTAATTGTTTCTGATAAGCTATCAGCAAAAAGTTAATGCTTATATTTAATTAAGTGGCACTTTCCAGAATTACTTTGCCAACAGTACTATAATTAGATGACGTGAGAACAGCCTTTGATACATATGCTCATATTCTTTGTTAACACCAAAAATAGACTCTGTAAATCTGTAAATAGGAACACTGGGTGCATTAAGCAGCAGGGCAGAGCAGCAGGCCGGGAAGGCTACAGCCATTACCACCTCAGAAGGACTAATATTAATGTCTCTCTAATGCAGCATTTTTAAGCATTTCTTGTGTTCTGATGGGCTTTATATAATTGACCTCCATAAATCATAAAAGATGGTTTAAAAAAAGAATCTGGGAACTATGTGAATTGCTAATACCTCCTGGAATGCTGCCACATTATTTCCATCATTAGGTTATAGCTACCAGTTAGGCCTGAATTCATCTCACTTAACTTCAGGCATCTGTGAGGTAGCTGTCGAGGCACTTGCAGAGAAAAGGCAGCCCTGGGACAGAGCTCTGGTGAGCGATTCCTTCTTTACTGAAAGATTCCTTCTTTACTGAAAGATTCCTTCTTTACTGAAACACATCTCCAGAGAGGGTGGAATGAACTGTGCCCTGGAGGTGCCCTCTCCTCCCATCTCTCTCCACAGTCAATAGCCTTAAACTGGATGTTTAACTTTGAGACAGCTGAAGTTAGGTGAAGTGACCAGACCTTTCCCTCACGTTCCCAGGGGAGAGTTGAAAGTTCTTAAACAATTAAGATTCTTTGATAGCAGAGTTTATTCTGACTCAATGACTCAGCACTTGGATATCGGACTGGATCTTTGATACCAGCTTTAACAGACCCACCAGACCTCCTTTTGTTATTGGAATGTTGATGCTCTGCCAGCAACATCAGATTTAATGCCCCTTAACACAGTGCTCCAGGCTTCTGCTGCAAGAAGCTAGCCATAAAAACATAGAACACTTTGACTTCATACTTTTGCAAATACCTTTGAAGGTTTTCTGAATCTAAAAGCTTTTCAGTTTTATTAGCCCTATAAATAGATCTAATTAAACATGTTAATGAGCCAGTTATGTAATCCTTCTGGATGTCAGTAAAACTTTCCATACTGTCTCTCCCAGGATCCTTCTGGACAAAATGTCCAGCACACAGCTGGATAAACACATCACGTGAAGGGTGAGCAACTGGCTCATGGGTCGGCACAAAGGGTTACAGTGGATGGGGTTACACCAGGCTGGTGACCTGTCACTGCTGGGGTTCCACAGGGCTCCAGCCTCAGCCCTGTGCTCTTCAACATCCTCACAAATGACTTGGATGCAGGACTGGAAGGGAAACTAAGTAAGTTTGCCAAGGACACTAAATTGGGAGGAATTGCTGACTCCCTTGAGGGAAGAGAGGCCCTGCAGAGACCCAGACAAATCAGAGGGCTGGGTAATCACCAACCATATGAAATTTAACAAAGGGCAAGTGCAGGATTCTGCACCTGGGATGGGGCAACCCTGGTTGTATGGACAGACTGGGGAATGAGAGGCTGGAGAGCAGCTCTGCGGGAAGGGACCTGGGGGTCCTGGTTGATGGCAAGTTGAACGTGAGCCAGCAGTGCCCTGGCAGCCAGGAGGGCCAACCCTGTCCTGGGGGCATCAGGCCCAGCATCGTCAGCCAGGCAAGGAAGGGGATTTNCTGGCAGCCAGGAGGGCCAACCCTGTCCTGGGGGCATCAGGCCCAGCATCGTCAGCCAGGCAAGGAAGGGGATTTTCCCACTCTGCTTGAGCTGGGACAGCCTCACCTCGAGTCTTGGGAGCACTTTTAGGCACCACAATATAAGGATCTAGACAGTGTTCACAGGAGGGCTACAGAGATGGTGGAGGTTCTAGAGGAGAAGCCCTATGAGGAGCAGCTGAGGTCACTTGGTCTGTTCAGCCTGGAGAAGAGGAGACTGAGGGGAGACCTCATTGCAGTCTAGAACTTCCTCCTGAGGGGAAGAGGAAGGGCAGACACTGATCTCTTCTAGATCAGTCATGTCGAGATGACTTCAGTTGGAATGCTTGGTCATTTACCAAGGTCATTTACCACCACCAAGAGGAGCCTGAACCACAGGTGGGAGGTAGAATCTTCTTCCTTCGGTAGGAGCAGTCTGATGGATGCTGGGTTAGAGGCAGCCTCAGCCTGGAGTCTCCAGAATTACTTCCCCCCACTCCTAAGACTGAAATATAAATAGGAATTCTTTAGCTGTTACCTCTGTCCCATTGTTCCCAAGTGTCACCAAACCCACGGAGGTCCTGTGGCCCTCTGTGCCAGCCCGAGCTGCCTCCTGCAGCGATGGTGAGATTGGCTTCTGCAGGGTGCAGTACCAGAGCTGAGCAAACCTGGTGCTCACAAGTGCAAGGGGGAAAACCTCAGAGCTGGGGCACTGGGGAGATTCATGCAAGCAGCTCTGCAGGAGCTGGCTCAGGGCCCGTGGGGACAGGCTGGGGCTGTGTAGTTTTACTACGGGAGTTTTGGGGATACTGACTTTGCACACTCACCTGGATCTCTGCAGTGTGTGCCTCAGTATCCCCTGCAGTGCTGCTCTGATGCCCTTTCCATGTGCTGTTTTAATTGAAGTCACTTGCCTTTCCCTCTAACAGAGAACAGAAAATTAAATATCATGTGCACCATATGAGCAAACTTCTAAAAAGTAAATAATTCTTGTTATTGTTCAGCATTAGAGATAATCTGAGCTATCAAAGATTGTAAGTTAAAAAAAAAAGAGGTGCCCTAATAAATGATATTTGTAATTGGTGGCTCTGCAAACTGCCCGTTCTGCAAAGTCTTGGGAAGTGTCTTCATATCTTCTTCAAAGACAAGCATAAACCAATTAAAATATATTCTGGATTTTTTAAAAAAAATAATTACACAATCTTTTGTTTCCATCTATAACTTTGTTAGGGAACATTTATTTACATTCTCAGTGTTTTGCTGTAGAAAATGCCAAACTGCATCTCGTACAGCTCAGCCTGCCCTCAGCTGTGAGCAGGCACTTTACCTTCTCATACCTTCCTGGTCTCTAAGCCTTCCCAAATATTATTCCTATATCTGAAGGATGCTGCTAAGCAGGGCTATGTTGTCTAGAGTCAGAAGAGTGTTAGAAAATCTAGGGGCAAATTAATGTAACGATAGCCATTGTGTTAAAGAAGCCATGGTCCTGGTTGCGTCGATGCAGGCAGTGATTTGATTCCAGCCCTCTAGTTCCACGTGGAATCATGCTTCTTTGCCATGTTCTGTTTGCTTGGATAAATAGAAAGTTTTATGGTTGGCATCCATCATACCTTAACTGTAATATAAAATCTGCTCTTTAAACTATTAAAGCAAAGAAACTGCCTCGTGCAACTTCTGTCTTGTTTACTGCAGCTCAGGTTTTAGGGCTCTTCATACTTTTTTTCTCCCCTGTAATCGGTTATGGAAGGTTGGGGAGAAACCTTTATTTCCACATTTCCAAGAAATGTTTGAAGGACTAAATCAAAATTTTATATGGTCTCCTCCCACACCACACAGTACTGACCTGCCTTTGCACTTGCCAGGCTGTGAATCCTTTGAGGTCTGAACCTCGCCCATGAGGAAGAGCCAGTCTAACCTACTAATCCTTTGGGTCTTTTCTTTCAAAGTGGATCAACAACTTGGACTTCACAGCTACTCGCTGATGAGAAACTAATAATGGAGTGAGGTGTCTCTTTGATCTAATTTTGAAGAATTGTTTCCACGACCACAACTTAGCATCAATAATCAACAATATTTCTTTTGAAGCTTGTATTTCCCCAAAGCACCAAGCCTGTGTTTAGGGTTGTCCTACTACTTGTCCTGCTGATTTGTTTTAGGTTTTCCTCTGTCTTATTCCAAGCTGGCTTTTGTCTTTTTGAACTGACCCCACTCCCACACAAACATTTCCTAAATACTGAGTAGCCTTTTAATTGACTTTATTTGGGAAGCACACATTTCAGATGTGGAAACTCTCTAACTTCAGTTTGGTGATCTATAAATTAATGCCTCTGCTTTTTAAATAAGGGGCAAGAAATAAAATTTTACAGCAATTTAAAGCACGCACAAAGTCTACATTTCGAAAATAGAATAATAACTTTGCTGCCCCGTACTTTGCTCTCAGCCATGGCACTCAGAAAACCACGTACTCGAATATAAGCCAAAGGATACTCCAGTATGTTCACCCAGCGCAGGACTGTCCAGGTGCTACATGGAGTGAGAGGAACCTGGCCTCAAAGGAATTGTGTGCTAGAGTTACAATTTTTGAGACTACAATTAAACACGCAAGGGGGAAGAAATTTTGTCATCTCACCTCTAGCAGCCAAACTCACCTATTCAAAGAGTGTTTCTTAAAATTATCAGTTGTTTTTTCACCTGTTCCTACACCACCACACCCAGGCATCACTTTTAGCATTTCCCCTCACAGAATCCCAGAATGGGTCACAGTTGGAAGGGACCACAGTGGGTCATCCGGTCCAACCTCCCTGCTCAAGCAGGGTCATCCCAGAGCACATGGCACAGGATTGCATCCAGATGGTTCTGGAATATCTCCAGTGAGGGAGGCTCCACAGCCTCTCTGGACAATCTGTTCCAGTGCATGGTCACCTGCACGGTAAAGAGGTTCTTCCTCATGTTCAGGTGGAACCTCCTGTGCATCAGTTCCTGCCCATTGCCTCATGTCCCTTTGCTGGGCACCACCGAGCAGAGCCTGGTCCATCCTCTCGGCACCCCCAAATTTTTGAGAGCAAAATAAGACACAGAAGGGGAAGAATTTTTGTCATCTCACTTCTAGCAGCCAAACTCACCTATTCAAAGAGTGTTTCTTAAAATTATCCTTTTTGGTTTTTTTCCTCTCCTTTCCCCTCAGCTGCACACCTGGGCATTGCTTCACAGAACCACATTGTCAATTAGGTTGGAAAAACACCTCTAAGGTCATTGAGTCCCACCTCTGACTGACCGCCCCCATGTCCACCAGACACGCTGTGACACACTGGAGCAGGAGCGGCCCTCGCTCCTTTTGGGCGCCCGCGTCCCCACACACACAGACAGACACACA
>VZTA01026524.1:0-14009 GCA_013398855.1 Mohoua ochrocephala
GATCCACCTACAGCCCCTGGAGGACCCCATGGCAGAGCAGGTGGGTGCCCAAAGGAGGCTGTGACCCCCTGGGAAGCCTGCACTGGAACAGGCTCCTGGCAGGACTTGTGGACCCACAGAGAGAGGAGCCCACACCAGAGCAGGTTTGCTGGCAGGACTTGTGACCCTGTGGGGGACACCCGCTGGAGCAGTGTGTTCCTGAAGGACTGTACCCTGTGGAAAGGACCCAAGCTGGAGCAGTTTGTGAATGGCTGCAGCCTGTGGGAAGGACTCACACTGAAGAAGTTGGTGGGGGATTGTCTCCTGTGGGAGGGATCCCATGCAGGAGCAAGGAGAGCGTGTGAAGAGTCCTCCCTCTGTGGAGGAAGGAGCAGCAAAGATAGTGCAAGATGAACTGACCACAACCCCCATTACCCAAAAGAGAAGGATACATGCCTGAATTGTCATCTAAAGGATTGTGGAACAGGTGGAAATCTCTTAATGAATGTTAAAGTAAACAGAAATGCTAGAACAATATTGCACAGACATGAAGAGGAGGCAGGGGCACAGCAGAGTGCTGCAACTATATTTAGTCTTTACACAGTGGGTGTCTGCAGAGGACGTGGAAGGAGACTCGAGGTGTGCGCCAAGAAATGGAGGAATTTTTTTAGGAAGCTAGTTGCACTAGAGAATTCAATTCCTTGAATTCTCGTATTTGGATATAAAACCAATGAAATCAATAGTAGCCACTCCTTCTATGAAAAGAGCTGCATGTTTGCTAGATTTTTCTAATGAATTATGTGTAAGCATGGAAAGATGCACCAGTATGAACATAAACAAAGGCTCTTGAAAGAGTTATAGCTTCAGAGGTTTTAAGATTGAGGATCATTAATAATAAAGGATGACTGAGATCATCTTTGACATAGTACTGGTTTTCTTATGGTTTCCAGGGTAAAAGTTCCCAATAAAAATAAAGTAATGAAAAGACCAATATAATCAGTTGGTTGTAGTTGAACTTGAAAATATGCTTAATTCTCAGGTTGTGTTGGGTTTGGTTTCTTGTTTGTTTTTGCTGGGGTTTTTTTATATATCAAAAGCTTTTCACAGCTTCAAAGGTTTTAGGATTTAATTTTGTTTATTGTAAGGGTTACTGCTTTAATTCCAGGTTGAGCTGTATTTCATATCTTAATGACTGAAAAGACATGTGCCTTAGTTGTCCTTGGTCTGAGTAATATGAATCATATGAATATGTAATATGAATATCATATGAATTTCAGTAATAAGAAAATATACATATCGTTATCCAATATATAATAAGATTGATCACTGTGTAGCAAAGAAATGCAAAACATGCTTTAGTGTCCAGGTTCTTGAGCTTCTATATCGCTTAAAATAATAACTTCTACCTTGATTACAAACTAGAAAATTCTGGTTCCTTTGGGATTTTATACTTCATTAAATGTAATCTACTGCTACAAGAGTATAAGATCACACCACTTGAATTGTGTTTGGGTTTTTTCTCTGTAATATGTATGTTGTGTTTCAGTGTTCTGGGGTTGTTTTGAGGGTTTTAATTTTTTTTTTTTAAATTTTGTTTCCTGATTGGGTGGTGGTTGTTGTTGTTGTTTTGGGGGTTTTTTGTTGTTGGTTATATTAAAAAAAAATCATTTTCTGTTCCCAGGAGAAAAATATGTGGGCTTTTAAAGAAAATGTTTAGCATGTGGAAACTTTTCTGCATGCAAAAGGTGCTATGAAGCTGTTTAGTGATTTGAAATGTTAAAATATCTCTCATGGGAATGAGTGAATGAATGAGCAGTTGATTTTATCAGGCAGGTAGGAGAAGAAAATTGTACAGATGTGGTTAATTGTTCCAAATGCACCCATATTCTCAAGCATCTACTATCTTGTTATTGCCTCTTCTTGTGAATTTGCACTCCATTGTGTAAGAATATCTACATATTTTACTGAACGTTCCTCCTTCTGTAAGAGCAGTTTGAGGAGCGTTCGGTCTGTCAGTATACGGGAAACAGCTGTTAAGAACTCCAATTTTATTCTCTTCCTTTTGGAAAAAGAGTAGGAAGTGATCAGATTTTTCAGCAAGCTGCTTTGTATTAAACATCAAATTCAGGAGTTCCCAGGGGTGCTGTTAGATGTGCTATGATAATGGCTGCTGTGCTGTTGGAAATAGCAGTTGGTGAGGCTGCAGTGTGTACGCAGTAATGTGAATGTTCCTGTTTGTGTGAGCTGCTGCACATTCATACCCATGCGTGAGCATTTGTCAAATCTCTGTTCATCCTTTGATCATATCACTTTCACAGGTAGTTTATGAACCACGCACAATCGTTTGTAGGAGCTGGAAAGGCTTAGTTTAGAAAACACAAAAGAAAAAGGAACACCATCACCTGCGCCACTCTCACCCCTCCAAAAAATCAAAACCAAGCGCAAACCAAAACAAAAACACCATGAAACAAGTAAACGTTTAGCTAATGAAGTACACTAAGATGTTTTTATGAATAAGTCATTGCTCTGTCTATTTGTTAAACTGATTGACAGAGGGAATGGAAGTGATGCACTAGAGTTGCAGCATTCCTCCTGCCTCTGATGTCTTACAGGACTCTGCATTAGATCATTAGATCTTGCATTAGATCATGATGGATTGTAATGTCTTTGCAAACTCTGTAACTATTTACAAAGTTGCTCAGGTTGTTGTCTGGACTTAAACAAATTAGGATACAGAAAGTGATAAGCAACTGTGTAGCCCCCCCCCCCCCGCCGCCTGTTTATTCAATTTAGAAAGAAACCCTGATAGCTAGACAAAAACCTCATGCTAGCCTATATTCACAGCTATTTTTTTAATGGAACATTACTTCATGCTAATTGTCCTGGTGTAAGAGAGACCAAGCCAGTTGTTTGTTTTACTGTAGAACATACTATTCCTTGTTCTATGAACCTATGTGTACGTTTTCTTTGTCATTCATGATTGTGCCATTGAATCAAGATGAATGTCTCACCAGTGATACTTTTGCTCAATTTTTTTTTTTGAGTTTCTAGACTGTAGCAAAAATAGCAGGTATTTGAGATCCATAAAAACACTTTTCCTAAGCAGCATGTGGATAATTTCTGACATGGACAGAGATTAAACATTTATCTTCAGATGCATCGTTGAAGATGGGAGATAATTGAGAAGAAAGTATAGCTGCAAAGCATAGTTCCCTTGGCCTGGACAAAGGACAGTTTTCCTACCCAATTTCTACTGCATGTGTGTTTTTTGTGGTTCTGTAAATCCTTTCAGCGAAGGAAGAACTTGTGACCTCTTAATAAGTGGATACTGACCAGCAGTGTAAGAAGTTTATCAAAGGCTTTTATGACAACCAAACATAAATTTTCATACTTGTTAAGTATAAAATGAAAGGCCGTCAGTCCATTTAAATCTGTCAGATGATTGTCTAAGTATTTGAGTGTTTAGAAAGACAAAGTTGTTTCTAGACAACTTTATTGTGTCTCATTTCGAGACAACTTTGCCTAGGTATAAAGAATTCTTTTGGATTTTGCAAAAAATTCCTGAGTTGGCCACAGTCTGGGAGTGGAAGCACCTGGCTTGGTTTCACAGAGAGCAAGCTGAAAGATACCAAAAGGCTCCCAAGTCTTCGAAACTGTTCCATAAAAGAGAAATAAACTTGTAGCTAGATCATAAGTCATTCAGTGTACTGTCTTGCTGTCTGCTGATTGCAACCTATTGAAAAGAAAGCCTTGCAGATCCTTTCTGCTTCCAGCTCATTTTCCAATTGATCCAGGCTCCCTTGCTTTCTGTGCATCCTCAGGGCCATCTCACTGCTGCAGGAAACCTTTTACTTCTCAGTGTCCCAACTGTGACAGCACAGCAGGTTGCCTGCTTCCTTTTCCTTTCTTCTCGACAGCCCCATCGGCTCTCTGGAAGATTCTCCCAGTTAGACGTGCTCAGTTTCCTTCAGAAAAGAGGTATTTTTTCTCTCCCACCAGGATGTCAGCCTAGCAAAGAGAGATGGCAACAAGGTAGAAAGATGGCTGCACTGCCTTGTTGCACTGTTTTAAACAATATAGAGCTAATCAAGCCCTTGTAAATTTTGAAATGGAAATGAAAGAAATTTTTATTGCACCAAATTTTAGCTAGATGCGGTGGACATGTTATTGTTTCTTACCTGGCTGTCTTTATCACACATCTACTGTTCTTGACGGTGGTGTTCAAAATCCATTGACACCTTCCTTGGCCTACTGTGTTCTGAGAATAGCATGTTTTACAGTGGTAGCATGATCTTGTTCTCTTTTTTCATGTCATGCCTATCTGCTTCATATAGAGGCTATCACAATCATTACAGTGTACTATGTGGTGCAGGGTTTCTGGAAAGAGTCAGTGGTTTTAGCCTTATTTCCTATTTAATGACCATTTTATATGTCACCTAATTTGTCATTTTAGTTTTCCCATCTGCAGTTGAATTTTTTTACCTTCGTATGCTTTACAAGTGTGTTAGTATCTTAACGTAATCGTTGTTTGAATTGTTAACTTATAACTGATTCGTTCTTCAAAGTATCTGAGGTTTTCGTGCTGGTTCCTTCTAGATATAATTCATAATCATAGAATCACAGAATGGTTTGGGTTGAAAGAGACCTTAAAGAGCATCTAATTCCGACCTTCCACTAGACCAGTTTGCTCTAAGCCAATTGGCCTTGAATACTACCAGGGATGGGGCATCCACAACTGGAAAAGAAAGTTGATGTATTTCTTAAAAAAGAAGATAAACATGGTGCTGCTTCTCTTAATCTGCACAAGCTGCGGATGAGGTGTGGTGTCACTCCATAATCCATCCTCTCAGTTGTGCTGGTTGGGTGTTCTCTTGCACCATAGTGGGATTGCACCAGCAGTGGCTGGGCAGCAGAATCTACAAGCAGCAGGCAAACCAAGTCTCTGTGCTGCTAACTCCAGTTCCAGCATATATATTCTGTGCTGCACATCTTAGTCTCGCTCATGCTTTCTTGGTATGGCAACTGTCTGATTAGTATAATTAGTGAGTTGAATTTGAAATTATAAACACTGTATCATTGAAGGGAGTTTTCATTTTCAGGTAACAGGGTTACCTTTGAGGTGTCTCTGGTGGTTGAAGTGGCTGTAACAGCCCGTGACAGCCTGCCTTGCTCAGTTCTTTCCCTGGAGCAACAGCTATGCTGCCGCTGTCATTCTCAATGAGGGGGCAGGTTTTTTGTGCTGATTGAAGACCTGTTTTTGCAAAGAAAATGTACTAAAAATCTGAAAGCTGTTTGTCTCTGTTCTGCACCTGGTGTTTTAGACTTCCACTGAGTAAATTGCAACCTTTTTTTGCTATGTCATTTTTTTTTCCTCCAAAGGCTTAGCCTTTTAAATTTGAATAATAAAAATCATAGATCCAATTTGCCAGTGTCAGAAAAAAATGGTACACTCTACAGAATATCTGTATTCCCTATAAGTCACCTGTAATTGCATAAATTAAAATGATCATTACTACTGGTAGTTATACTAGTAAAACAGTCATTTTGCTATAGTTAAATTACTATTTTGATTATTTGAGAGTTGTGTTGTCTTTCACATTAACTCTGGAGGATATTAATGCTTTAATATTGATCTGTATTTAAAGAGTAGTACCTGTAATAATTACTATAGATTCACAGCCAGCTTCTCTGCAGTTTCAGAGATTAGAAGAAGGCATCACTGTACTTTGACAAGTTTCATTGAAAAATCCATGCTCCTCCTGTTTCAACAAGGAACAAAAATAATCTAAGGAACTCCAATCCTATACTTAATCTTTACATTATCCTTGAAGATTGCAGTAAAAGGCTAACTTTCGGCTGGCCTACACAATTTTTCTCAGATATCCTACATCCTTCATAAGTAATACAGAAACACTCCCCGATTCCTGTGTAGAGTTGCTTCCTGCCTGTGATAGTTGTACTTTGGTTTTGTTTTTTTGATAACACAGACCTGTGATCCTAGCCAAGTAACAGAGATGCAGTGAAATCTGTGAGCAACTGAAAATTCTGAGTGAGTTCATTTGTACTTTTCAGCGACTACTTTTACTACTAGACTACTGTTTTTGTCACTTACTTAAATTATGGTTCATAGTTTATTTGGGGAATGTTTTAGTGACGAGAAAGCTGTTCTACCTGCTCCGGAGATGGTACTGCACTAATATGATTTCATGGAGCCTCCAATTGGATAAAGAAAATGCAATCATGTAATTACACCAACAGAATTTCAGCTGTGATGAAGTTTTGAGAAAAGGGAAAAAAAGCCTCTCTCACCCTAAGCATTCAAGTGGTCGAAAATGTTGGCGTAAATAACTGCTGGAGTATGAAAAGCGTGATATACTAGAGCCATCAAAGAATGGACATCTGAACAGATGAGGAGAAAGAGTAAATGTCACGGAAATAGAACAGATAATGGCTTTTTGCTGCCACATAAATGCTGAGGCCACGAGGTGAATCAGAAGAAATTTCAAAACAGGCAGCATTGATCCTGTGATAACAGTCCCATTACCATGATTTCATTTCTGTGACGCTGCTTGATTGATACAGATGAAATCATTTAATTTCCCATTTGCTAGTGTAACAGAAGGGTATTTCCTTAATGTGTGCACAGTTCTCCTTTCCTTGCACAGTCAAAGCTCCCACTCCTGTCTCTGTGCCACGGGTAACACAGCAGGACACAGCCTGATGAAAGAATTCATCTGTATTTTGCTTTGAGGCAACCATGTGTAATTGTGTGTTGTGTTTTTATTGCATATTTTTGTGGCCAACCTAGATGCTTCCTGAAGTTTCATAATCCTTAAGTTGTACTATTAGTAAATTATGGATGTGCATCTACCAGTATGATAAGTCATAAATACTGAAACTGCTAACAGATATAAAGCAGTCATTTTGTCAAAGCCAAACCCAAAAAGGAATGAAGAAACGGTTTTCAAATGGAGGAAGCTAGTTAAAATGAGAGAATTCACACCAAGCTATTATAAATTGTGTTTGGGGATATTTTATTTTTATATTTTATCTTAAGAAGTCCAAAAGTACGTATTTTCTTTCTAAGAAATGTTATTGTTCATTATGAAAGCAATAATTAAACATCTGACAAACATTTTAAGGAAACATGGATTGTGTATGTGTTAATGTTTTTTTATGGAGTGAGTAATGACTGTATAGCTGTGATTGTTTAATGATGTAAGTAGGGAAATGCCTGTATGGAATCTATATTTTATTAGAACAGCTGATATAGTTGGAGGAGGGAGTCAGACAAGATTTCTGGCACATAAACCCTTTTTCCTGCATATGTTTCTTCTGTCATTCAGAAGTGTGGTTGAGAGACTAAAAAATATGCCACACATCTTTGCCAAAGTGTTTATAGTTTTTCTTTAAATTTTATTTCTCTAGATTTTAAAAACATTTCAACTTCTGAAGAAATTCAAAGTATAAAACATCTTTTCAGTCTTAAAATACTTTATTTCATATTTTGACTTATCAAAATGACTAGTAACTATTAGAAAAAAATACTGCACTTGTGCAGTTATTCTGGAGCTCCTGGTTATGTAGTAGTATTTCTTGAATATGTTTCTCCAGACAGTCTTGCTGGTACTGCATAGAACAGGAGGAGAAAGACCTCATCTTTTTTGCCTTAGTGTAACTCAGATATAATTCTGATGTCTCTGGATGGCCTCTTTGGGCCAATGAAACCATTACCCAAGAGACTCCCAAGTAGCTTGATAGGTATAAAATCAGAATAAACAGCAAAAGAATATGAACCGCTAACTTAGAGGTGATGTTCAGTGTACCTAGTTGTCCACACTTCCAGTATTATAAATAAACAAAGGCATTGGACAATTAGACCTCTATATTTTTTTCTTTTCTTTCCCCTTGCAGTGGGGAAATGCTGAACTGCTGCATCAAAGGTATTGTCTGGATTAATTAGTTAGTGATTATTCAGTGCAATAAAGAGTATTATTGATAGTAACCAAGCATGAGATTGAAGTTATTTAGCATTTCTGTTCACTAGAACATTTACAGAGAGAATTTATTGTGAGCACATATGTTCACTTTGGGTTAGTTCTCATTCATTTTGGACAAACGAATCAATGAATAGAAGATTTAGGCATTTGACATGTCAGAAATTTCGTTGATGCTTTCACATAGGAAAGCTTAAGCTAAATCACAGTCTGGATTTTGATGTCCACCTGTTCTGGATGTTTGGCATCTCAAGGACTATCTACATCTCAATATATTACTGGAATTCTTATAATAGAGAAGGCATTTTTGCTGTTCAGGAAATGCTTACAGCATGGTTGTAATTTCATGTGAGGCCTCACTTGCTCTTGTCTTTTTGCATATCCTTCTTGATATCTAAACTTTACTTCTTTTTTATACAAATGCCAATCTGACCTCAAAAATAAATAAGATCTCTTGAAGATAGTCTGCATTATTTTGTCACCGACTAGGCCATCTCTATTTACTGTATACGGAGGTATATAAACCACTGACCAAACGCTAAATTGCAACGTCATTGAATATAGACCTTTGTGCCACCATCTTCCCTCCTTGCTTTTTTCTCTTTGTTTTTTCCTTTTCTCCACTACATTTTCATAGCTTATTAGAAAGAACATTTTCTTTTATTCTACCTTCCTCAAATCTTTTTCTTCCTTGAATAAGACTCCTTCCATCACTACAGATTCTCTAACAATTAGGGGGCATGTACAGATGCCCAAACCAAAGCAGCAAGAGTGGGGTTTTTTTCCACAAGTTGTTCTGACTGCCCTCAGTTCTTCCAAATTTTATCTTTTCCCTCCATCTGTGTCTAGTGCCCTAATCCCATTGAAGACTGTGTATGGTCACAGAAACTCCCATTTAATTATCATGTTCCACAGTCTCATTAGTGACAGTGTGAGTGAAGTGGGGACAAATCTCCTTGTAGCCTTGCAGCTATGCCCATTGCTTATGGTCACTTGCATGGAAAGAGCATTTGAGGTTTGGCCCTGTCTAAAATAGCTGAATTAGATATACCTGCTGAAATTATCAGTTGTGAAGTTTGTTTTTCTCCCTGTTCAGTAACAGACATTTTACTTAAAAGTTGGTTAAGATTTGCCATATAATTACTATGTATTAAAGAAAGACACTAACAAGAAAATGAAATTAAAACAAAGCATCTCTTTTTGCCTCCTATCATAATCAAAAAATTTTTGCTTTTAGTTGAGCTAAGGATTACTGTGGCCTTCTGCAGTAAGCATGCTACCTACGAAAAACCTACTCCAGATTCACTTTTCATTGAAACTGACTTAGTACTGTTTTGTTGTAGTTATACTTTTGAAATTCAATTTAGTAACAACCTCAAAACTAATTCACTGTAGATTGTGGGAGGGAAAAATCTGAAATACTTTAACTGAATCTACCACAACAAATCAATTAAAAAGACATGTAGCATCAATTTTCCTCCAATTTACATCTGTTAAAAGACATAGTCAAACATTAATTTTAATTCATGTTCTCAGTTTTTCTTCTGGTGGAATCCTGAATTTATCCTTCATCTAACTGAAATTTTGAATACGTTCTGAAGCATGCTTCTCAAGACCACCTTGTCCTAAAATGGTCTTTGCATCATTGTTGCCACGGCATTTCAGGGACTGACATTAAGTCCTTTTGCAGAAGTAACTAGAGCACATTTATAAAAGGCATTTTATACAGTTAAGAACAGTGTATAGTATTGAATTGGGTACACATTTTCAAAAACATTGTTCCTGTTTTCTAGAAATAAAAAGTAATATTAGTTATTTGCAGCATACTTTTAGGAAAATCACTGAATTCACAGATACTGTTCTAGAAAATGCCTATCACCATTTTTATAGAAACACAGAAGTCATGTACCTGTTGCTTTGAGATTTGCATAAAATATGTGATTATTTTCACTAATATTAATGGCAATTATAAAGAGCAAACATTATTGGAGATGAGCCTCTAAACATAATGCAGGACCTGCAGACTTAGAGTTAATGAAGTATGTACATCTGTATAGTGCACCACATAAACTGAATGTGATAAAGAACTTTCTGAGGTTTCATCTGATCAACGGAAGTTTTGGAAGGAGATGAAGCTCTGAACTAATATCAGAGTGTGTTCTGCATGCTTTACTAAAGATGGTTAAAAAAAAAAAAACCATTAAAAGAAAGTTAAAACAATTCTGAGGTATAATACACCAGAGGTATTTCTGGTTTTAATAGCTTTCAGTATGTTTTCAGCCTGATTGTTAAGGCTGATGTTGTGTTTTAGCAGATGACAAGCAAAACAGATATTTTGCAGAGCATGGTTGCTTATTGCAGCAAAGAATGAAAAATATGTTGCCAGGACTGCTATTATTTGAGATAACTCTCCTATATGAGATTTACATTTTCCCCTGACCCTAGCCTCATATGCTGCTCAAATACATAATAAATAGAGGGAAGGAACAATCACCAAATTCATGGTATCTCAGTAGCAAAGCTGTTTCAACTTCTAGGCCATTGTTTCATGAAAAAATATATAGTGGGGAAATAGGCAATAATTTTCTCATAAATGGAATATTTCAGAGAACTGGTAATGCCTACTTTGTTTTGCCTATTTATGACAAATTCTGAGGACAAAGAAGTCGCAGTCAAGCCAGTAGAGAAATCAGTCTGAAGGCAGCCATAGTGGTGAGACTGCACATGGATGCTAAGGGCGAAAGTCAGTGGAATAAAACCTGCACCTCCTCAAGCTCACTGTGTTTTATTTGTAGTAGTCTCTGAGGAGAATTTGTAATTTTTAGTAGTGTTAATGAAATCATCAAAAGAATTAACTCATTTAAGTAAAGGATTAAAGTTTTCAACAGTGCAAGAAATTTTTCCCACTAGTGATCATAGGACTGTATTTAACAAGGATATATAAAATAATTTTTATGCTGAATGTGTGGTACTAGGCCTTGATTAGGATGTTATACAAGATCCCAGTTCTGCAGATATTTTGCCTTTTATAATGTGGCCTGTTCCACTGGTTAAGAGCTCAGGTTGACAGGTTCCTTTTTTTCTTGATGATACCAGGTTTTTAAGTTAGTATTTAAATGGGTTGTGCTAAATGGGTGTAAATGCAAATCCAAATAACTAATGAGGCATGAATATATTCTTTTTTATAATCTATATTTAAGATCTCCTTTCCTTCATGAAGGCAGGTTGCTGTATTGCTATTTATAGTGGGGTTGAAAACCTATGAATATTCATAACATTTAATATGTCTTATATCTGATTATTGTGAAAGAAGTACAGTTCCCATAAATAAATATTTAAATAAGCAGATGAACTGCAGTAGAAATAAAATGCATATCAGTGTTCTCCAAATTGCAGTGAAGCAGGCACTTCTAGTGAAAGATAAACCTCTGAACAAAACGACTTTTGTTTTTACATATCTCTTATTTTCTGAACAGGAAAGGAATACATCATATGGAGATGATTATGACCTGTCTAATTGAAAGGTGAACATAGAAAAGTAGTCTAGAATCACATAAATAGAATACAGGTATTTTCTGAAAAACCCTAAACTTGTTTTTTTAAAAGTCTACATTCACCGTGATCGCTAGTCTGCTTCAAGCCGTGTCATAGTTTATGTCATAAAGAGGAGTTACATGAATTTTGTGTACCTTCATAGGCCCTAAATGCAAATACTCAAGACTGAATGGGAGATGATCTCTGGGACCATAAATTGAAAGCAGATGAATGTTTTGAAGTGTAGTTACAAATAAAAATAAAAGGAACTACATACATGGTTCTCCCATTCAAAAGTAGTATAGAAAGCCCTTTAGGAACAATTTAAACTGTCAGTTTGTAAAAAAAAATTAAAAATTTAAAAGAAAAATGGGTCTCGAAAAGCTGAATAAAGCAATTATGCTCTTGTGGGTGTTCTGACTACTTAGGGTTCTAGTAGTGCACTGCAAAATTCAACTTAAATATAGTTCCTATAAATGCTTTCAGATCATACAAACCTGAACTATTGGAAACTGCAAGTTATTTTCAAAATCCTTTCAGCGATAACCTTGCACACCACACTTAAAATATAAAAAATTCTGTCCTTCTCGGTACTCACTTAAAAGGAGTGTTTGGAAAAAACTTATGGTTTGATTTTTTACTTCCAAAGAACTAAGCAGAGTTACATTCCTTTTTACTGTAATGACTGCAGAATGAAGCAGCTACAGCAACTTTAAGTGTTTGGGGTGTTTGTTTTTTTTCTTTAGGGAAGGAGGCCAGGTTTTTTGCTTTATTTCTTGCCCATTACATCTTGTGAATGAGATTAGCACCAGGAATGCCCATGTCTGAATTCTCACAAATGGTTTACTGAGGAGGAGCAATTTTAAAGTTATTTGTATTGAGTTTGTGCTGTAATACTCCTTAACAATCTGTTGCACATTTCTGCTGAAGGTGATAAGAGGAAACTGGAGAGTCTGGAGATAGATACCCACCCAACAGCTGCCTTGGCTCCTGGGGTCACTGCACTCTTCCAATATCCCTTTCCCTCTGGGAAGCAAAATGCTCCTTTTTCTCGACTTGGGAAGTTCGGGTGCTTGTAGGACATTTGCTAAGGGTCCTCCTGTCTCTGTCTCATTTGACCCAGCATTTTGTGAGCCTCAAGCAGACACCATCACTGCAACTACCAGTTCAGAGTGCTTGCATATCCTGAGCAAAAGCCATGGATATGTACAAAAATTAATTGAATGAGTTAGATTTTGGAAAAATCCCTGCTACTGCTGGTCAAATTGGGCTATTGGCTGATGTGACATCTGCTTGAATCTTCTTTACTGTTAGTTTACCACAATTTACTTAGCATCAACTTAAATACTTCTGCCAAGTATAAAAAATAAATAAAATAATTAAAAAAAAAACCTAGTACAGTGGGATCCTATTTTAGGAAAACAGTAATTTCTTTATATTCAGAGTAGCTAAAGGACTTGTTTGTTCATTTGAGGGACAATTTTCAGTACAAGTTTCAGGCAGGTTGTATGAAAAAAGTATTATGCAGTGGAAGAAGTGATCACTGAACTTCTGATGCCAATAAAAGGATTAGTTTCTTTGTTCATCTCTCCTGCTCTATTGCTGCTCTCTGCATTGTGCCAGCGTTTTCTTGCTAATATGATAAACAACACTTTTTAGATTTTATGTCTGGCTTTGTTTTGTTAATATTCAAGTCTAGGTCCTTGATTCCTTCAAGGTAATTCAGCAAACATATTTCAGGATCGTATGAAACAAGAGTCACTGCCTGGTGTCTTCTCTGAAAATGTTCCAGATAGGATTCACTTATCTGACCTTTAACAAGTACCCCAACCCAGTCCTCTAGGCAGCAACTTATTGTCAAGAAAACCAGAGCTTCCACAGGGCAATTCAACTTCATGTCTCAGACAGCAGTTATTTGGATTGAATTGATTTCCCCACAGAGGTTCCTGTTTCTCCCGTTTGGCTACAGAGGGAGTCCAGAGGTCGGGATTAGAAGAGATGCCTCTCTAGGAGAGCTGAATTTAAGATCAATCTCTTATTTTTATTCAGTATTTTCTCTTTCCTGATGAATCTCACTTTTAGTGTAAAATACTGACATGTAGGGGTTAAGGGCAGTTTGTTTTTATTAATGGAGGTGCTCTTGGGAATCAGGCTTCTCTCCTATATTTCAGCTCTCAGTGAGGCAGCTGTTTGAAGAACCCCATCCTTACCTGTAGACTATGTCTTTCACACTTACCTGTATTTTTATTGTTAACAGCAGAAACCTAATTGTTCTTTTAGCTATGGTTCCCAAGTGCCACTACTGCTGTAACATCACTCCAGTTACTTATTAACATTTAGTTGTTAATTACCTACCTCTCTTATTTGTGTGGCTCTCTTTTCTCACCTTTTCTATTCCCTGTTTGCTTCCATCTGTTTTAAAATATTGGCACAGTACTTCGTCTTTTTTTTTTCTTTTTTTTCTTTTTTTAATGCACTTGCATATAATTCCAGTAGTAT
>VZTA01026524.1:14048-52484 GCA_013398855.1 Mohoua ochrocephala
AAAAAAAAAAAAAAAGAAAAGAAACCAGTTAGAATATCTTTCTTCTCTTGCTTAGGTTTTTTTTTTTTTTCCTTTTTACCACTTCATTCTGTGGTTCTTTTAATGTATTATTTTCTTCTTGCTGTTTAAAGATAAATGCAGCTGTCTAATAGACTATGTTGGCTTCTCTTAGTACTTTAATTGGTATTATACCTCCTTGACCCAGAAGAACAAGGGCACTTTTTCTAAAGCAAGCAAATTATATACTTCAGGTTGTGTAGCAACATGGTGCTGATGAGCAACTCCTTTAAAACAGTTCTGTAGAAAACACTTTGAAATTACAATATACTGGGCTAATAAAATCTACATTTTTTTAGCACGTTATTCTTATGTTGCTGTTAACAAAGCAAATCTAATCCCATTCTTAATGTAGTACAATTTTCTATTCTTAAATTTAGATCTAAAACATTTCAAATAATTTCCAAAATACTGTAATAAAAGTAATTATTATTAATCTATTATTTCCATTATTTGGGTATAAAATCTTTGGGTATATTAAGAAAGCGTGAGATAAAAAAAAACGGATAAAAAACCTAATTAAGTATAGGGACAAAGACAGCTGCATAGTACAGTTTATAGAAATTATCGAGCAAAAGCTCTAAACGTGCAATTGGGAGTGGAAATTAATGTAAACCTATGCTTCTTATTTATGGAACAAAAGCATTGTTGGTTAATCCTAAAATTTTGAGATGGCTTTGCAGCAGCGTGAGAGTTCAAACCACCTCTTAAATTCTATGGGGATCGGGGTAGTAATTAAAGTCCCCTTCCATCCCTCTGAGGTCTAACCATTAATTCCTCTTTCATTCCAGCAAAGGCAAGATTCTCCTTCATGTTTCTCGTAGGCAAAGATCAGCAGAGCTTATGGTCTCTGTAACCAGGGACTGGATGTAGGAAAACAAGGGCTTTGGCAACAGGAATAAATTGCCTGCCAGCATGGGACTGTAATTGAAGCACAAAGCTAGACAAAGCTCACCTTCCCTCTGCCCAGCAGAGAGTCATTTGCAATGCTCCGTGTCAACTAGCACAGGCGTGGAAGAAGATGTCAGCTTCACCTTTTTTAATTAGGTGCTGAAGGCTAAAAATATTCTCCTTGTATGCGATGGAAAGACAAGATAAGGTACACATGCTGACTCCCACATGCTGCAAAACTAGTAAGGCTGCGTTTGCTGAATGGCAATTGAGATAAAACTGGGAAAATGCAGCTTCAATGCAAGCTTCAGAAAGGAGAGCAGGAAAGAACTGTACATTTTACTTGCATACAGAAAATTTCGCCTCCCACACAATGAGCTCTAATAGCAGCAGCGTGTCCTGGTCCAAACCTACAGACATGCACGGGGTCATAGGGTTCTCTTTAGCTCTCTCCAACTGCAAACTATTGAGAGAGCTGAATAATGCCACAAAGGAAAGAGAGCTATAGTTCTGCTAGCAAAGACTTTCTGTCACCTTTTGAAACTATGTCTTCTTGTAGCAATTCAGAGACACTTGAAGCTGGGAAATGGTATATGTATTTTGGAAGGAATTAAACTTTCTAAAGACGTACAGCATTAGGCAGCTAGCAAAAACCCCCTATTTCAGATTTTTAAAAAAAGACCAAAATAATTGTGCCATGGGAAGTCACTTGGCAGAAATGCATTTAGCACTTTCTATTCTTGCTGATTTTTGTCTAAAACCATCTCAGCTACTCTGTATGGAAAAGCACTACTATGGTTTAAACTTGAGTGTTGCTTTATTTGCATTCTACTCAAAAACAGCCTAAATCAAAAACAGTGGGAAAAATACTGAACAGAGTAGTTAAAAAAAAAAAAAAAACAAAAAACAACAAGCCTCCTTCCCCACCCCCCTCATCTTATTGATTCCTGTGGGAGACTTAAGCAAAGTTATGAAAAATTTAATGTGTTGATGGTGATCTTTTCCCTTTTCTGACACTAGCTGTCTGGTTACATCAGTGTAGCTACTCTGTCAGAAAGATGCTGAAGTGTGTGATCTTTCAGGTCAGCTTTCCAGCAGATAAGTGATGACATTAGCTTCAAATGGTGCTTTTCTTTAATATTATAAAACATTAGTATTTTATTTGCACACAAACATCGGTGTTTGACCAGAGGTAGCTCGTTAGGATGCAAGGCAATCTAATACACCCACATTATGTTAAATAGTCATGGACACTAAAGCTAATAATAAATTCTGGTTCTGGTATATCTCTTCCATGCAGGAACTCAGCTAAAAACCAGCACATGCTTTCACTTCAAGGAGGAAACCACTATGCTATCAAGCAAATCAAACTAGTTATCTTCATGTGTTGTCACATCCCAGATCAAATGTTACAGTCCAGTGTCTACAGGTTGTGTTTCTCGTGGGGATGGCTGGTATATTCAATCCCTGGTGTATTTTCTACCTTTAGCACTTAGTAAAGAAAAATCTCCTGAGAGAAATATGCTTTTCGAGCATTGAAGCAGAAGAGTTATTTAAAACTGTATTTATGTTGATGCTGATCCTGAAGTTGGTTTTGTTTTGCAAGGCTTTTTTTCAAAGGTGTGGTAGCATCCAGATTTGGATGGATTAGCACAGGAAGTTCCAAAGTTTACAGCTGAATAGGAAATGAAAAGCAAATGTAATCAGAAATCAAAGGTTTCAGAGTAGAGGAAAATCTCTCTCTCTTAGGGTTCGGCATTGGTTTATTAGTGTGAATTGCTGTTTCTGTCTGTTTTCATTAACATCTTTAGTGACTTCAAAAAAAAATCTCTGTCTTGTCCATGTACTTAACTTAAACAGATTTCCTACATCACTGCGAGTTCAAACTGTAAGGTACCTGACTCTGCCTGTGGTGACAAGTTCTAAATACGTTCTAAAACCTTTTCCGATATTGATAGTTCCGCCTGCTCTAAATAAAAAATGCATTTGAAAGCTCTGCATCTTCAGCTGATTTTGTAATGTCAGTGGTGGTCACCCATACATATTATGGGAGGATGAAGCCCTTCAAAGTGCCTGTACAAGGTTTTCTGATCGTTTGTAACTCTCAGCATCCTTTAGAGTTACAACCAGTTGCACAGTCAACATTTTTTGCTACATCACCTATATGTCCTTGTGTCATGGAGTCCTTCATCCACAATAATTAAATCTTTTTCTTGCTGGTAATCTAAATACTTCTTCCACTCAGACCTTCTTCAACTACGTGATTTTTTTACAACAAAAAAAAGAATGTGTTTAAAATTTTAAAAGAGATCCATAGTTATGAGGAAGAAGACAGCATTTAAAAAATAAATTTAAAAAGACCATGTTTTATTTAGAAGATTTCTTTATATACAGGTTAATAAAAGTACGTAGGGCTTAAAATGAGTCCTTCAAGAACCAGAGAAACTTCGTTTAAGTTATCTAAGAAGTGGAAGCAATATTAATAAAGGGGTTGCTGTCAGTAAAAGGGTAAAGTGAGGATGCACAATACCACCCCATTTATTCAACACAGAGAGAGAAATGAAAAAGGTGCTGGAAAGATTTAGAGATCTTTCAAGATGAACAGTAGATTTTCCAGTAATTTGAGCTACATGAATTATAAAAAATTCATATACTTCATAAGATGATGAATGAAAGACTGTAGTTGAAGAAAAGGACGCATATCATAGGAAAATAGTATAGATTTGCACTCAATAGCCAAAACAAAGCAGGTAAAAGAAAAAGGAGCAGGAATCTGATGGAGAGGGAGAGTGTTCTATTCAGATTGAAAGTTTGGTATATAGGCTAGGCTATTACCCAAGACAGTAAAGAAAGCACTGGCAGGTTTATCAAGGAGCGTTCAACTTTAATGTAAAATCTATCTTTTGGAGGCAGAGTGCAGCACCACCAGAGTTTTTTTAAATTTCATTTTAGTTTTTTAATAGGCACTTGAAACTAGGTCTTACATAGAATTGTTTAGAGTTGTATGGGCGCTGAGAAAGTCTACTGGCTGGGTCAGTTTCATAAAGAGAATTGTGCAACAGAAAATTGTATCAACTAAAAATCAAGTCAGTAAACTGGGATTTGTGATGAGATGAGAAAGACAATCAGTCAAGGATACCTGGATGAAGAAGAGTACCAATGCAAATGAAGAGGAGTTAATGAAATTGATCACCTGTCACTCAGAAAGAGTAGTGATAATTAAACCATTGTCACGAGATCTGATTTATCACAGCACCAAATCTCAGAGCAGTTATGTTTAGTGATCGAAATAATAGTTAACAAAAGTAATGTTTGCCTTTAGGAAATTATTGCCATAAATTATATAATGTCCCTCTTGCTGCTTGATGCATGTCCTATATATCCCATCATGCCAACGTCTTTACATCGTGTCTCTAATAGTGGCTGCCACAGCCTGAAGAACAATGGACAATGTTGATTTATCATGTTCTGATACTGTTCTAGGAGCATATATCTGTATTTTCTGTTTGCTGGCAATGAACGTGATGCTAGTTGCTAGTCTTAGGTACAGAAGATGAATCTGTATCCAGCAGATGACACAAAGTAGATTTTATACAGCCCTCCCAGATGACTGTCCCCCATGCATTTGCTGTTGCTAAAAGAAATTCATGCATATGGATTGAGTACACTGCTGGAATACCTCTGAGAGGATGTGTTTTTCTCCTGAGGAAGGCATCATCTTGTGTCCTGGCATGTGGGAGGCATTCTGCCCTGGCACATTACCTCAGCCTTGGTTCCTCCTCAGGAAAAAGCATTTTGAGTGCATTTCAAGATGCAGTTAAGTCCATACCACAGGACTGAAATCCAGATATAATGCAATGCATTTCTGTCACCGAGCAAGTGACCGGGATGGTTCTATTGCACTAAGTGAGATATGTAGATGCACCCTGGGCATCCCTCCTGCACCACCACTTTCTCTGTCTTTTTGCCAGTCCTGCCAGACAGATTAAGCTCTGATTAAATTTTGGCTTTAGAAAATATTGTGATTGCCTACAGAATGCAAGTTTTCTTATTTTTCTAACAGGCCAATTCCCAGTTTTGCATAGTTTATCTGTAATATGCTGTATTCCACTTTTTCTACATTTTACCATGAAAGTCCATCCAGTGAAGTGTCAACACAAGATGAGAGACAGATTTATTCTTGGTACAAGAAATCAGATTGTATCTACAGAGTGGATATGTACATGTGGATAAGGGGTGGATTCTCTTTGGCACATACAATATTTAGATTGGGATAGCTATGAATGGCAACTTGAGCATATAAACATCTCATCTATGATCATTTCCATCTATGGCATGACACAGTTTTCAAAAAAAGCTATATCTATTACCAAAGATCTAAGTATGTAGCTGTCCTCATTCACTTCTTGGATGAAATCTTTTAAAGTATGTGTATTTATGGTGACTGTTCCACCTTTTCCAGGGCATAATTCACATTTCGAAAGTAGCATTGGGCAGAGGCAGAATCTTGTAGGCATATACATATTTAATCTGGGGAGCAAGTTCATTTGTATCATGTTTATTTTTCCCCATGGTGTCTATCCACCATCAGTGATTTGTTTAATGAATGCATTTTAGCTGTTCCTTCAAATCTCTCGGGATTAGAGTTCTTCAATATTTTAATGTCATTAGCTACCACTGGAAATCTCAGTGTAGTTCTGAATAAGATAGTTGTACCAAGGTGTTCAGTGTTCTTTTCAGTCATGTATATTTTTCCTGAATATAAATTTTAAAGGGAGTTCTACTTCTCCTACATACACATTAGAAGTTTATGGCTTTCTCCTCAACTGAGTAACCTTCCTTAAGACAAAAGGTAGTAAATGCTGGTTGCAATTACTCCTCTATGGATTATGCTTTATTCATGTGTCCTATCTTTCAGAATTTTTGGGGTTTTTTGCTCTGTGGGTTGGTTAGAATTTATTCTTGAGCTGATATTTGATGGTTTTTAATGCAAAGATTTTTTAATTTCTTATATGTAGGCCTTTACAACATTTTTCTTGAACAGTGCAATATAACACTGCCCATGATATTCCTGTGTTTGGCAGCGCATAGCATCATGAGATGATTTGTTTCATTGGAGGATTCCAGTCAATGTCTTTGAGGACAGTTAAGAGTATCCACATCAAGGAGATGTCTCTGAGAGGAAGAGATACTTGCACTGACGTCTGTGCAGGTTGAGGCTGTTGATCATCTTCCCAGCGCCTTTCTTTTCCAATTCAACTAGGTTTGAAGAGAGTGGTCTTTCTTCAAATAACTAGAATAAGAGGTTGAAAACAGCTGTAGTTGCAAGAAGCAGGAATAATGTCTCTATTAATAAATCTTTAACCATGGGGATAATATTCTTTATCTTTACTTGAGCGGCTGAACCTGTCCAGGGGATGATTTTTTGAGCTTCACAGCTACCCTGATGGGAATCATTGGAGTTTCTGTCTTTTTTTCTTTTTTTTTTTTTTTTCCTTAATTGATTCAGCAAAGAATTTGTGGAGAAACAGGGTTTGCTTTTCTTGACCTTTAAATACCAGATAAGTTTCCATGGCAAGTTGTGCTCCTTTGACTTAAGAGACTAGATATCCTGGTGGAAGTACTCTTAATGTTCTTTTCTGTATCATGGTGTAAGTTCTTCAGAGCTGTAAAGACTGGAAATCCCTCTTCTAACTTAAAACAAAGGTTTAAGTTGTGGGAGGTATATTTTCTAAGCCAGCATTGGAAAACATTCATAAATAGATATGCAAGTAGATGCTTCATGGTCTGTCTGATTCTACTTGTGACAAAGCACTTGAACTGTGTATCAATGCTGAGTGATGTTCTAATGCAGGAAGCTTTTTTTACTCTGCTCCACACCTGTAATTTAGATGTACCTAATTTGTCTGGTATCAGATTCTGTCCACAAATTTCCTTTAGAAGAGGTTTTCTTTAATAGGTCATTCTGTTTTGTCCTGGTAGACAGAGGATCATATGTCTCCCAAAAATTACAGAACCACAATGAGTTGAGGTAGTTCATAGCAGGAAGTAGACCAGGGAGAAAAAAAATCAGTATAATTAAAAAAAAATGTTAGCTATGCACAATTCTTTAAAAAGCATTTGACAGTTGCCTGTAAACGTGGTACTTGACCATATCATTCTTTCTCTCTCTCTCTCTCTCTCAATTTATTATATATATAGCAAAAGTAGCAGTAACTTTCAGTTTGACTTTTGTGAGAATGATTGACCAGGACTGAATGCAATATTCATAGTCCAACCAGTGCCTTGTAGACTGCCTTTAATATTTCCTTTACCACAGCTAGAGTAAGGTTTAATTTCCAATCTTTGTGCCCACATTACATTGATAATTTACAATTTACTAATCCACCTAATTTTATCATCTTCTATTTTAGATTTTGGATTTGTCACAGAAATTTTATTAGTCATTAGTTGATCTTATGTTCATTGTCATTTCTATTACTTCTGCTTTTGGTTCAAATAATTTATCTCTTATGAACTCAAATTCTCCTCTGAATGTTGTTCCTGTTGTAATTTATTACCAAAATTGGAGTTCTGGGAGAAGGAACACAAAACAAGAAAACAAGGGATTCTAGATATTCTCTGTCCTTTCTTCTTCAAGTTGGTGTCTATATTTTGGTGAAAAGGGTTTGAGGGATGGTTTCTGCCATCTAGAGAGCTCTTTTCATGGTGCACAATCTAATATATGGTAGTTCTTAAAGTGCTAAATAGTTTTCTTGCTATAAGGCAAAAGCAAATCAAGAGTGAAGAGAAAATTCTTACTGTAGTCTTCTGAATTCTCATTTTAAAACTTTAGTTGCAAATTGATATGATTTTTGAAACTGATCATGTTGTTGATAATGAAAATGACTCGGCATCTGACAAAGCTGATCCACTTGTATGCTCTTAATGTTTCACTTATGGATTCATTTATTTTTTTTAATTAGCTGGGCTCTTGTATTCATTCCCCTGAAACAGTACAATGTAATGTTTATGGAAGTACATGTGACCTTGGAGATAAACTTCTAGCCATTGCCTTGTCTTCTGAGAATACAAAATCCATATGGTGCTATCCAAAAAGGAAAGTGTTTATGCTGCGTTAATGTCAAATTAGTTGTCATTACAGTTGAATAAAAGGTGAACAGTTTGAGGCAAAACTAATTATAATCTATTGCTGCTTATATTCTTTGTGCAAATTGGGCATTTACATTTTTGAATAACAATTCAGAAGATCAAAGTACATCTTTGTTAGTTTTGCTTGGTATTGCCATGTATGCTGGTGCCATAAACTGTGGCTCTGACAGACTGACAGAAAGAATAGCTAGAGAGCTAATTGCTTGAAATAGGTTTCATGAAATTTATTAGGCGGCGTTGTAGTTACCACATATGAAAAAATGAAGAGAGTGCTGTATTGGAGCACTTTGTTTCTACTGAAAACTTCATTTCTTTTGAAGAATAAACGCAACCTGACCAAAACTATTTACAAATTTTTAATGAATTTTTAATCCAAATGAATTCATTGAGATAGTGGATAGCTTACATGTAATAGAGGTAACATTTTCAAAATGCGCTTTTAAAATGATCAACATTATTCTCAAAAATCGATTTCTAAACTGAATAAAATGTTCGATTCCCAAGTAGGCAAGTTTTGTTTGATACAAACTGGTTGCTTGAACAAGCACAATTATTTCAAATTGATGTAAAAAAATTTCCTCCTCCTTTTAAACCTACTAATCAAAACAATATCACTAGAATAGAATTATATTTCATAGGCTGTGGTGTTCATGGAAGAAATGTTAACATTTAAGAATGCATTTGAACAATAGTTATAAAATTAATATGAAAATTGTTAGGAGCAGAAGGCCGTAGGAGATTGCTAAGTAGGTCTTTACATTCAGTACTCTGGAACAGCAGACAGGCATCAAGCAGCTACAGAGATCATGGTGGTCTATAAAACGTCTGCCCCGTACAAAACTGACCTCAAAGCGTTTTCCAGTCTCTTACGTCAATTTCAACACTTAAGGGATTGACGATCAAAATTAAAGCAAAAACAAAACCCCACCAAAACAAACAAGCAAACAAACAAAAAACCCCAACTAGTGTGCCACAGAGAAGAGAACAAAGGCATTGCCAGTGCCATAATTGCGTCCACGTGTGCCTGCAAGTGTGCTGTCTTCCTCATGCTGTTGAAAGCTGGACTTCGGAGACAGCCTCTGACATGACCAGTTCCATCCAATCCTCAAATCTGGAGATCAAAGACCCTAATCAAGTGATCTCTACATTGACCAGGTAACTCTTAGAGCTGAAATCATGTGCTCTCTATTTTATATATCTGGTTGACTGACAATTTCTGGAGTGCTTGATGCAACTCTCCAATCCCACAGTGTGTGATTGAACCAAAAAATCCCAGATTATGAGGATCCTTCCTGGTCATGCTGGTAGTCTTAAATATTTGGGAGAAGCAAAAGGATACAGTGGAGTTTAGTGTACTTCAGGATTCAAACAGGCGAAATTTGTGAAATTATTTTCTGTTCTTGGCTCTGCTCTGGCTGAAAGAAGATTATTTTTTTTGACATTTGAAATGATGCATTCAAAAGAGTTCGGGGCCACATTTATAGGCTCTCAATGTCCATTTGTGGTTCACAGAGACAGAAAAAGTTAAATTCCTGTTTTCAGTTTATCAAAAGTATGGCCCATGGTGACACTGATGACCAAGTTTTTTCAGAGGTCAGCAGCTGACATGTTGATTTTCCCTTGAAAATCCTCTCTTGACTGCGGCGGTCTGAAAATGCGGGTGATGATGCATTCCGCAGGATGTACGTGCTGAAGCTTCCAAGCAGAATTCAGTTGGAGTGTTTTTTACTTATAACTAGGCTCCGTCAGAAGATTTCTAGAGTGTGTTGTGATCACAGATGGTTTCATCAACAGC
This sequence comes from Mohoua ochrocephala, assembly GCA_013398855.1. Taxonomy (NCBI): domain Eukaryota; kingdom Metazoa; phylum Chordata; class Aves; order Passeriformes; family Acanthizidae; genus Mohoua; species Mohoua ochrocephala. Next base: position 23,944 of record VZTA01026524.1, read on the forward strand.
TACATTAGTGATGAGTAGACTTGATAAGCTGTTTGTGTGTGCTTTCGCATTAGGACAACATATTTCTGGAGACGAGTATGGCTGGACCTCACTGTTTTCAAGAAGATTTTCAAGCTGAGCATATTTTGTGTGAACGTCAAATAGTCAGCTGCCAAGTAATGACACTTTAGCTTGTAAAACATAAATAAGTTTGCAAATAAAAACAGAATAGTCTTGGTAATATTAGATAGCTACTGTCTTGCTTGAGCTCCTGAAAGCCACATTAATATCTTTTACTTGTAAAATATGTGATTAGATTCATTCTTAATATCTCAAATACAACCTTGTAATTTAAATGGATTTTTTAATGTGTATTAATTTTAATGAATGACTGGGAGGTTTATTGGAGGGAGGTAAAGTAGTGTCTCTGAAGCCTCACTGGTTAATCAAATTGCTATAAATAACTTTTGATAGTCTAAGGCTCTATTCCTAGATGATTTCTCTCATCATTATCCAAGATGTTAAAGAACTGACACCTGCAGAGGTTTGCTTTCAGATGCTAGGAAAGGTCATGAATGTAAATCCTCCCTTCCTCCCCCCACCCCAACGAATTCCTCTCAGTAGAGGTTGTAACTAGTGTGTAGTATGTCAAATCTTTGCTCTGTGTGCATTTGGCAGTGACAAGTCATCTTACTTAGACTGACATTCATGGTCCCACTTACGTATCTATTGGTCATGGAAGGAAGACTGAGGGAAAAAAGGGTGTGACCTTACTCAGAGGCCTGCTTTGTGATTTCTCCATGAGCAAAAATAGAGAAACTTTCATACAATTATCACAGAGATTCAAACAGAATGAAACAAAAGGTGGGATATTTCAAAAGCAAATCGGAGGTATGTGGACTAGGAGACTTTCAAGTGAATGTTGCCAAAAATGGTTATGAGCCCCTCTACTTCAACCCCAAACTCTTTTCTTCTTCTTTAACATTTATCAGTACTATAGTTCAGTTTTTCAGCAAAAAAAACTAGTTACATGCTGATGCAAACTACTGCAGTTATAGTTTCCATTTTGAAAGCATGAGTTTAATACCAAGAAGTTCATTCAGTTGTCCAAATTAATGAAAAAAAAAACCAAAACAAAACAGCTTGAAAGCTGTCTAGGAGCAGGAATCATTCAATCCTAGGTCCTACACATTCTAAACAACCATCTAAATGCTTTCGCTCCTAGTTTCTATATTCTTTATCTTGGATCATTCTGACAGATTGCAGCCTGGTCCTGTTAGATTATGCATTGTTCTTATCACATTTGTGGCAGTCCATGACTTACTCCTTCTTTGTGTTATCTATATGTTCATGCTTTCTTGAAAACCTAAGTAAGCATGTTAAATATGTGTGTGTATTTATATGTGCATATGTGTACATTCACATTTCTGTGCAAGTCCAGGCTACTGGGAACTTTGGAGGAGTCTCAGCAGGTTCCGAGTAAGTCAAATTAAGTTGATCTTTTGTATTAGTATGACATTAGGATATCTGATTTTTTGAATTTTGCTAGTTCAGGACCAGACTCACAAAACTCACTCTCATTTTCCACCTTTTTTTGGTTGTAGTCTTGGCTGGGAAATTGCGTATCAAGTGGGATACAGAACAGAAATGACCTGTGCCTACTAGAAATATCAATTTAAAATTCGAGATATTTTATACTGGTGAACAAATGTGAGCTGATTGGCAGCAACAAGGCATGTAAAGGCTGTTCTGCGGTTTGCACACCCTCTTAGTATAAATTGAGGTCTTAATGGTCCACGCCTAAAGTTAGAAAACAGTGTCATTGTATTTAGAAGGTTGTATCTGTCTGAATGAGAGAGGGGAAAATGCAAACCTGTTTTGTAGTCATCTTTGTGGCAGCTTTGGGGTTGAAATTTTGAAATCCGCAGTTCCCTTTGGTCAATATGGACACTACATTTCCAGAAAAAAAAGGTTTTGAGAGTAGGTTTTCCCTGGTGTACCTAGTTAAATACCTTCCTTCTCATCTTGCTTTGTTGTGCTCTGGGCTGCACACCAAATTGGCTGTATTTCAGTGCCACCAAATGTGTACAGTTTGATAAGCACGTTGTAGCAAATCTTCAGGACGAAAGTCACTGTATAAACGTCAAATTATTTACTCATTTTAAAGCATTTTATCCTCCAGAGCTGTAAATCCAGCACCATTGGCTAACACAAAATTAGCTTTTTAATGCTGTAGGACCCTCTAACACGAACACATAACAACATCCACATCCTTGCTAGGGGGGAGGAGGGAAAAGCGAAGGTTGATGTGTCTAGGTGAAGCTTCAGCAATTCAAGTGCTTTATTCACACTGGATTTAGAATCAGATTAACAGGCCATACTAGGTCTCAGTTCAGCAATTCTGTCATCCTGTCTTCTCTTATGAGCAGCACGGACCAAATATTCTCACATACATATACTCACCACTCACAGAAATCAGCAGGAGCAGTAAGCATGCAAGCAAGGGAAGAATGGGGCACACATTGTTTGTGTGTATTACTGTATTTGCTTCATAGAAGATTTATGACTTCTTTTTTTGGCAATTAATTGTGATCACCTGGAAACTTGAAAAAAATAGTGGAAAGCCTCCTTGTTTATTTCCAGACTGGTGATGTATTATGCACTTTTTGTTTTCACTTTGTTGGTGTTCCACTGTGAATTACTTTTTTTTTTTTGGTCAGACTATCTCCTTCAGCTTTCTGTTGCCTAAATTTGTCTTACTACTTTCACATCCTTTTCTTAGAAGAAACAATCAATAAGAAGTGTTTTTAGCACTGGCACAGCACAGTGGTTTACTGCAGTGTAGGTGCTGGTGGTGCCAACACTGCTGACCTATATATTGGGATTTTGGTTAAGCAGCAGATAGCATGTGGTGTTCCTTTAATTTGTGTCTTTATGCTACCTGGACATGTTTGGAGCTGGGCTTTGTTAAGACATGTTTGCTTTAGGTTCTGAAAGAAGACCTAAGACAGAATTGTGTTAACCATTTTTCGAATGCTTCTCAAAGACTGTTTTTTCACATATAAATTTCTATTAATGATATAATGCTGAAAAAAAGGGAATGGAGAAATATCAAGTATTTGATAAAGAAAGAAATACATTCTTTCTTTAATGCATTTTTACTTTTATTGCCAGTGAGGTAGGGTATTACTGCATGTTCCTCATTTTAGACCTGTAAGTATACATCATATTTTGGGACAGGGTCCATTTCCCATTCAAGCCAATATGCATGAGATTTAAAATTGTGAGGTGGAAGTTCCAGAAAGAACTTAGTATGAATTCAGAACTGCCCACAAGTCGTAGTCAAAAATGCATCCTTGCTTGTCTATAGCCATACTAGTCCTACCCCAGATTAAGTGCAGTTTGGCAGAAAAGAGTGAGAGCCACAGTCACACTGGGTGAGATAAGGGAGGTTTCTGTCTCAGGCTTCTTCAGCCCTCGTGGGCTTGAATTCTTGCCCCAGCTCTCCAGGAGGCCATGAAGTTGTGGGCAGGACAGGAATGAGGTCCACGCCTGTCTGGAATTGGTAACCACGTAGCTGGGAGTGTAAGGGGCGAAGGGCAGGAAAGTGAGGAGCAACGGGGAGCCTGGCTTCAGCAGTCTGCAAAGGATCTGGCCTGAGTGGCATCCTAGGTCAGTTCCTGACCACAGCTGTATACTTTGCATAGCACTCACTGTGAATGAAGCAGCAAAACACTGTCTCCTTGGATCTTATTAGTTGCGTCTCCACAGCACAGTTAGACAGATTCTTGGCTTCCTTAGAGACACCCAAGAGTACTTCAGCGTGAGGAAAGAAGTCTGAACTAATGTGACACTTAATATCCGATTTTAATCTGGTTTGTTTGATTAATCTAATCATGGCTTTCGCTACCTGCCTTGAGAAACATTTAGGAATGTGGACAGCAGATGGAAGGTAAGGGCAGCCTGTTCAGCACTGAAACGCAAAGAGTCAGGCTGGATTTTCCTGCTGTGGTGAGACTCTCATCTTTTCTCTACTCAGTTCGTTCTCTGCTATTACACCTTTTTATTTTTTTCCTTCTGTATAATTATAGCAGCCAAATATCTTTTGTCTTCCTTTAGAATTGTAATGTCTGACTGAAATTAGGAGATGTCAGTCTCCAGATGGTTTGAGATTTTCGTAGGCCTACGTTAAGTTGTAAGAGAAAGAAATTGTAAAAAATATTGTCGCGGAAACACAAAACAGAGTGTAGTGTTGCTACACCAGATAGAATTTTTGCTTTGTCAGGAAGATGTAGCTTGTCACAAAGCCGTGAGAAAAAGCCTCACAAATTCCAGAGCCTTCATGCTCAATCTTTTTAATTGCGGAAGTTCCCTAGGATTGATGTCTGCAGAGGCAAACAGTAGAAATGAAGACGCTGAGTGGTAACTGGGGGAAAGATGCTGAATGGTAACTGGGGGGTTTCAGGGAGGTTCCATGATGGAAGCTACACTCTCTTTCTGGAACAAAATAAATGACAGTAATTCAAGTAAAAATGGCTACCTGAAGTCATCTTTTAAATACCTTTCATAATGAGAGTGAAGTCATTTGGAGGATTTTTTTTTTTTATTTACTTAGCAATACAATTTTGCCCTTTTACTTTCCACCTAATGAAAATACCTTGACTTTAGACATTTTAGTAAGTGCTTTCTATGCAGATGTATGGGGATACAAAGAATTTGAAGGCATAAGAGAAAGCTACACTAATGAAATGCCTAATATAGATAAATATAAAAAGCAATGTTTTGCATTTTGCCTGCTTATTTATTGTTCACAGAGACGAGTAAAGGTCGTCTTTTGCTACGGCATTATAACCTTGGCCTCCTTGGTATCAAAATGTTAAATATTGAAAAGAAATGTTTCTGTGTGAGGAGGATTTTAATTAAATCTTTATGTTTTCATTCTAGCACCAGTCCATTTTCTTTCCATGCTGAAGTTCTCAGTAATTTATTCATGACCTTTAACTGCTTTTAAGAAGCATAGATTGGGAATTATTGCTTTCCTTGCCATTGGAAGTGCCAAGGCAGAAATGCCTTGAGAAGTTTCACAAGATTTTATTAATGAGATACACATCTCACATTAGAATAAAACATCTGGATCTGCTGGGTTTGCTCATCCTGGTGTTATGTGGAGGATCAGTGTTTAAAGTCACTTGGAGACTTCTGATCTAAGATAAACAAGTGATCAGACCACATAAGGGTATTCAATTTATGATGAATAATCTGGTGTGTTTAGGATTAATTTTTAGCCTTGTGATTCTGATTCCCTCCCCCTAAAAGGTGGGTTAGTACAAAAGAACAGCTGAGTTCAAAACCTGAGTAAGAGAGGGAAAAAATCAGCACATGTATGAATGTATGGGTAGGAGTATAAAGCATATCTACCCTTGTGTATGTAATGTATCTTCAGAAACACAGATTTTGAATGTCTTTCTTCCCAAAGTACCTTTGTCATAGTGACCTAACACTGCAGACACAAACTTCAAAGAAAGATTTAGAAAGTTGATACTTAAGAGCTGTTAAGACTTCTATTTAATTAATTTTATTACTGTGCAAAGCTGGGCAACCTGGTGGCCTGACTTGAATGGAAAGATCAGGAACCCTATCTCCTTTATGTTTTTATTACTTCCCATACCATGATCTACTCTGGGTAGCTCCTCAATTCTCCAATGAAGTAGACTTGGAGACAAGGGAAAAAAAGGGGCAGGGAGAAAGAGATTGATGCCTGCTGTCTACGTGAAGATAGAGGTCATGAGAGGAGGAAAGAGGATTGAGAAGCAGCTATTCAGTTTATGGGCCAAGACTAGAGGAACAAGCACTCAAGTCTTCAGAAACATGAGTTTGTGTATGTCAGATTCTTTGGCATTTTGATAGGTGTTGAGAGCACCTTCACAAAAATCTGCCACAGCTGTGCACTCCCTACAAATGCAGCTCTGGCCACGTGCAGGAGTGCTAGGGGCACAGGAACTGAAACACTGGGATTCGTGTCCCTTAGTGTTCTCTGCAAGCTTTCAGACTGCATACATCAGGACACAACTTTAGTAGGATATTGCAGGATATACCAGATTGGGGTTATAAACCTCTTTTGAAATAATGAATTCAGTTTAGGGGGACTGAGTTTTCCCACCGGGAATGGCAGTGGGAGGCTGACTGGGATTTCAAAGTTAGGGTCCCAGAGGAGGATGCTGGACTAAAAAGTAAGAGATCAGGAAGGGATAAGCGAAGCACATGCTGTCTCAAACCCTTTGTGTTAGCAAATAATTGTGAAATGCTGACAGCATGCACATTTCTCAGAGAGAGTGGTAGAAGATGGCAACCTTTTGGTTTACTTTGTTCCAGTGGAGCATTCTCTTGTGGATGTACACTAGCTAACCACTGTGGTGACCTGTACCTCATATGGATTGTTTGAGTTTGTGAACTTAATATTTTATCTTTGGAGATCATAGCATCATTTAGGTTAGAAAAGACCTGTAAGATCATCAAGTTCAACTGTTAACCCAGCACTGAGGATTCCGCCACTAAACCATGTCCCCAAGTGCCACGTCTAAACATCTTTTAAATACCTGCAGGGATGGTGACACAACCAATTCCCTGAGCAGATGAAAGGAAGGAATGATTTTAATTATTGCCAAATACAAGTTCAGATCTCTAGTGTTTAACACATTCTAGAACTAGTAACCCTATTTAATATACTTAATTTAATAATAAATGCTTTTTAACATAATTTGTTTTCTGCATTAGATTTTGTATAGACAAATGCAGTTAACTTGGCTTTAAAATTTATTCTATTTACTCTTATTCTCTACCTACTTTGCAGTAAAGTAAAATAATGTTTCAGAAACCTCTTCAAGTCACCTCAAATTTTGTACAAAAATTTACCTAGCTCCTAAATATAATTTACCACTGAAAGAATAATGTACTTTTAGGAAGGATTAATTTGGACTTATGATAAAGTCAGTTGTAACTTTTTTTAAGGGAATGGCAGTTATTGGCACGTTGTGTTAGGGGTCATGAGAAATTCATGTCCTATTCCTTTTCTAATAGCTAAGAGGTATGTTCCTTGCAAGCAGTAGAAATATATTTTCAGTATATTGTCTTGTGGCTCAAGTAGAGATTTATTATTTTTTTAAGGTAAGGTGTGATACAATGGAACTGAAGCGTAGGATTTTGATCTCAGCAGTATAAATTAATAAATGTACTGTAGAAAGTCATTTACTGTAATGTGCTTTATTCCCTAAACATTTGTATGGCTTCTCATACTCACGGAATCTATTAACAATAGGGTTACCTGTTCATCTTTGTTATTGATAAGAAATATTTCAGCTCACCCTAGAAAATCCCTAATATTGTAACAAGTACTTGAACAGCACAAAGCCCATGTGATGCATGATATCACTAAATTTCAGATATAGTTGCAAAATTTATCTTGAATTTCCAGATTGTAACACTCGCCAGGTGTGCCCAAATCCAAACGTACATCTCTGAATTGTTTTTACACAATCCATTTTTACTGTATTACATTCATGACCAGTAGGCATTTGCCATTAGATGCCTGGCACTTTGCATTAGAAGATCTGATGACTAGTTCTTCTGCGTACATGTCCTATTCAGGTTTAAATGTTACGTATTAGACCTTGCCTCAAAGAAAAGCTCATAAGAAGCTAATTGAACTTGACCCCTACCTGTCTACAGTCTCCTTGCAGGTAGTTGTAGAGAATTCAGCTGCTGTCAGCCAACATCCCCAGGTCTTTTTCCTTTGGGCTACTTTCCAACCACTCTGCACCCAGGCTGTAGCACTGAAGGGGGTTATTGTGGCCAAAGTGCAGAACCCATCACTTGGTCTCGTTGAACGTCATGCCATTGGTCTCAGCCCATCGATCCAGCCTGTCCAGGTCCCTCTGCAGAGCTCTCCTACCCTCCAGCAGACCAACACTCTCACCCAGCTTGGTGGTGTCTGCAAGTTTGCCGAGGCTACACTCCATCCCCTCATCCCCAGATTATCAGTAAAGATATTGAACAGCCCCACACTGATCCCTGGGGGACACCATTTCTGAGCAGACACCAAGTGGATGCAGCACCATTCACCACCTCTCTCTGGGCCCGGCTGTCCAGCCAGTTCTTAACCCAGTGAACAGTGCACCTGTCCAAGCCGTGGGCTGACAACTTTTTCAGGAGCTGGAGAAGAACTGACTGTAAAAAGAAGGAAGGAAAGATCAGGCCTGTGAAGATCAGGCAGAAGAGTCTGTTCCCCAGGTGGTCAGTGCCTTGGGATGGCCTACAGAGTTACTGAACGCAGTCATACTGGTAGCTGTAAGTGTTTCTAAAAATCTACAGCAGATTCTGGACTGATGTTTCAGTTGGTGGTGACCAACAGTCGCCTGTCCACTACCGCTGCCACTTACTCTGCGACCTTAGGTAGAAAAACTGTGTGAGAGATCTAAAAGTTCCCCAAATAGCTGGTACTGGAACACAAATTTGAGTAAAACATCAGGAAGTGGGGTTTTGGTTTGCACTCTGCTTTTAAGATCAAACTAGACAACTGGGAAATCAGTTGCAGAAATAAGGATACAACTGAAGTGATGACAGCAGAACTTAACATTTAGAAATTACAATGCTCTGGGTGCTTCTGCAACTTCAGTGCTCTCCCCTTCTAACACACTTGTGGGTTGTTTTTTCTTGTTCACACTTCAGGCAAAGAGAAGGATGGGCCTACTCTGGGAACTCATCAATACTGAGTAATGAAACCAAAGTGTGTTTTTTTAAACTGACTTCTGCGTCACTTGTTGCAAAAGTTGGAAAGCATACGCTAAGTAGGCAGAGGAATGCAGGAGACTGGGATTCATTTCAGGATAGAAGGAGATGGCATTCACAATACAATGACAAATTGTATTCTAAGCCTGCCACTAACACCAAGTTCCTGTCTTACACCTGACAAGAGATTAAAGCAGGCTTTTCTTGGATGTGATTGTATGTTCCTCATTTTAAGATTCCTGACCTAAGATACAGATTTACAGATGTGGAAAATGGGCTTCAATGTATGAAATGCTGTATGTGCTGAGACCTTGAAAATCGAGTCTTAAGTATCTTATCCTGACCTTCAGAAAATAGTGGAAGCCTTGACCTTGATCTCTCTGTGCTACAATTGTAGTAGCCAGTAGTGTAAAGGCTATTGTGAAAATAAATTAGTGAACTTTTAGAACAATCATATGTGGGAAAAAGCACCAGAAAAAATAGCTATGAGAAAATTAATAACTCTTAGAGAAATTAATAACTATGTCTTTAGAGCAGGATGTGAATAGTATGTTGTAGGTAATGAATGGAGAACATATGTTGAACAACAAAGAGAAAGCAAAACATTGAATTATTACTTATGCAAGTGTGTACTGTCCATCAGGAGTCCCAAATAAAGTGGAGATTATGCAGAAAAAGCCAGCATGCAGTCAAAGACATAATCATATTGTATATGCAGAAGGGTCTGTGGAAAAGTCAGCCTCTGGAATTGCCTTACATTTGAGTACTCAAACTTGCAACTATTTTAATGTCCTTTGATTAGAATTTTGTTTCATAAAAGCTCATGTGCACATAAATCTGTGTATATTTCTGCACAAATGTTTATTACACGGATTCTAATTGGGTGATTACATTCTGTTTCAGTAACGAACTCAATTTTTTCCTATTCAAGCTTTAGTTTTAGTAGACCCTTGGGGCTTAATCCAGGCTTGAATTTTACTAGTCAAGCATGATTATAACAGTCTTTTCACCACAAGTGTTAATACTGTTATGAATTATTTCGGGCTAACTTTCAATATATTTTGTACCAAGTTTCGTAATGAACTAAGTTGGCTTTCTTTTAGTGTTTTGACTGTTAAAGTTTTGTCCTGCAGCTGGAGATAACATCATGTATGCCAGATGACCTTTTCTGGACATTCTGAAGTCTCTAGTTTTCAGGTTACTATTATTATTATTATTCCCGCCTTCAACATGTACAAGTTAAAAAAATGAGCTGTGAATTGTCAAGGTAGATGTAGATTCAATACTGTTGCCATGTTTATCTGTGGAGTCTGCCAAAAAAAGCGATTCACATGAAGTGCTGAATGATTTTAAAAGCCACACTAAAAGCTCACACAGGATTTGAATATAGATTGGCTCGCAGAAGAACAGCAGCTCTGCAGTTTGACATAGTGTCAAACAAAGGAAACTGAAAGTTGTTCTTCTCTGTGTGTGTGCTCATGTCTCCGGGGCATTTGTCTTTTCTAACTGCAGCGGAGCATAATTTGTGCAGGTGATGCAGAAGAAAGTTTGGGCACCACTGTTAAAAAAAGTAATTCAGAGCTGGAAGAAAAGGAATGTTTAAATGGCTGCTGCTGGAGGAGGGCTTAGCCAGAAGAAGGGCACATCCTGCCCTTATTTTGAAAACGCTGCAATCCCATCTCTTTCCAAGTAGTCGTAACTGTCAGTTATTGCCGAGCCTGCCAGAAATGCATGAAGGCTTTTCATCTGAGTCAGAGAAAGGTTAGCAGTCAGTATTTCCATCCATTTTTATTCCCATTGTAAGAGGACTCCCAACCAATACATCTTGTAAAAATGTATAATAGTAGTACAATGTTTTGATGTTTAGAAACTGACAAGATTGCTTGCAGTGACTGCAATCTCCTCTTGAAACAGGTACTGAAGAACCTGAAAAATCTACTCTGACTTGAATTGTAACAGACTAAAATTTCTATTTTGCATAGTATTCTGCAAAGTTTAAATTGACAAGCTTCAAAGGCAGGAAATTGAAATTAAAATTGCAATAAAAAAATCAAAACATAATTAACCTTAAAAAAGACACTTTGCTGTAACATAGGAATATGCTTCTGAAACAGGAAGCTTACTGTGAACTTAAAAATAGGTGTTCCATTCCCAAAATGAAATTTGATCTGAAGGAGTACGCTGGTTTAATAAGTTTCATTATTGATACTGTGCCTTTCTATGTAGCTTTTTCACAATCACATTTATTTTCCAATGGGAAATTTTTCTGTCAAAAATTTTCTAATCTGTTCAAGTTGTACCAGCCTTTTATCAAGGCCATAGAATAAAAGTATTTCTTTGTTGCTAGAAATTAATTTCTAGCAAGGAATAGGAAGTCTCTTTCTGAGCATATAAGCTTTCATCAAAAGTTATGCAGGTTTAGCAGTTGTGCATGGTGATGTATTTGAGCACAGCTTTCTCGGTCCTGTCAAATTGTATGACAAGATTCTAAGATGAAAATACATAGGAAGTCCTGTTTTCATGAAAAATGTTCAATTTTCTTGTAAAATGAATGGACTGAAGTGAAGTAGAAATGTACAGTAATGATTTTGGGTTTTAAAGATAGAGTTCATTCTGATATGGAATGAAATATTAAAAAAAAATAAAAATCTGGATGCCTGAGAGCAGAATTGTGCATTTCAGATTCACAAGACGGGGAGAATGCAAAAGTGGTGGCTCCCACCCAGGCTTGAAGTCTTGAGCTTGTTCAAAAGCATGTACCCAGAGCTTCTGCATTCGCCAAAACTCATCCTTGGATTTTACCTATACTATAGGATAAGTTAGAGCTTTTGAGACAACTCTTAGTATCTCATCTCTTGTCTTCGTTTCTGCCTAGTACAGTGTAAGGCCCCAAAGCTCAAGATATTCAGATGAATGTTGGAAGTTGGCAGGTGGACTTGGAAAACATGGATGTTCCTGTAAATTGGCAGAAACGGAATGATCTCCATGAAACAGTTTCAGTGAGCCAGTATTCTTCTACAGGAGAACACAGACCATAGAACCTCTTCTGTGGCACAGATATTTTGACAAAGCTGTCTCCTGAAGCCCTTTTGCAGCAGGTGAGCTGTGATTAGCCAAATGTCTCAATGCTCTAACTGAATCTCCCTGGCTCTCTCCGATGTGGCTGACTAGAAAAAAATAGGACCAGTTTTATAACTCATAAGATTGCAAACCAATGGTGGCTGGAAAAGACTATGGAGAGGCACATCAGTGCCAGTTGAGTGATTAGCTCAGTGACATCCTCACTGTTGACAAGTGAAAGCTAGGGCTCATTCAGAGGCATAATTTGAGCTAACCATACACATTGCTGGGTTCTAACTGAGCAGTGAAGACTTGATGTTGTCAAAAATTGTTCAATGACTGCAGCAGGAAGTGGAAAAGCAAACAGAGTGTTGGAATGTTTAAACAGACAGATAGAAAATAGTGCTATGTTACACATAAATCAATTCTAAGCACTCAGCTGGAATAAGACAGTTCTGGTCAAAAAAGATAGTTCAGAAAAGAGAGTAGGTATATAATAGAATGATAGAATGGCTTGGGTTGGAAGGGACATTAAAGACCATCTACTTCCAACCACTCTGCCGTGGGCATGGGCACCTTCCACTAGACCGTCTTGCTCAGAGCCCCATCCAGCCTGGCCTCGAACACTTCCAGGGGTGAGGCATCCGCACTTCTCTGGGCAACCTGTTCCAGTGTCTTACCGTCCTCACGGTAAAGAATTTTTTTTCTAAATACCTAATCTAAACCTACTCTCAGTTTGAATCCATTCTCTCTTGTCTGTTACTACATGTAGTAGTAAATAGCCTCTTGTAAATAGCCTCTCTCCATCTTTCTTGTAGGCTCCCTTCAGGTACTGTAGGGCCACAATTAGGTCACACTGAAGCCTTCTCTTTTCCAGGCTGAACATTTTCCATTCTCTCAGCCTCTCCTCATAGAGGAGTTGCTCCATCCCTCTAATCATCTTGGTGTCCCTCCTCTGGACTCTCTCCAACAAATCAATGTCCTTCCTGTGCTGGTGACCCCAAAGCTGAATGCAATAGTCCAGATGGGATGCCACCAGAGCAGAGTAAAGGGGAAGAATCACCTCCTTCAACCTGCTGGCCATTCTTCTTTTGATGCAGCCTGGGATACTGTTGGTTTTCTGAGCTGCAAACACACATTGCCAGCTCATGCTCAGCCTCTCCTCCACCAGCATCCCCAAGTTCTTCTCAGTAGGGAAGAACATTCTTCTCTGCTCTCCAACTGCGCTCCAGCCTGTGGTGATACCAGGGTTGCCCTGACCCAGGTGCAGCACTTTGCACCTGGTCTTGTGAAACCACATGAGGTTCCCATGGGCCCACTTCTCGAGCTTGCCCAGGTCCCTCTATATGGCCTCCTGTCCCTCAGGTGTGTCAAGAGCACTACTCCGCTTGTTGTCATCTGCACGTTTGCTGAGTGCACTTGATCCCTTCATTTATATTATTAATGAAGATAGTAAATAACACTGGTCCCAATACTGACCCCGGAGGGACACCACTTGTCGCTGATGTCCATCGTGACTCTGAGCCATTGACCGCTACTCTCTGGATGCAGCCGTCCAGCTGCTTTCTTATCCATCTAATAGTCCATCAGTTGAGCCCATTTCTCTCCAATTTAGAGAGAAAGATGTTGCTGCCCTTCCCTTGTCTGCTGGTGTAGTTACTTCATAATAGGAGGCTGGTTTGTATGAGAAAGGCCACTAGGTTGGGTTTTGGAGGGGGGCTGAGTATAAAGACCTCCAACATACATACATACAAAGACTCGACGTATTATTTTAATTTAGAAAATATTAAAGAGAAGAAATGATATAATGTAGATACACGCAGGGAAGATAAAGTACTCTCTCATACCTAAATTTGTTATGGTGTAAAAAGAATGGATAACTAAAAGAAAATAAAGAACAAAAATGTACTTTTCTAAACTACGAATTTTATAAGCACAAACTATGTGTAAATCTCATTTTCACTGGCAGAGTAGAATTGAGGCCAAGATCTTAATACAATTTTTAAATGAATTAGACATTTGCATGCTTTTTTTGACTTTGTATTATATCGAATAAAGATTTTGCAAGCAATATGATTTTCAAGCTTAAGAGTTAAGAAGAAGCATTCCCAATAGGCAGATTATTCTGTATCTGTTCATTACCTTCCCTAAGGCATCTTGTTATGCTCTCTGTTTGAGACAGGCTACTGGAATTAACCAGTGTTACAACTTTTTAATAAAAGTACACTGTGCAGTATTCTGAATGTAGCATTTTTTAATGATATTAGGCCTGGCTGTGTTAAAGCACTTTTCAGACACTGTAACTTAAGCTTTGAGACACGTACAGGCATTCCTATAAATTCTTGCCGTGGCTCCTATCAAAGATGGAGTTCTGCTCTAGTTCACTTGCTCTATATCAGTGATACAGATAACTGAGAATAGGGACAAGAAGCAATACAGAAAGCAAGAAAATGTTTAACAGCCGAAGGAAATACAACTCAATAAAATGACTGGCTTGACTATATAGTCCTTCTCATTTTTGAATCTTCTTCGACTCAAATTAATTTTGAATTCAAAAAGAGGCTCTCAAATGTTTCATAAATGAAAAGGCCATTTTTAAAACATGGTTGTTTTAGCACTTCTTTTTCTTTAAAATTCGGCTGGAAAAATAAAAGTGTTATTCACCTGAAACATCAAGACAACCAAAACATTCAAAAACATAGTGAAGCATATAAGATACTTATGATTAATTAGCCAATCTATTGATGAGAGACTGAAGAGCAGTCAGAAATATTTGAAGTGTGCTTAATTAATAGTTTTTATGATCCCTTGTTCCTTCAGTGTTATTTGCCATTTCAGAATTTGAAATCAAAGATTTACAAACTTGTTGCACTTCGCTCATTGAATTCTGCCACTGTTCATGTGGGCTGCTACACAAGAGCAGAAACTGTGGTGGTCTGTGGCCCCTTACAGCAATGATTTTTCATGTTACTTCTGTACTCAGGAAAATCAGGTCTCAACTTTGTTCATGCTCCAATACTAGATATAAAATTTGGAGGGTTATCCTGCCTTCCTGAATTCAGTTGACTGTCAGTTTTTTTGATCACTTTTGCGGAATCAAGATCAAAAAAGAGGTACTTTAACTTTTTAGACTCTAGCCTTTAGTGGCTATCAAATGTAAATGGATATAGAGTCAGAATAAGCTGGTCAAAACAGTTCTTCAGAATAATATCAGCCATTATGTTTAAGGGACTACCTTTCTATTTATTAGATCTGAAAGTTCTCTCTCCCTTAACTTATGCTGTCTCCCTTTCTATTCATCTAACTATTTATCTTCTATATACTTCTGAAAAATTATCTCCATGGCCTAACGACACATTTCATCAGAATTTGCCTTGGCTTGCTACCTCCTAAGTTTCATTTGATACCCCCTAGCTCCTGTGTTTGAAAAGAGGGTGAATGACATAATGCTTCCTGCTATGGTGAGACATAAAGCAAATTAAACACCTCACTGTTGCTTTTTTCTGACAGAAGGGGTAGTTCTTAAAGGAAAGATGCAAGTTATTTCACTAGTTGTAATCTGAAATTATCACTGCAACAGAGAATGTTGTCGTAGTATTGGTGATGTGATAGGACCTTGTAACTTCCTTTTATGTAAAATAATAGGTCCTAAAGTCTCCAAAGTACTTTAATTATAATGCAGAGCTTTTCATTAGGGAGGAATGATAAAATGGAGAGTACATTTATTGAATTGCATTGAGCCTGGGCAGGAGTTCTGCTTGTTACTGTTTTACTGTGGGTTGCTCCTCTGCCGCCCTACTGGTTCTTCCTGATTACTTTTCAATTTTCCTTAAGTTTCACGAAGGCCAAAGAGGCAGCTAATGCTGCCTTTAACAGTTCGTTTGGGTGGACAAGGGAATAAATTTAAGTATTGAGGCACTTTAGAACAGCACCTTTAACGTCAAGATGATTGTAGTCAACTGGTACCTTCCACTGGCATAATCAGATCACCAGCCGTGAAACCATGGCAGAGGGGGCTGGGACAGTGGAGAAGGGACAGGTTAGGGACAAAATGAAACTGCCCTGCAAGCTCTCCAGTGTGTGAGAAATAGCTAGAGGTGCAATGCCACAATATTATGGCTGACCAATAAGAATGGGATGCAGGTATCTACCCATGCTTAATTCTCAATATGGTGTGGGGTTTAAGACTTTGGTATTGTCTGTCAGAATTGAGTGGGAGTCCTTCCATCAGCTTTAATGAAAAGTAAATGAGACTGCTCCTCAGCAAGTAGTTAAGAGCAAGCCTTGAACGATACACTGTCAAGACTAACTAGCATGCAAAGACCATAAACTCTAATCAAAAGAGCAATATGAAAGTAGCAGACATTAGTTTCATTACCTTTTTTACTAAGATGCTGCATTTAATATCACCATTTCCATTCAGCCAAATCTTCCTTAGAACTCTTTTCTAGTATTCAAATGTGTCATGAAAAGGTTAATATTATTTTGACAGAATTAAATGTTCTCTAAGAGGTTCAAGAGGAAGCATGTTTCAAAACCAAAATATAAATGATACAGAACCCAGTCTTTACTTCCCCAAAGAAGTATATGCTGGATTTTATGTCAGGTTGATTTTGATCTGGTAAGAAATGCCAGAGGAGATAAGCTTTGTAAAAACTAAGCGGGGGGAGGCGTTGGGTGTTGTTTAGTGCCTGTTTTTATGCTGCCTGCATTCATCTCTGTTGTAACTAAACAATGGAATACAGTATCTGTAATTATTCAAATAGGCACATTTGCAGTTATAATGTATTCTTTCACAAGCAAAACTATTATTTAAGAATTAAAGGGAAGAAATGAGCTCTTTATGGCTTTAAATTAAAAATGCCAGATAATATGATAGAGCAGTTTATAATTGTAAGAAAATTAAAGGTTTTTCTTTGATTTTGCTTGTCTTAAGTTGATCCAAAAGTATCAACCAACTAGCAGCAACTTAAATTAAGACAGTAATGCTGATTCTGTTATTCTTTTTTTTTTTTTTTTAAATAAGAACTTTTAAATTGAAATTACTTCTGCTAGTTGATTTAAAATGTTGGGACAAGATGTCTGTCTCTTACTGTGTTCAACTCTTACTGGTCAGAGCTTTTAGACATTTTGCCATATCTGTGAAGCCTTCAGCTAGCAGAATTGTACAATTTCTATTCCATTTTTTTTTCTGTCTGTCAGGGCATGCCGGTGTACTAGTTTAAATGTTCTGGTTGAGCTTTTACTTGTTTCTGTATTAGAGAAGCTGCAAAGCTTCTCTAAAATGCAAAACCTCATACTGTTTGTTAGAGAAATTCAAATGCTAGAAGCTTAATCGTTTCTAGTTTTACAAGGGTGTAATTTTATGCAGCGACAGCAACGTAAAACTTGAAGAACACAGCAGTGGTTCAAGCCCTCCTCACTACTAAATTTGCAAGACGTAGAGGCTGAGTAAACAGGAGTTCATACATTGTTTACTCAGTTAAAAGTAAAAATTTCCATTGACTTTTACTTTCCATAGGTAGTTATTAACTGTAGCTCGTATCAATTTCTAGAGTGATTTTACAAAAAGCTTGAAATGGACACATTCATTGCTAGGTCCTGTTTAATTACAGTTTTATATTGTTTACTAACCCTCTGGGCATCTGATTAGATGCTATAACCATCATTTGGTTTGAGCTTCTTTACTTGCGCTAACTGCTAGTTATAAAAGATAATGACTTGGAAGTGAAAATATGCGGCTCGCATGGGTAGCACAAGCAATTGTTTTAGCTAGCCTTGCTGTTCTTTGTATTCTGATCCTTTGTGTTCAGGAGAGAAATAAATCCTCAAAGTCTCCTACTCCACAAAGAACCTGGTGTACGTTGTGTGAGGGTTTACTGGGCTTTGTGCACTCTTTGTGGACAAATCTGCAAGAGGAAAACAAAGATAAAAGCTTTATTTTCTCCTGAGTATTTTGTGTTCATAGAGACTAATAGCCAATTAAGATAAAAGGAAATATTTGGTGGCTAAAATCCAGTAATATTATCTGTCCCAGGTCAATTTGACATTTAATATGTTGTTTCCTCTTCAGCAATTTTGCTACAAGGGACAATCCAGGCATTTAAAGAGAAGAAGGACTGATTTGATCTATCTGTTCTATCTTGCATAGTTTTTTTGGGGTTTTTTTCCCTAGGTGAGGCTTTATCATTACAGCACGGATAGTTACGTACGTAGGTGCTCCATAAAAAAGATTCATCTGTGTAGTAAGGGCTTTATTAAGATTGATAATGACTTCCTGAAGAATTATTGTTATTATTTTAAATAATTTAAGGCTATTGAATTGTTGGATTCTTCTTTTCAGAACTATCATTAAAAAAAGAGGGCAGAGAAGTTATATTTTATTTCTATATGCATATATTTTGGTAGTTTAATGCAGGATTATTGAATAGCTTTGTAAATTAAGTTAGAATACCTAAGGTGTCAGAAATATATCTAAGTTGTCAGCACCAATAATGATGTAGACTTATGAAAAATCGATAACTGCTCAAAACTTTGATTTTTACTTAAATAGTTTCTCTGAATCAATGCCAATATTTGCATGGACAGCAGTCACAAGTATTTTCTTGGTGGACCCATGTACTAAAAAGGAAAAATAAATGTTAGTAATTAATGATTTTTCCTTCTTTTGAATTGATAAATAGAGAGTAAATGCAAAACTGACCTGAGGTATTTATCGTGAACTTTTGCCAGCTGAAACAGTGAATGTGCCTCTTTAAGTACTTCCATATAACAAGCCACTGTCATTTAAGGCATTCATTAGATTGTGATAAATAACTGGTTCTATCTGTTGGGTATGGAAAATTGCTGCTTTTAATATCTTTTTATAGCTGACCAAAAAATTGTTTGTGTCATGTATTTTGGGTGTGTAATAGTCGAGAGAAGACTATAAAATGGTTTGGGTTTTTTTTTTTTTTTCTCCTTTTGTTTTTTTTTGCTAGCAGGCTTTTCTTGGTTTCAAAAAGCACTTGCAAGTTATCATGGTGAAGAAGAATTAGAATCACAGCTTCTGTGTTTTGCATTTTTGCATTTTTGCATTGCATGTCAAGTTCCCTGGTTTAATAGTTCAGGTCTGATTTACAAAGGGACGTCTGCTGTTCCCTATTACAGATAGAAAAAGAAAATGTATTCGGATAATTTTTTGTAAATATAATAATTAGGTAATTCATATATATAATCTATGAATTGGAAACTCTGGCTTCTGTCCTATAAGTACAGATGTCATTTCAGATGCATGCCTTTTGTTTGTTGTGCTTCAATGATTGCATTCCTGTTGCAAAATATTTCTTCATCCTGGGACAATGAAAGACTCAGTGTTTCTGTCTAATTTTCTTGCCAGTATAAATGAATTATTTTGGGCATATTCTTTCAATGCTATCACTTGTGCTTATTAATACTGACTTCTCAGAGCAGAGCCTGCAAACAAGGTATTTGCAACATCCCTGTCTTGCCCACCTGTTACAAAGAGATTTTTACACATTGCCTTCTAAGTCACTTCTTTTGATAAAGCAGGTCGGACAAATATTTTGTTTCTCTTTCGATTTTGAAGGACAGATCCTCATGCAAACTTAGCATACCTCTATGTCAGAATGACCATGGTGGTTTTTCCCTCCTGTACTGAGGAAATTCCTTGCCACAGTGGCAATGGAGTGAACACATTCCATTTGGTGCCAGAGGGCTCTTGTGGGTCCTGGTTAGCAACTCTTGGGGCAAGGAAGGTGTATTAATGCACCATTGGTTAAGTCCTCTGCATTTCCTGTGGGCCTGCTGATAATGAGTTCTGTAAGCCCTACCTGAGAAAAATCCCTCTCTTCTTCCCAGTTTTATACAGAGCGTTACCACAACTTCATGCAAAGCCCACAGCCCCCAGAGAACAGTGACATTTTACAGCCAGACTTCCTCTCACTCCCTCTGCGGTGCTGAACATTTTGCTTTAATTAGAAAACAGAAGCTTAACTCAAAACAACATCACTTTTTATTTATGCATATTTTTTATGAATGTTCTGTCAGTAGTTGATCAAACTTACATTCTCACTCATGCGTCAGAATCCCGTTGCACCAGGTAGTATATAAACATGGCATGAAAACGTCGTTCTTGCTCAGGTTTCCAAGGCAAGAGACGGCAGGTTGGTGCAGACAGTGGGCAAGGGTGTTGAAACAATGAGGTGGACCTGCTTAGAGGGAGGAGTGGCATTACCAGCCCGCCAGCAACTCAATCGCTGTCTGGCACCAGCAAGTTTCAAGGACGAACTTAAATAAGGTTAAAGAGGAGTCTCTGTGCGTGCTTACAGTGAACTCCTATTAGACATTAGAGACAATTTTGAAGCCTTTGTATGTTTGAAAATACAGCTAGTAGCAATACCAGTGCCATAATTTGGTCTGGGGTGGAAACTGTGACAAACGAAAACAATATATAGGAAAGGAATCGTATATAAAGTGCTTTGAAAATTGAATGAAGAGAAGTCAAATAGAGTTTATGCTTGAATGGGCGGCACAGTGATCAACCCAGTCATGATCAATGCAGTGCCCTGGGAAAATGAGCCTTGCAAAACCAGTAGATATTTGAAGGATACAATTGCCTTTGTTCAAGCAAGACTTTAGTTCCTTGCTGGATAGCTCTTCATGGTTGTGGAAAGGGTCTCTGATAAATCATGTGGGAAATGTAGGAAAAAATCTGCCTACCATTTTTTATTAAAAGTACCATTCAAATAATTGTTCTTACTTCTTTTTTCTTTCAAATCAAACATAAGTTATTTTCCTGTGTTGCTTAAAAACATCAAATTAATGTATTTATATTTTCCCCTCACAATAGCGCTCCATTAGGACTAAGGCTATAACAGAGTCATTCTTATCATTCAGCTGTTCCTCCAAGATCAGCATGAATACCTTCATAAAGTTCCTTTCGACTTAATAGGAGAAGTACATTTCTGGCATACCACTTTGTGTTGATGCATGGTGCTCTCTTTCATTGAGGTAAACAATTTGTATTTAATTTAGCAAATTGGTTTAACAGGATTTGAAAAGTGAAAACATAAAAACTGCTCTAGATCTCTTGAACAAGCTATTCCCATTTCTCATCTCAAAATACTTTTTTCTAAAGTTAGTCATTAGTTGTTCTCAAGTTTTTGACAAAAAGAAGTGAGTTTCAGAATAAATCAATTGAAATATTTTCTTGACCTTTTCTTTTAATTCTTTATATTTACATTGCATGCAGAATTGCTGTGTCTCTTGTCTAGATTCCTACTGTATCAAATATCTTTGGATACTACACATTAAGGAAGATGAGTATAATGCTTCTCTAATGTTCATATGCTCCTTTAATTTAAGCTTTATGTACATACTGTATTTTGTGCGACCTAGAAGCTCTATAAAGCAATGAAAAGTACTTGCAATGTCAACTACTTATTTTTATCTTCTTGTCTTTCCATCGTGAGAATTCCTTTGCTACTCCCAACAGTGAGAGTGCTTCATAGTTTTTAAACTTCATTCACCACCATATGGGGTATATATTAGCCAAAACTGTCAATGGAAAAAGTGTTAATTTATTACAGGACTGCTTTTGTAAGCATGAAATGTATTTAAGAATATCTGGCAAGGATCCACAAATCTATTTTTATAGAACTAAGGGATTTTATAAATGGTATGAAAAACTTTAAGCGGTGTAGACCTCAGTACTATTTCTCGTGTTGTAGCCCACGCACTACTAATAACTATGTAAAAAATTATTCACTCATGATAAAAGTCCACCTCAGAGGTCTGCAGCAAGAAAATAAGAACTGTTCTCTTTCTTTGTTTTTAAAGCATCCGCATTAATTCCAAGTTGTTCTCTTGTGCCAAATACTGTATTGCTGCAAAAGCTCTCTGAAGTAGCAGCATTGCCTTCTTTGCTATTTTTTGCTATCTGTGAATGTAGTTCTGCTTCTTCTAGGCAGTGCACATGTGTAGAGTTGATGTAGTGGGAATAAGGAATGCCATGTCTGATTCATTAGTTGCAATTACTTATCATTATTCATTATTTATTTTGATTTATAATGGATAAAAAGAACCTACCCAGGGCCATTTTAACATGAATGATAAATGGAGTCTCATAAAACGATTAAACTGGCAACTGCTGCTTGTCTCTTAAGTGGACAATAATTGATGTAAGATTGAGAAATTCCAACCAATGCTTGCCTCAGTCTTTTTTTCATACAATTCTAATTATAAAAGCTGGCCAATCTTCCCCAAGGCCTGGAAACTTTTTGGAAACTTTTAGCAAATGATGGAAAAGCAAGTTAAGGCCTCATGTAAGATCAGTCACTTTTCTCAACAGAGGCAACAAAACTTATTCTTGAAGACCAGCAGTAAATTCAGTTCAGAGTCTGCAGGAGACTGAAGAAGTGTCAGGGAAAGGTTTGAGAGAAAAACACTTTTGTGTTCTTGTTCAGGATATTGGTCAGAAGATCTAGAACTTCTTCTGCAAGCTGGAATTCATCCTTCATGATATTAATGTAGTTCAGCTACTCTCTGAATAATTAAAATTCCTCATCAAGAACAGGAAAGTACATCAGCTGTTAGGAAGTCAGGACTTTGTTAAATACAATAATATGGTATACCAATCATTTCAGTGTTCCTAAAGTGATTACATTGGAAAGAAAAAAAAATGATGTATATATATGTATATATATACACACACACATATGCTAGTATTTTTCAACAGTTCGTATCAAATTTATACTGGAAAGGGATCCATAATACTCATGCTTTGACTGATTCTATTGCTGTCTACCTATTAATGCTATTGACTTTGTTGTTCTTTGTAAAAGGAAACCTTAGTGCCTAGGAAAGCCTCGCAAATATAAACATAAGCGAACATAATTGGTCTTGCAGTCACCAAGAAAGCAATTCTAAATATTTTCGAGTCCAAGATAAAAAGTTGAATTTATCTATCATTATGCAAGTATTCTTTCTCCTTTAGGAACAAGGACAATTTATTGAAAAGGGTTGCCCACCTGTCCCATGGCAAGCGTGTCCTTATGACGTGCCTGAAGGAAATGAGGTGTTTATTGTTTGTCACAGTGATTTGCGAGCACAGCAGTTCTCTGTATTGTGACTCTCAGTGTATCTAAATGTGAAGCAGGAGTTATCCATGGCAGACGGTCTCCAGTGAAGCTAGGTTTCAGTATTTTGTGCAATTTTAGGAGCTGGAGATCTTCATATTTGTGCCTTGAAGACAAATTAAATTTAGTGACCAGTCATCATTCCTTTAGTAAGATCTGCACTGTGGAGTCAGTAGAGTTGTAGGAAACAGGAATATGGGTATTGTTGTTTAGTAAATCTTGCAAGGGACAACAGAGCTCCTTAGGCTTCTTTGAGTCTTTTCTGTTGCCTGATGTGGTCTTCAAATGAGAACTGTAGGAATACCCCTCAGTTCGAGGGAACACCCTGCATCCTTCTTCTATGGCAGCCACACAACAAAAAATGCTGTCTTCTTAATGAAGATTATCTGTCAGTGTGCATGCATCGCTTATGACAGGCCATTAAAAGGTTTCTCCTCAGACACCTAGGAAGGTGGTACAACTTAAGCATGGTACTGAATATGTGTGAGTGTTCTTACGAGTTGTTCTATCATCTGTAGAGCTAATGAGAGTGCCTGGTTTCCTACTGACTTTTGTCCTTTAATCTCTCAGATCTGTCTTCCATGGAAATAACATCTGTTCCTTCCTGAATCTGTCTGTGACACCCCTGCAGATAAAGCATTTTGTCATTAGTCTGCAACCAGATATGTCCAGATTGCCTGGCCCAGCTGCCTTCAGATGGGGTGTGTAGCTGTTACATTCCGCCTACTTTCCTCTCAGGAAATTGTATCTCAGGATGTAGCTGTGTCCAGAGTTATCTGTCTACCTCCCCGTTTTCTATTTACCCCCCCATTTCCAAATTTATAACATCTTTTAGGAAGTCAAATTCTCTTTGAGCCTTTACCCATTTGCTAAATCTACCTACAGTTGTCCCACTCAAAATTTATTTGAGGGATGACAGGGAAGGAAAAGTAGTTAGCATAAGCCTTCTGTCTTGAGACATTTTAAAATGAAAAATATTTCTTAAAAGTCTAACTTTATATATGTATCTGAAATACCTTAAACTTATTTGATAAAATGTGGTAATATTTCTCTAAAGGATAAAAGGAAACTTATCGGTATTCAGTACATTCACAAATATGTGTAGAATTCATTGTATACTATCTAGTCTGCAATCTTCATCATATTAATCACATAAGTAAATTTATGAAGCTCACTGTCTCAAAAGAAGTAGCACAATATTTGAATTTTTTTTAAGCAGTGTTTTGGATGTTTTTACTACCATTTATTGACCAAAGCCCAGGATTTTGATTAATATACACTATGACAGGATTTGCACAGATTTTATATGAGAGTGAGAGCAAGTGTGATGAACAGTGTCCTAGAATCATTTTCGAATAGACACTCAGACCTCTGCATTTTTTATAGCTTCTTGCAATGTTTTCACACTTTGCATACTCTAGGACTCCTCTGTGCAAAGGCTGGTGTTGTAGACTTCTCAGTCACTGAGATTTTGCTGTCTGGAGTATAAATTGAAAAGCTGCTAGGTTTCTAGTACACATACCTAACAGCACAGATCATAGAGGAGGTAAAAACACTAATGCACATGAGAAAAATTGGCTGTATTTACACTTTTCCCCCTTCTGAATTAAGAGTTAAATTATGCATAGACAACATAAAAGATTACTCCCCTCTGTGCCCTGACACTTCATCACTTAATGGATAGATAGGTGGAACTTCAGAAATGAATTATCACCATTAAAAAAAAATCAAGTGTAAGAACTTGATTACCACTGCAAGACTTGTCCTAATATTAAGTCTGCTGCGTGTGCTGCATACGAATGCCAGGTTTATGTGGTAAAGGGCAAGATGGACAGCTCTGCGACCATGTGCTTGCTAATTAACCAGCACTGAAAATAGCCTCGTCATGAGAGAGCAGTCATCTCCCCTACAACTAGGAAGCAAATGATTTTTCTGCTTAGACCAGAAGATGAATACAGAAGCAGGCTGGATGCCCCTGGAACAAAAGGAATGCAACTCACAGAAGACTGTTCGGTACCAAAGATGCTTTTTCATTCCGTTTTGAGAACTTGGGCACTATAAAATTACTCAACTTAACAGTTTTTTTATTAGTAGCCCTAAACTGAATGGACAATGAAAAAGTGAAGCAGAAAAAAAAGAGGTTACCCAGACAGTGCTGCCAAGGTTCATTAGCTTTATTCTATATAATCAATTTTCTGTTATTCTTCCAACACCTTATTTAATGCTTCCAACACTTGCAATAACTTTTGTTTCTACTTTCTCTTAAAATGCATATATTTATATGCAACAGCGAAAATACGTTAGAGAATTGCTAGAAAATTAGGGGTTTATGATTGGTTGTGATAGTTCTCTCTTGTTTTATTTTATGAGAACATCCTTAGCTGAAAATCAGACAAATCTAATCCAATTCTCTCAGACAGTCTCATTTTCTTTTCTGGCGCTAACAACACATTTGTGTGTGAACACCTGTTTTTAATAAATAATTGAAGCTGCTGAACTTATGCTTTTCAGAAGTGTCACACTAAGATAATTGATATTGGAAGTGTACTGCGAAGCAACCCTTAGATTTTAAAAAGCCAGCTATTATAATAACTTTTAATAAGAATCATAGAAGTTAAAGGAAATTAGCTATCTATTGTTGGTGGCATTAATTTGTGAGTGCTGCTGTTCTCTATATTAGGAGTCTCAGTACATACAACTCTATTTCTCACTGTTTCTATCTCAACCAGCTGATAAGGCTTAATAATTGAAAATTAAATAATACAATACATTTCTACTTGTGGAAGATATAAATAATTATTCTGTTTGGAACATTACAAAGTATTAGTAATGAAAATAATTTAACCCCATGAGGATGCAGATTGTAATGATAATTTCTAGAATAACTGTTGTTTTTCTTGTAAAGAGTATGGATGACTCAAGCAATGAAATAAATAAACTTTGTTGTTTCCAGGTTTTTTCATGACAGAAAAAACAAGTCTTTTTAGACCAGAATTGTAATTCAGTTATTGACAGTGTAATGTCTGGGCCACCCAGTCAGACACTCATAGTTCCTTACAGAACAAATATATCACATGAAGCTCTGCACATGTTAGGGAGATCTCCACTAGCACTGGGATGTACTGTCAGGCAGCTCCTTCCAGCCTAGTGGGTTTGATTCAGGTGAATTTGTACATAGTTTTCAATGAACACTTAAAAAGAGTCTTTGATAAATGTGTAATATTTTGATCTTAATAGGGAAAAGATAAATGGGCTCAGGTCTAGGATGATAGTTATTTTTATTTGTGTAGCAGTATGGGGAAAATTTTGGCAGTAGGAAAATTACTCAGTAGCTATGCCTACAGTGTAAAGTAGCATATGCTTTCCTATGAACTCTCTCTTTGCTGTCATAATTAAATATCACAATCTTTTATCTTTTACAATGGATTTCAGTGGTTGTTGTATTGGTATTTACTCCTGAGTTATTCCTGTTTTACCATGCCCTGGCTTTGTACAGCTGGTGTAAGAGTTATTAAAGCTGTGTGTTCACAGCCAAGAGGTCTGTGTAATGTGTCCTTCCTGTAACATGACTTCCAGCCGAGGTGGGATCAACATGAGTATCAGCCACAGATTTCAAAGACAGAAGATTTGAGTTCATCAGCCATAAAGGAGCCATGATGTAGTTTACAGCTCCAGCAATTAAGGGACCAGAAGACGGAGTCAGTTTCAGAGCATATATCTGAATCTTTAGATAGAGCCTTGGAGAACTTTGGCCTGTTGCTGTCGTTATATTCGTTACCTTTCAAAATACTTCTCTGCTCAAAACAAACATGATAGAATGGCCATAGACATTAACGTTAATCAGTGATTAAAATTCTCCAGCAATTTACAGTGGAAGCTCAATGACTCCATTATTATCTTTGAGTAAAGTTTATAATTGTTATGGGATTTCTAGCTAGCTAAGGTATGAAATGGTAAGCACAGAAGTGTTGCAGGTGCAGGTTACATGTCATATAAATATTGTTTAACTCCTGAGAAACAGCCAAGAGAAGAAGGGAGAAAATTAACCACATTAGAACCCTATGAGTTGAATGATAAAAATGTTCCTACTCCTGAAGACATGTAGTTCATAGAGTTCAGGCAGCAAGAAGAGGCAGTCCAATCTTTTTAAGGTCATATGCCTCTCTCACTTGTAGAGAGCCGATATTCAGTGTTTGGTTCATGTCTCCTTGAGCTTTATTTTACAGAACCTTCTACTGAGAATGTGCACCCAATGGGGTGTGGTGCTACCTTACTACTGCCACTTCTGACCTTCTTCACTGTCTGGCAAGAGAAGCCCCATATATCTGGAATAGCAACCAGGGCTCTTGGCACTATTCATTTCAAGAAAGATTGAACTCATGATCTTATGTCCTAATCCCTATTCTGAATGAAGATGTGCTTCTCTCTCCACATTATGCCACAGGGAGTTAGAAGCGCAGAAGCCATGACTGATGGCTCATTGAAGAGGGGCGAGTCTCTCCTTATGACCACAGACACTACTGGGTTCCAGGTCAGTCCCGTGAACAGGGACATTCTCCACTTAGGAATGCTTTAGACAAAGAAATAGTACTGCAGCAGCACCCAGGAGCCAGTTCAGTGCCAAACACTTAGCTAGATTTATGCTTTTTCTTGATACCTCTGGTCTTCTGGCTCTTGGCTTCTCCATGCCTGGCTACTCACAGTCTGGCTCAGAGAGGGAGAGTGGAAAACACATTCACCCTGAGAGTTAGAAAGTGGAGTATATTGGTGTTGACCTAGATGAATCTGAGGTACTTAAACAGCAATTTAGATAGGCGGATCTGGTTTGTTAAATGAGCATGCGATGATGGCTCCTCTCCTACACCTGGAAAGGCATCTACCTGAACGGGATTACAGCAAGTGGGTGCTGCCCACACTCTCTCCCATCGTTGTCAATGATAAGGAATTCTTTAGTCCTGAGCAGATGGTCTAATACCTTGATGAATTGCTGAATTAATATTTACGTGAATATTTAACTGCCTTTTTAGCTTCACCTATGTTTTATCTTGCGTCCTGTATTAAAAACAAAATAAACATATTGGCATGTTAATATTAGATTAGTTTAAAAAGGATTTGTTTATAGAAATTTATCAGGAATTTATAGTAGCTATAAGATGCGATAAACACTTCTAGTGATAGAACTCTAAACCAGAAAACACAGTAGTTAAGGGAAATTTAATGCAAGGACGGATTTTGCATCTCTTTTTTTAAAAATTATTTTTATATATGAAACAACCTTTGCGTCATGGAAGACACAATCCTTTAAATTTCAAATATACTTTTATGGATGTTCCTCCATTTTAATGCCTTCTAGATAAATTTAGCACAAGTTTTTTGTTTTTATTTGCTTAAACAGTTGCCAGGATTACATAATAGGGAGTCAAACATGTGACTTCATGTGTGCCGGCCAAAGCCAATGGTAGCTAAAATCTGTCCAGTTTCTTTGACATTCTTAAATTTGCAGCAAATAATATTAGTGTTAGACTTCCATCATTTTTTCTGATAAAGACCAGCAAATATAATTTTTGGCCTAGGAATTAA
>VZTA01026524.1:62372-101675 GCA_013398855.1 Mohoua ochrocephala
CAAATACTTTGATGGCCTAATATCCATCTTTCAAAAAAAAAAAAATTAATATTCGTAAAAGAACTGTTTTCTGGTGCTTAATATCAAAAAACAAACACTTGGTTAGGCTTTGCAATAAATCTTTCCTTTTTAGTGCTAAGTACCTGAGTGACTGCTTACTCTAATAAGCATCAGATGAATAGCAGTACAAATAACCTCAAGCAGATACCATTTAAACCGCATCCTTATTAGTCAGAAAGTGGCCATACTTTCTTCCTGACCTGGAACCTTTCCATACTGCTTATAGCTAAATGGACCATTTATTTAAATTATTTGGTAAAAAAGACGTCCCAGATGATAAAGAAATTCCTTGAAATGTATTGTCTTGAACATAGTTGCTTTGTTTTAAAGTGTTCTTTTGCATGCCACCCAGCAGAATTAGCACCTTGCATTCAGCATGTTTCCCATGCTTTGCTGTTAAGAGTTGCTCATGTGGCAGGAACTGATCAACCCATGTGCTCCTTTCCCTCTGCTGAACTCAGCAAATGCTCTATGCAGAGCTCCAGCAGATGGACCTATTATCTTCTGAGGACACATGTTCTCTTATGGACCATTTTATAGCTTGTGCTTGTTCAGTTCGTACTTTATTAGATACACTAATAAAGAGATTATCCATGCAGTTCAGCTCTTCACTTCAAAAAGGTGAAAGGTGTCATGAAAAATAAATAACTAAAAAGAAGATGAGGACAAATGCCTTGATTTCAGTGAGACCATGAGGCATTTATGCTTGCTGATGTATATACCCTTTGTCTATAGTAACCCCAAATAAAGAAGGGTATGTCTTCTTTTAAAAATAAAGAACGTTGTTTTATATTCTATTCAAATATGTTTTCGTGATATGACTTACAGTCCTAAGCTGTAGTCAAATCTCTTTCTTGGATATACTGAATTCCATTCTGACAGTCCTTTTCTGAGGAGCCTCTGAGATGGGGATTAAGCTCACCATGACAGAAAGGTCTTCATAATTAATAAAAGCGAGTAAGTGTTACTTAAAAAACACTATGTATAAGACTTAGTCAGGATGGGATTTAAACTGTAGTTGGTATGCTTGCTTCTGTGGTCAAATGTAAGTGCAAGGAAAGGATGGTAATTCTGGGGAAGTATGTACAGTAGATCTAAAACAAAGATATTTGGAAGATAGTAGTAGCTAATAACGAATAGAACAGGAATATAAGAGAAAAGCATGCAGGCATGAGCTTTAGAGAATCTTGCCTCAGATATGCCAAGCAAACAAGATTATTCAACTTTGCATGTATCTCTGTCACTCAGAATATTTTGAAGTGTTTAAAGCAATCTTCCCCTGTTTGAAAACAGGAGAAATCCAATGTGAATAAGTTCCTGAACAATCCAAACACTATTGTTTGAAATAATGTCTTCGAGAATTCAGCAAAAAAAGGATTAGACATCTCTTAATTAAAGAAAACTTTGGGTGAAATTATGTTTTGACTCTGGCTTTTGTGATAGTGGGACTGGGGGCCAGGATAGAGGTTTGGGAGCTTAGTACTTCTGACAGGTCTCTAGTAGCTACTGTAAGCTCTGATTCATTCTGCTTTGCTAGTAGGGATGTACTTTCATCGCTTGATGTTAAAAAAGTAGTCCTATAATTGGCAGCATCAGTTGTCTGGGGACTGAGAGGGAGGAGTTTTAAATACATTTCTCCAGGCTAAAAGTATACTCTATGTTTATTCAGTTTTAACAGAGATACAGGTGCCTTTATTCTAAAGTTGTGGAAGATTCACCATTATTTTTTATATGCTTTTTTCCAAAGACTCAGAATGTGCAAGGTATGAGCTAAAAGCTTACATCCTTGATGGCCATCAGGTATTCTGCTTCTCTGGGGTGTGGGAATTTATGACGCTGAGACTTACAAGTATGTCTCTTGGTTTCAAAGAAGGCAATAATTTTGCTCATATTTAACACCTAGAGTCATGCAGTCTGGTGTCCTAAAGTCAGGGAGTGGAAGGACACACAGAGGGAAAAGCCTTTGGGTTTTTCAGAAAAGCCCCCTGAATACTGCGCAGCTGAGAGAAACAGCTTTTATTGTAAAGCAGCTTCTTGGGTGCTCCTCACTGTGTGTGGCTGCAGCAGCAGCAGGAGAGAGGACCTGGCATCCTCTCCCTTTCTCCCAACTGTCAAAGTCCTCCTACATCCTGATGTTTACACCAGAACTCTCTACCATATACTCACCCATCACTCGGCCTCTGCAGCATATGTCCTTCTGCGAATTATGGAGTTTTCTTGGCTTACGAGCCCTTTTCATGTTTGAAGCAGTACCAGCTTTTCTACCTTTCTAGAACAATTTTGACATCTGTAAAATTCTATTGACTGCAAGAATACAAAATATAATCTGACACAAATCAGTGAGAATCCCCGTGTATACAGAGAAAGAAAAAATAGGACTGTTTAAATATCAAAATCTTTGCTAAAATGATGTGAAGGGACAGCTTGAAGGGAAAAAAAAGGTTAAATAATATAAAACAGAAAGTTTTTTGTATTTCAGATGACAGTATGACTGTAGTTCTGTAATTCAAGAACCAGGTCAGAAATTTAGTCAGAAATGTAGTAACTGATCTTTCAATTATTTCAATTTCTTCTTTTTATGCTCTGAACAAAAATAAAGAAATGAGGACATGTGAAGAAAAAAGTTTTCAAATCAAGAAGGCTGCGCATTTTATTGTTAGATTATTTTTTACCCTCTCACGATGAATTTAGTTCTGTATTTCTTCTAAATTTAAAATTATATCTAGAAAAAATTGGATGGAATGCATCTACATATATCAGCTATGAAAAAGATTAGAAATTATTAGAAGACTGGTCATCTATAGGAGGTTCTTAAGTCCTTCTTTTCGACTGGTTAAAAACCTAGGGGCCCTCTTTCCCAGAATCTGCAACTAACTTTGCATTGAAATTCAGTACTGGTCAAATAGGGAGGTAAAGATAACAAGAGAGTAAGAAATGTCAGAAATGGTGCCTGTTGGGTTACTGGATTCCCTTGTACACCCCGTGGATCGGGATGTTTGCTTTACCCTCTTCAGACCACTACACCAAATAACCAGTAAGGAGTTGGTCTTCTTATCGTGGTTTATTGACTAAGCTTCAGTGTGCCCCTAATGGAAGGGGGCAGAAAAGACCCAAAGGCAGAGAAGTTGACAGAATGACTCAGAAAATCTTCCCTTGGTTTCATTAGTCCTAGAAAATTGTCTCTGTACCTGAAAAAGGCCAGTGTTAGTTTGAGACCATTATTTTCTATGCATTGGAGCCAAATGTAATTTGAATGGGTTATTTGGGGGTAAATAGCAATCATCTGGACCCAGTGTTACCAGTTATTCATCCAGGAGTTGCACAGGTCTTATGTTTTCAAGATACCCAATTTTGGATCACTGGCTGCATTGAAATTTATCTTGCTTATCCGTCACTGGCTTACTTAACTGCACCATGAAAAACTTAGTTTTTTAAATACTGTGTGTTTAATGTGATAGCTGTATAATCAGTTTCTTCAACAATTTTCTAATGAAATTTGGATGGTAGATTTTGCATCATAGCAGTCGATGACATGAAACTTAATTTGTCAGCTTGCAATAGGGTGCGGAGTTTTTCCATTGTTTCACCTCAAACTTGCACTCTCTAAAGGTAAAAAGGGCTATTCACAGAAAGACCATGAAAAATATTCTCAATGAGAAGGTTCACATGGTGAGGGCAGAATTTCTCTTTCTGGCAAATTATCTGCAGAAGCATCACTGTTTATCAGTTTGTGAGGAATTCCAAACTCAACTCATCTGTTCTGGAGTTGCATTTGACTGCCAGTCATTCTGACACTCGTTATACGCTGCAGAATATCATCCTGCACATCACCTACGAGATCTTCTACTGTGCACAGTGTCTTCAGTATTTGCTATTTGCAGTCCATGATTACCATGCTAAGTCATATGATAATTTTCTGTAATTTAGATATTTATGAAAGCAAAAGATTGGACACAGTACCTATTCACTGGAAAAAACATATAGCAATGCTTCTTATTGGCTGGAAGAGGAATACAATTAGGCTGGTTAACAACTAGCTATAACACTTAAAATACATAATGGCAATAAAAATCAGGATGAAAGAAACTCTTAGGGTTTCTTTTGTGTGTGTGTGTGTGTGTCTATTTTGATGGGTTTATTTGTTTATTGCTTTTAGTATTTTGTAGAAAACTCAATCATGTCTTAGGTCTCTATATGTCAGGAAACTGCCCCATCAGAGATGAAAGAAGAGGCAAAGATGATAAGTATGATAGGTAGTGTGTTAACAATCTAACTTTGTGACGGCTTCAAGACAAAGAAAAAAAATTGTTAAAGGGCATGAAGGAGAATAATGAGGTAGTTCTGCCTGTATTTACAAGGAAATCTTCCAAAATCTGAAAAGCAAAACAGGGAGAAGAGAAGCAGACTTTTTTAGACAAAGTAACTGGATAAAGGCTTGGATCATGAGCTAATCAGTGGCAGAACTCAGTCTTTGTGGCTGATGAGAGAGAAATGGTCTTGATAATTGAGGCTGGTTCTTGAGTCAACAGTGAAGGAAAAAGACAAAGTGGGATGGTGTGAAATGGATGCCCCTCAGCAACTCACTGGATACTGTGATTGAAACGTCAGATGACAGAGACTTTTATATTTTTGATATGTGCATGTGCAGGTGAAAAGGCACAAAATATGTAAGATATTATGCAGTGAGAATCTGCAAGGTTAAAGCTAGATAAGTACTTAGGTTTTTGCAGGGTACTCTCTGGTTTAACATCGTAATTAATGATTTCAAAAAACTAAATGATATGAAAATGAAATTCATAGATAACTACAATTGACAGGAAATGAAAACATATTTAGCAGAGAGAAGGCGTCCAAAAACTGGAAGAACTGGTTAGTGAGAAAATATGTAAATGCAAATGTACTATAGCAGGACTGTTTGCAAAGTGCTGGGGTAATAGAAAAAAGGCCGGTGATCATTAAAAATTGAATATCTGTAGGTCAAGATATGTGACAGAAGTGTGGAAAAGACTCAGAGGTCTAATTTGAGAGTTGTTACAGGTGGCCAATGTTAGGTTGTAAAAGGTTTGGTGCAATATTGTTAGTATTACAGGAATAAATTTCCTTTGCGATATTTAAAGTTGCCTGATTAAAGAACAACTGCTATAAATTATAGTAGGTTTTACGTATTTTTACACCACATAATCAATTTACCAACAAAAGAGTATTTTATATCTCACATTGACCAGTCATTGTATAAAGCCTATTGCTTTAAAACAACAACAACCCTTCGTGTGAGTATTCCTAAAATGAATCAATTTGCTGGATTATGTAAAGAATATATACAATGTACTTAATTTTAGAAGAGGAAATGTGAAGAGGAAATTAGAAGAGGAAATAATTACATAGGCTGTCTAGTAAAACTAAGTGGACTAAACAGTTCCAGAATTTAAAAATTAAAAGGAATTAGAATTTCCTTAAGCATGAATGCAAAACATACTTAAAGGAAAATATTTCATTAGGAATAGTTTAAGTTCACAACAGATAAATAAAGAGCTCTTCCTTTTTTATTCTTTTTTTTTAAACGATCGTAAGCAGACAGTTTGTTGTTTTTTTTTTTTTAACTTGTCAATATGAAAGCTACATATTAGAGCTTGGCACACATTAGGAGTGTGATAATTGTCAAATATCAAGCCAAGCTACAGCATACAAAAGGTAATCAAAACAAAAGATCTTTAGCTATGCAAAATTAGGAATAAAAAAGGAAGAAAAAGGGGTTTTATTCTAGGATTAGATAGATGTTAAAAATGGCTCTTTTTGCCCCAATTTCTAAATTAAAATCTTGTCTAAGCTTTCCATAAAGGCAAAGGTGTTTAATATGGAGAAAATGATGAAAATGAGGACATGGAAATGTGATTTACTGTTTCACAGAGGAAAAAAATCTTTAAAAATTCCATGTGATCCAGATGGGGGAGATTAGAGTCTTCATTCCAGAATTTTGAAAAAAACATGTTTGAAGCCACAGATCTATTCAATTAACCTATCCTTAGTCAACCTTTCCCAACAGATACCATATGCTCAGAGAACAATGCTAAAGCCTACACATTAAATTTAGTGAGAGTTTTACATTGAATTTAGGGATTTGGGATAGTGGATTCATCTGGCCCTTATAACATACGAAGTTTTAGAACACATTTCAATGTTAATTATAATGAAATGTATGAAGGCAATTAGAAATAGGACAAAATACGACATGTTTTAAACCGCAATTTTTCTTTGATAAATAATTTTCTAGGCAAATGACGTGCAGTAAAACTCATCTATTTGGAATTCTGTTAAATATTTGATTCAGTGCCAAACAGTAAATTAAAAATAGGATTGTTACAAGAATTTTAATGCCTTGCGAGGAAATGACTAAAGGGGAGAAAATCATGTGTGATATTAAAACAGATAAGACACACTGAAGGGTAAGAGGGTTATTGTGGGTGATTTTTAGCATTTTTGTTATGGTCTCATTTAATATTTTCCTTAATGACCTTAGTCTAAAAGGTAGAAGTATATCGCTGGTTTTGTCTATGATACGTATGGTCAATTAAAAAAAAAACTGCCATAGGAAAAAGAAATAATTTTAAAAATTTGAAGGCTTAAATAGTAGAAATGGGAACACGGAATTAAACTCATTAGTACAATGAATAATAATGTGTTTAGGGACTGTTACACATTTTTACAGTAAACTAGGAGATACTCAGTAGGTGAATGGGGAAAACAATTGGGTGTATTAGATGACTGAATAAAAATCATTGAGTTGAGAAGAAAGCAAATTCAGTAGAGGGGTTGGTTTCTGAAAATGAAAAAATGCCAATGTCATTAATGTTTAAGGAAGTATTAAGGCCTCCTCTGAAAAGCTTTGTAAAATTGAGGTTACTAAATCTAAGAAAAAACAAATTCACAGTGTAACTGATGAATGAAAGCGTCCCAAAAGAATCCATCAGGGGGAAAAAAGGTAAGAAAGTAGAAGATACCAAGAAGCTGAAAAAAACCTAAAGGTGAAAGCATACATGATTGTTTCCTATAAATCCACAAACAAGATAAATACAGGAAAGGAGAAAATTACGAAGTTAGAAATTAGTTTTACCAAGAGAATTAGTTGAATACAAGCTGTCAGTTAATTATTTCAACCTGGAAATTAATAGATTTCTAACTGTGACAGGTTTGTGTTTAAAGCTTCCTATCAGAAACAGAAAAGTAAGAAACTAAGCTCTTTGGAGATAATACATATTTACTTCACGAAATAAATTATCTGAATTAGCACTATATTGAACTCAGTGAGCCGTAAATTCTTCCGATTTTCCTTTCATAACCAAAGGGAAACATGGTATAAGTATCTGAAAGATATTTCATTTTTCTTTTCCATTATTGTTTTTAATGTGGTGCGTAGTGATAACATTACTGTAAGAGCACTGGAATACAATATCAAAAAGGATAAAATTCATCTCTTCCTTTTGACTTAGAGATAGCTCTTTAGAGGTGGTAGCCTCATCTGTTGGGACCTTTAAAACCAGATTCAACAAGCTACAGAAGAAAAATACTCTAGGGAACAAACTGACAGTGAAAGGATGAGACTTAATGAGCAGTTTTTCCCCTCCCTGCTTCCTGGAGTGCCAGTCCTTCTGCTGTTCTTCAGTCTGGTATGGCATCTCTAGGTCTGCACACAGTGTGGCTGCCCTTCTGAAAGCATAGATTAGCGAAGTAGCTGGTGCAAATGTTCAGTAGCTATTTTCAGATTTAAGTCACTTTCTATTTCACTTTTTTCTTTTAATTACAACAACCGCTCGCCCGTAAATTGTGCATACCCTTTGATTGTTAATGGGAGATTTAATTTTCTGGTTGAATATTCTGTTGAATATTCATTCTGATTGAATATTTGACTCAAAGAAACTAGCAGTTTCTGGAAACTAGTAGCATATATCCAAGAACTATTGAGAAAAACATCGAACTAGAGAAGTATTTTCTTTCTTTTTGTAGTATGAACCCAAAAAATAGACAAACTTGTCTGTGAAAAATAAGTGCATTCAATTTTCTGTGAGAAATGTTACTTTCAAATAAAAGCAAGGCATCTTGTAAGACTTTTCTAAATGTGCGGAGTCAGTGTTGCTTTGGGAGTAGAGCAGAAAAATCTCCAGACTGTCACATCAGAAATATGTGCATTTGCTCTCACAGAGAAATCAGTATTTAAACAACAAAATATACCGGGACTGTAGACTTCTGGATTTGTTGTCTTTTAGGTAGAGTTTTGCAAGAGACAACTTGCAAGCAGACCATTCAACATTCAAAGAACCTTTTAGACTTAACAGTGTTTCACAGAAGCAAAGCACTCCATATGTACGTGTTCGCTTTCAGAGACATTTACACTGTTGGGAGTAATTCTGCGCTGGGATGGAAAAGCAAGTAGATGGTAACCTAATAATATTTCTTATCAGCAGGCACTTTTTCTGATTTCACACAAAACCTTTGGCTCAAGGTTTTACAATTGTTATTTATATATAAATGTATTCGTATAGATTAACCAAGTTAACAGTTTGGGCTAGGATGATTAAATTCTCACTTTCCCAATTTCGAAAGAGGAAATAAATTAATTGTGAACTTTTGCTAATACTAGTAAGGGGAAGAAGAAAATTTTGCTTCCTAGGTTCAGCACCAAACTGCTGAAATTGCCTAGTTTAGTTCTCCAGATGTCATTGTGAATTACAAATCTGGCACAAAATTAAAGCAAAACCTAACTCTTGCTCTTACTGCACCTGTTGCAAAGGCGATATTCCTTCCTAGCTTGAAGAGAGTGTTGCAGTTCTAAGACAGCGCTTACTCTAGCCTTGTGTTTAAAGTCCATGCTTTTCCTTAGACAAGTGCAGTAGCACAATGCTAAGTTTTATGTTCTTTACCAAGCACTGAGGGGTTTGTTGAGGTCAACAGGAAATAGAGCTGCTGTTATTTAGTGGCACCATTTTCAGTAAGACCAAGTTGCTAGGCAAAGTACTGTTAGGTGTACTATAAATTTAACAATAACATGTTATTACATGTGTAAATTGGCCAGAAATTCACCATTTAATAAGTACATCTTGTTAGTTGACACACAATTATGTTAATGCAATGGAATTGGAGAGTAATTTAAATGTAATTATCGTTTTAGGGCTTAAAAGATAAATCGTACAGAACATGGAACCTGTTCTCATAGAGTATGTCTGAAATACCAAGTATGTCTGAAATACCGTCTTACTGTTTTACCTTTGAAATTCATTTGTCTCAAATGGAATAGAATAAGAGCAATTTGTAAATCAAAATACAATCTTGCTGCTCAGTGGTTCGGTTCCAAGTTTAGACTTGCACAATTAAGACAATCAGAAAACATATCCTTAACTGAGTACAATCATATATGTTATCATGGCTTCCGTTTTTCTGTTTTATTAATGTATAGTCGAATAATAAATTAAAAATAATTTGTGTGCATTTGTAACTCTACAATAAATTTCTTATCAAGCTTTCTTCTGTATTTAACTATCTGTCTGTCTATGTGTGCATAAATGTCCTATTTTAGAAATAACCTAAGGCTCATCTTCTGCCATCAATATGTGATAGGATCATTTTAGGAAAAAATAAACAATAATAATTGTGTGTTAATTTATTGATTTCACTAGATCCTTATATTTTAATGTTAGTATTTAGATTTTTTTATGGATTTAATTAATATGAGATATATTTTTATTTTTTATCTTTCATATCTTGGTTTGTATTTAAAACTCCTCTGTTCCCTATTAAAATATCCTAATAATCTTTTACTATTTTTCCATATGCATTTTTGTCAGATACAGTGTGGCTAAGCTTAAGGTGCTGTAAGTCTTAATTTTTTTTTTTTTCATTTATTGCGAATAACTGCATAAATTCTCAACTCTAGCACCATATGAGTCTTAGTTCTTTTATCACAGAAGTAGTTAATTAATTATGGTCACTCTTCAAAAGCCATTTTTATTCCATTTGATAACGTTGCTAGTAGTTCACTAGTGAAGGGTTTGAATAGCTGTTGAACATGTATAAATTTTTTATCATGCCTATTTTCCTTGAGGAACCCATTTCTTTTCCACAGTATTCTTGTTATTGAGAAGACACTATTTTATGTTCTGCTTAAATTTTTCTTTCATAACAACAGGCTGTTGCTCCTCCTTCCTGTGTTCACATACCCATATTCTTATATTGTTAGCTTGAATGTATTTGTAGACTGCAATCATGATTTTTCTTTTTGTGGATTGTGAATTTAAGTTTTTCACCCTTAGCACATTTTTCTTG
This sequence comes from Mohoua ochrocephala, assembly GCA_013398855.1. Classification (NCBI taxonomy): domain Eukaryota; kingdom Metazoa; phylum Chordata; class Aves; order Passeriformes; family Acanthizidae; genus Mohoua; species Mohoua ochrocephala. The sequence continues at coordinate 72,747 of VZTA01026524.1, forward strand.
TTCTCTTCACTCCATAACTTTTTTTTCTGTTTCTCTTCATATTTTCTCATGTTTTTCCGTGTCTTCCTTACACTGAAGAGCCAAGAATACAAGACTTATGAAGGGAGAGTGAAAAGGAAAAAACACACGCAAAGTTCTGATTATGAAGACACACCCTCTGTCAGTGAGGACCAAAAACTTTAATCTTTTTATGGAAGCCATGTGATTATCCACCTGCTCTGTATTAGAAATCAAATCCTCTGCATAGATGGGATAGAGGCATGTTCTCCCCACCTTTTCTGTCTCGTCACCAGCTGTCCCGTCTCCTGGATTAGTGATTAACAGTCATTGGGCTGTTATATCTTGAGGTGGAGTCTGCCTCCAAATCCAGTTATTTTATCATTCCTGCCATTTTTTTTTACTATAAGTGGCTGAAATGCTGTAGTTTGTACACCCTGAACTCTGACACAGGACCACAGACTTCATGGGATTTGGGCTCCGGGTCTGTAAGTCTGAAAAGGACTAGGTAAAGAGAGAGGCATGGATTTGCTCGCCTCTGCAAAGGTTATTATGGAACTCATTATACATCACAGTAGAAATTCAGCTGTCTGGGCAATTCTATTCAAGAAAGACACCTTAAGCCTTGCTTCTTTTTTTTTTTTTTAAACTTTTTTCTTTTCTTTTCTTTTCTTTTTTTTTTTTTTACTATTATGCATTTTGTCTCGGAGCTAAACCTAATCTAGTCTTTTAGAATCCCAACATTAACTTCCACCATACATCAAAATTTGTCTGTCTCGGGTGCCGGTATACTCTAAAGCTGACTAGCGTCTCTAGCTGCCAGACTGACTACCTAAATTCCTTCAAAAGCAGGTGGCAACAGGCCTCTGAAGACCTGCAGTGTTGGTATGGATGCTTTAGCCGGCCTAATGTGAGTGTTTTGGTTATGCACCTGACAAGGAATTCTTACATGGCCCTGCCTCATGTAATGAACTTTTGGAGAACACCAAAGGTTGTGGGCAGCTTAGAATGAATGCTGGCTGCTTTCTGGATCAGTGCCTAACCACTAGGCTGTTAAACACGTGATAAGCACCATTTTAATGGAATTTAAATGCTGTCTAGTTGCTTGATTCTAGAATGGAGCTTTTGGTAAGAAATGTCACCTCCCATGCCTTTTGGGGCAATTTTGAGCATGCACAGATGAATAAGCAGGGTAAGCCAACCTGGTTACTTTAACCATCTTCAGAATTAGTCTGCTAGAAAAAGGAGTTGTTGGAATTTGGTTTGGGGACCACATTTGGGTTTAGGCAAAATAATCTAGCCTTTGCCGCCAAGGCAGCAAAGTGTCATCCTAAACATTTTTCCTGAAAACTTCTCAAACATCTCTGAATCCACAGATTTTACTTTCTCCTACTACAAACAGAGAAAGTAAAAGAGCAATGCAAGGACCACCCCACAGTTTTGAGAAAGCTGCATTGGCTCCTACAGTCTTCAAACAACTGTGTAAACACAGAAAAAAAAAATCAATGTTATTGTTCTGAAATCCTTGGAATATTAAGCAAAGTCTTCTTAATTTAGAAAAAAAATATTTATAATTGTGTGAAGGTGTACTGTGACAAATGTTTCAAAAATCTGGAAACTTTGGTCAATATCCTCAGCCTGATGTTAAGGCTGCTCTGCTCTATTTTCTTTTAGAAAGTCATTTGCATCACAAGTTGTTTGGCAAATGGAGACATTGTTTTATGTGTTACATTCTTGTACAGTTTTTTAAGCAGCAAGGATCTCTGGATGTCAGAATGGTCTATAAGCATAAGTGTTCTTCACTAAGGGCACTGGCATTATTCCAGCCATCTGTTCTAGAATAAATTCCATCCAGTATGAGTTTTTAAAAATCAGTATGCTTTTTGCTGCTTTGGTTATGTTTGACTGAATATTTTATTGAAAAGTGTACATCACTAAGTATTGGTCAAACAACACAAGCTGCCATTCTTCTCAGCAAAACTTAGTTTGATTCAGGTTTCGTGTTGTAGTAGTTGTAAAATGAAGTTTAAGACTGAACTTTTACAGAATCAGGAATGTATTCTGAATTTGTTACCGAGGAGGTAAGAGGAGGCAAAGTGCAAAACAAGAAATCCAAGAGCAATTTAATAATCCCAATGGTTTAGGACAAGCTCATTCAAATGACAGAGCATCTTTTAAAGGATATAAATTAACACTGCACATGAAAATTTGAATTCTGTTTGAGGTGCATATTTTGTCTTGAGCTGCTAAGTATTGCTTCCTGAAGCATAAAGCTGTCTACATAAAGTGTTCTCGAAAAGTCACTTAGAGAAATTTACCATCTTAACAAGAAAACATACAGGAGAAAGAAAATTAAAAAAAAAAAGAAGACAACTTCACAATGGAAACTAAGGCTGATGGAAGGAAAAGAGATGGGTGCAGGGATAGTTTATATAGAGTGGGAAGGGGAGGAGGAATTAAATTGGAGCAATGTGGCTTTGCAAATGTTTGTCCCTCCTGGACTCTGAACAAGATTTATTTGCCCCTAGAAGAGAGGTTTAAAAAGCCTGCTGGACATACTTTAATAGTTTTTAAAACATTATCATCCTGCCTGGCACCATAGTTACATTGTCAAAAAGACACTGAAACTACAGACTCAAAAAGAGAAGAAAACTTCCGCATATGGCAATTTCAGTTTTCTAATGGAATTTCTGTAAGTAGATTATATGTATAAAATATAGTGCAATGTATCAGATTTGGTCAATGCTACCTAAAACTCACATTTACTTCATATATGCCTTTCCCATATTTCTTAATTGCTTACATTATTTTTCCTACTACACTGTTTTCCCTAAAATAATACTCTAAGTATGCAGAGTGATGGCTAGGTAAGGAGGAAAGACACTGAATTAATGGCACTATTGAAGGAAAGTCTGCAAGACTGCAAGGGAGTTTAATAGCTCTCGATTATTCTCTGACCTGCTTGGTGGCCCCAGCGTACCCTCATATGCACTTTCCAGTGCAGATGTGACTCAGAACCACCACAGCGTAATCTTGTCTGTTCCTCAGGTCATTGCTGGGAGCCCTGGGAAGGGAGGTGCAGAATGTTTTGGAAGACTGTGGGTTGACATTTGTACCTGGACTTATTGCTGGACAATCAGAAGGTCATAAAGGACAGAACAAGGATCAAGGCTATTGTGACAGTGGTGGTTTAAGGACAGTGATTTAAATGGCCTGCCCATCACTACAGTTGATCAGATTTAATGTCTACATATCAATCCTTTTGCTTCAGGTCAGAGAAGTCATATTGAAACCGAGGTAGCAATGTGTCACAAAGAAATCTGTGTTGTAAATGTCAATGCAGCAATGGTTTCAAGGATGTTTCAATTAATCTTCTGTGCTTGCTAAAGAAGTGGGTTAGGCCTGCTTTAGAAAACTGAGATAGGCATGTTTTGGCTTTTTCAACCCTATGAAGTGAAAAAAAAAAAAAAAAGGAGAGAGAGATTGGATTGAGAGACAATTTCTGATATGCTTGGCTGAGGGCTTATCAAAGGTTCATTGACAGCAAAGTGCAATTACACAACGAACTTATTTCAACAAAGATTATTAAAAAGTTGTCATTTTTACATAATACAGGGTGTATGCAAGAGAAAAACACAATCCAGTATATGTTGATCTTAGGAAGAATACAGAATTGAAAACTGTTTTCATGATATGTCACTGCAAGCTATTAATACTTTTTTTCACTGTGAGGTATTTTCTTTCCTAGTGAAGGGAAAAAAAGTTACAAAATCTCTTGTCTTCACAAGAAGAGCAAGACAATAGCCTTTTTTCTGTTCCTGTTTCAGATGTTAGGTCAATTTTGTTGATCCATTTTCAGGAAGAGAAGAGACAATAATATCCTCTGTATGAGAATTACAATTATCCTCATTCTTGCAGTTCTGCAAGTTGTTAGAGTGATCTGTATCCAGAGAAGTAATCTATAAAACCCATTCAGGAAATCTTTTTCCAAAAGAACCACTTCAAATCCAGAAACTTTAGTCTGTCAAGAAAACCACCACAAAATTTTCTAATTGCTGTGCTACAGGTTTCTTTTTATCTGAGCTCTTTTATCAGTTTGTGAGTTTCCTTTTCCTTTTGTTTTGTAAAGTAACATTTTCAATCTCTTCTTGTCTTTTCTCCTTGAAGAATTATACTCATCTACAGTTTGACCTTTTGCCAAAGAGCTTTGTAGTCCATAAACCCTTTTCTGTCCTTGCTACTTTCTCCAGAGTGATAGCTCTCTGGGAAATGTATTGCTTCCTTCCCAGGCTATCAGGACTAATCCAGTCAGGGACCCCCACTCCTTACTAGGACATAGGGAAGGTGCTGCAGGCATTTAAACAGGAACGTGCTTCACCCTACTGACAGTTTCTTGGTTCGGTATGTGGGAATGATCATTGATTTATCTCAAAGTTCTGCCTCTGGCAGTGGCTTATAACACGCGGTGCCAAGAAAGACATCATACACATGGCACCTGAACAATTGGGTTATTCTGAGTGAAGTAGGATAAATTGATTCTTTCAACTTGATTGTGAATATTTTTTTAAATTATTTTTGTAACTGGTGCACCTATGACTGCAGCATGTCTGAGAGCCCGTTGTCTGGATTTCCTTTGTCTGAGGTAAAAAAGATGAAGAGCTGGTGTTATGTGGTAACATAGGGTATTGTGGAGAAAGCCAGACACAAGAGAAGGGATAGAGTCAAACAGAACCTGTCCTCCATGCAAGGTGCAGGGAGTGCAGCATCCTTGATAGAGTACTTTGCAATCACAGCATTGGCATGAAAAGCACTTTTGGCCAACTACCTTGGAAAGATCTAGTATGTCGAAATTAGTAACAGTAGGGAAGTTTAAATAAAGGGTGCATGCAGATTCTTCTTTCTTTATGTTTGAAGATACAGGGCTTTATCTGTAATAAAATATCTGACCAGAACAAAAATGCTATTAGCTGTCTGTGTTTGAAAACATTTCATGATTTCATACAACTGCATTTAAAAATATATCCAAAACCAGACTAATAATTTGTGAGCATCGAATGGAGTAATCACTTATGGATTTTTCTGATTGCAAATTGAAGGTTTTATGTTTACATACAAGTCAGGTTTTGATTTTGGCTTTTTTTCTGTTATTTAGTCTTGTCATTTGGGGCCTTTAGGAAATAGCATGGCATCATGTTTCCAAATGTCAGAGCCAGAGGTATTTTATTTTAGTTGGAGATTTTTGTTTTGTTTTGTTTTGTTTTGTTTTTTCTGGGGGTGGGGAGAGACGGGCTTAGGACTTGACTAATTAAAAGTGATTTGTTTCCATGATCTGGATGAAGTGTTTTTGCCAGATGCCTAAGATACCTCTGAGATTCAGGCAGAAATTTGTCGCATCAACCAGGAAATCCTTATCAAAACACAGCTTGGATCTCTGGCGGCACTGAGTGTATCGTTTGATAAGTGAGTCCTATTTTCTTGTCTGCACACCAGTCCTTTGTAGCAAAGGGCATTTATTAAGGAAACAGATGGGGAAACATCAGTTATCTTTTGTGCCTTCTGTTTTCTATAAAGGCCAGCAAGACAAGGCAAGCTCAACCAAAATTATTGAAGGCTTCATAGAATAAGTCAGGTAAGTCAGGGTAGAATAAATTCACTACAGCTCCAATAGCACTATAGTTTCTGATTAAACAAAAGTGTTTTTCATGTAATTTAGTAAAACAGCTCAAATTTTGAAAAGCCGCAGAACTCATCTTTCAAAGAGATTTTGATCAATTAAATTATTTTTACTAATACCAGCTGTTGTGCTTTGTATACATGTAACTGGTATAACCCATTTCTGAACAAAGATTTTTTTGAAAATTGACAGCCCCAGAGGTGCTGAACCACCAGCTGCAGTTTTTATGGACTTCTGCAGAAATGGTCAATCATTATGAAAATCCTAAGAAAGTTATCTTTAATCAGAATCGTAATCATTAAGAGCAGTATTTTTTTTGTCCTGCTTTTGAGTTTTTCATAGCCATGTGGTGGGCTGACCTTGGCCAGCTGCCATGTGCTCACCCTGTTCTTCTCACTACCCTTCCTCAGCAGAACAGGCGCAAAGAATTGGATGAAAAAGCTCATGGGCCAAGATAAAGGCAGGGAGATCACTCACCAGTTATTGTCAAAGAGAAAACAGATGCAATTTGGGGGAAAAAAATTACCTAAATTTATTGCCAATTAAAGTGGATTTGAATGGTGGAAAACAAAAACGAAACACTTTACCCTCCCCCCGGCTTTTTTTCCCAGCCTCAACTTCACTCTTTCATTCCCAACTCTTCTACCTCCCCACCCTAACTGGTGTAAGGAGATGGGGAATAGCGGGTTAGGATAAGCCCATGACAGATCCTTTCCCCACTCATGCTGTTTCCCTGCTCCAGCCTGGCCTCGCCAGGGACTGCAGGGAGCTCTGTCCAGGCACATGGAACACCTCCTCCCCCCCACCTCCATCCTGGGGCTCGCAGGGCTGTTTCTCACACCTTTTTCCCCTCACTCATTTCTCGTGGGCAGTATCCTGCCCTTCCTTACACCCGCTTTCCCCGAGGCACTGCCATCATGTCTGGGCTCAGCCATGCCTTACAATGGGTGAGTTGGAGCCCACTGGAACTGGCCATGTCTGGCAGAGGGCAGGTCCCCCACTGCTTGGGCACCCAGCACAGGTTGACAAGTAAAATGTGAGTTAGTGAAATGTACCAGAATGAAAACAGTATGATTGATAGACAATTTCTTTCATCTGAGCTTTTTTCATGGCTGGGCTTCATATTTCTCATAACTATGAGTCTTTTAATTTTGTTCACAAATGATATATATGTCTTAATTTATAGTGTTAAGTTAAATAAATAAAAAAGTAATCACCAAAACCTGAGGGGATTTCTCATAAAAATTCTCCTGAAGAAAGTATACAGAAAGTGAATAGTACCGGTTTAATATGACTTCTATTTTTTGCAGCAATATCTGCTATATACATGCATGGGATTACAATAGTTTAATCAGATTTAGTGATGAAATCCTGCCCTAGCAGTATTGCAGAGTCACACAAACTTGTGCTAGGCAATATCCCATGAAACACGCTCTAGAAGGACAGCATAGGCTTCCTCAACTCCGCATAGTTCCACCGGTGAAGGACAGAGCGAGGAGCGCAGTGGCATGAAGGAACTGCACAACACATCGAAAATGAAAAATATCCCATTAACATATACCACGAGATCATGAATCACTCTGTGTCTTAGCACTGTCTCAAGTATTCATGTAAAAAAAAAGTATTATTTTTTTTCTAGAGTGTAGTGTATTGTTTCTTATTATTTTGATTATGTTGAGATATCTGATGACGCTATCCCTCAGACAATATTAATAGCTTGCCTGTTATGGTAGTCATAATATCTAGATACAAGTAGAATTATATTTCACATTGCCTAGATTAATGAACCACATGGGTAAAAAACCCACAATGATAAGCATGGATTTGTAAGCCCATATTATACATGTACATAAGTAACCTTTTTTGCAAATGCTAAGTGTCAGCCTGGTTCAGCTTTAATCCATGTTTACTGCCTTTAAATAGCAGGAAAAGAAGGTTGATTCCCTACCTTAGTATTTTCTGTGTCCAGATCTGTGCTATTTTTAATCATCACCTGTTTGCCATTGATATCACTGCTGCTTTCCAAGGCAATGAAATTGTTATATCATGGCTTCAATAATGCAGTTTTCCTATAGACTTCTGATACCAACTGTGTCTTCTGTTATCTCTAGTCACTTCCCTTTGTGGATTCACAACAGGAACAAAGTGCTGTAATTGTGATTTGGAGGTCTCTTAAAAATAGCCTTTTTTATTTTAATGTTTTTGTTCTTCTAAGAAGATATGTGTTGTGTAGCATAACGTAATTTTACAAGGTCAAAGAGAGTAGGACTCACAGCTACCAGCATCTCCAGGAAACTGTGCAAAGTTCTAAAAAACTCCCTTATCCAACCTAAGTTCATGTTCATTCATGTTCTCTGGCCCACAGCAAATGGATTGCTAGTTAAGGTATGAAGAGCTTCAAATTCAAGATTAGTTGTATAGAAAGACTTAAAAGGATGATTATCTGCAAATCTTGTGTGCCTTGCCACCCACTCATTATTTCAGTTATGTCTGCTCTTTTCAAAGCAGAACTTGAATTTCTTGTATTTAGAGACAACTGTTCATCAGTAATGAAAACTACTGCACTTTTCCACTAGTGATAAATTCACCTCCCCTTTTATAACTTAATAAGGTGTAGCTTTTTTACTGGCCAACATTCAGTGGTTGGTGGGTGGCTCATGGAGCATGCAGTGGAGTCTTCCATCTGCCATTCTTTTCCTCCTATCCAGACTTCATAGAGTGTATATTTTCTCTTCAAACACTACACTTTAAGCTTGCAAAAGACTTTTTCTGTCTTGTGCTCCAGCTTGCGTGATGTGGCACTAATCTGTCATATCTGAGTGATATTTTTTCGTTTGAAAATACACTTATTGGTTTGTTCTTGTTACAGTGACAGTATTGAGTGGGGGTGTATCCTGTAGCAGCCGCCAGATGTGTCATCTCTTGGTGCATGCTAGCTATGCTCATATGAAGGGGCTAATTAAAATAAGGAATTGTTCATATTTTCTATGCTTTTAAACCTTCAGGAACACCATCAATTTATTGTTAATGTACCCGACATTCTTACTTTTTTTTTCATGGCACACATTGTTAGAACCAGCTAATAATATGAGTAACAGAAGTTTATTAGAAATGGATAGATGGCTCTCTTCAGGTTCTTGATAACAAAAGGAAAGCGCCGCCTAACAGTTGTCTTCAGTGCAAGGAGAGGCTGTGTACTCCACTGTCAGCTCCATGCTGGTGTATTCAGCTGGGTGAATTTTGGTAGATCTCTATCCCACTTGTTCTTCAAGTCCTTATTTTTAAAATTAAGATAGTGGTGTTTCATCTCCTTTTACAAGAGTCTGTGGCAGAGTAACAGAATTCCAAATTTATTTAATTATTTATGTAGGTTTGCTAATGACCACAGAGGATCTGAGCAATTGAAGAGGAATAGCTGAGTAGGATCTGCGCTGCAGTACCTATCCCAGGATAGATAAAATTTACCCCTCACAAAAGGTTAATAAATCCAAACCTGAGGTAGATTTCTTGTAGTCTCATTTTATCCACAAATAAAATGAGTTGTGCCTCAGCTTTGCTCTCCCTCTTTGCCCCCCTGTATCTTGACGTGTAAGTAAATGGAACCTTTTGCAGTATTATTCCAAACTTTTGAATTCGTGCTGTTCAGCGTCACGGTTATGTGCGTGTGCAATAAGCTGAAAATGAAAACAAATGGATACGGACCTGTAAATAAAGGAAGTGATTTCATTTTATACTCTCCTAATTCTTGGTCTTCCCCATTAGCCACTAGAGAGCAGCTTTCTACAGGACCTGAGAGAGATTACTGTCCTGCAGAGTTCCTGAAATGTAAACAGCGGATGTCTCCGAAACGACCATGTTTAAAAGTCATTTTATAAATAAGTTCAGGCAATGGGATTTGAGATCATATTGGTTTTGTTCCTGACCCAATTTAAATCTTAACACTTCAGATTTCATGTGTCTGAAGGCATAATGTTCTGTGACTTAAGCGCAAGTATGCATATTCTCATATGCCATCAATGGGCATCATTTTAATAAGGTTTGTGATTTTGCAGTCATATCATTGCAATTTAAATTGGAAAAAAACCCCAAAAAATCCAACCAGACCCAAACCTGTAAGCTGTTTCAAATAGAAGATAAAAAAGCCATTTTAGATGAGAACAAAAGATCACCTAAGCACAGAAATTTGCCTCAAGCAGCAGCCGGTTGCAGTTGCCTAGTGAACAGTGCAGGACCCTGTAGAGCATGATCATTCCTTCAATTTACCCTCTCAGCTTTCAGCAATTGGTAATTATGAGACTTCTTAAACCAAAGGCTGTGGCAAGACCATCATTTTTATCTGCTATCAATGGACTAATTTTCCATGAAATTATCTGAATTTTTTCTGTCTAAAACACAAAAGCCTATGGAAATATATTTCCCAGTTTCATTATTAATCCTGTGAAAATATATTTCATTTTTTTCTTCTCAGTTTTTCTCACTTCATTGCAGCCAACTGCCTCTGTGGCTAGTGCTAGAAAAAGTAATAAAACTTGTTCCTTACCTATTTACTTTATGTAATCCTTGATTTTAAGGAGTTTTTCATATTCCTCTACAGGTCTCTCTTTACTGACTTCAAGAGTCCTAATTGGTTTAGTCTGTCCTCAGTAGAAATCTTCCACTGTTGGGATAATCCCTGTTATATTTCTTTGTACTTTTCCAGCTTTACTGTGTCTACTGCTGCAAGTGTGGTGCTCTCTTCGATAGTGCAGCTTTCTGTTTCATTGCCCACTCTTTCCTAATGATTTCTAAAATTTGGGGTTTGTTTATCATCAAGCTGACATTTTATGCTAATTTTCTGGAATAATTTTTTAATTTCCTGAGTAGTGATTATTAATTTAGAATCATCCACTGTGTATGGTAAATATTCTTTCCCATGGAGATTGCATGCTTGCATCCCATGTTTGCATTTATCAGGATTTTATTTCATCTGTCATTTTGATGCCTAGTCATTCACTGTTGTAATATCCTTTGCAACAATATTCTGGCAATTTTAAGATTCTCTACCTTGCAAATTTGGATAGACGTAAAATTTCAGCACTTTCCCACATAACTTCCTCTTATAACATGCGTCCTTCAAGTGTTCAGTATTGCTGAAGCTTTATGAAAGAAGTTATACTGGGAAGGTTCAGTCACTGATTCGTAACATCTTTTAGCAAAAACAGTGTTAATTCTCCCTTAACAAATAGCATTCATCTTCTTTTTTCCCAATCTAACCTCGTTGTAATCTTCCCTACAGGAAGAGAAGAAACTGATCGAATAGCATTTGAGCAAATTTATCACACTGACTGTTGACAAGACATTTGTTGGTGTCATCTCTGACTCCCAGCATACTTTTACAGGAGTGGAAGAGAAAGTCCAGTGTATATAATGCTGAAAGTTAATACTTGCCTTTAAACAGTTTTCACCTTACAGATTAAAGAAAATAAAATATTCACAATTACTTAACTAAGCTAGGAACTTAATAATAAGAGAAAGTCAATGAAATCTGCAGTTCCACATGACTTCATTTTGAGATCAGGATTTAAATACTGCCTAGCTGTGTTACCCTGAAACTAAAGGATTTTGTCTGAATCCCATAGGGAATCTGTGGCAGTCCCGGGAACAGCATAGAACCCAGTAGTCCATTTCTGGACTATCACATGTATTGATTCATTTAGTAATAATTATGACTCTTTTAGATTAAATGGGTGGATCAGATTCAATTTGTCTCACTTAGGTACCTGCACTTAGTCCGAATGGATCTGCCTCTGGTGGCCTACAGTGACACACTTTAATTCAGCATACCGGAAACTTGGTGGAGGTTCAATACCTCAAACGTAGATAGAAGTTGGAGTCCTACATTAGGTAGATTGGACCTCGCCTCTGCTTTCTAAATAGAAGCTATGACTAGGATGGGCCAGTGTCTTCTTTCCTAGTATATTATCCTTACAAGAGGAAGGTCTATTTGCTTAGCTCAAAGGGTTTTATAGCCATGTGTGGGATGAAACCTGCTAGGCAGAGGATGAAGGAAGAGACTTGCAGTTTATCAATGCTCACCACAGCAGAGAAGACAGTTCCATCTAGAGGAGGGCAGCTATGCAGGAATCAATGGTTCCTACCTGAGCTTCTCCCAAAGCGAGGACATGAACATCCCTTTAAAAATATTAATAATGCTGACAACCATTGTCAGCTCTCAACAGAAGTCTAAGAAATCTGGGGGCACTTTGATTAGTTTCCCAGAGTACAAAGCCTTCTTTGCCCTAAATTTTTATGTTTTGCCATGATTTACTTTGTATAGTGGGATACGTTACAGGAAAATTTGGTGACTCCTGTTTTTTCCTCCTATATTCTCAGATGTACACAAGCTTTATTCCTTCTTCTCTGCAATGTAGAATAACCTGTCAATAGCAGGGCCTCTTGAATGGGCATTGATCCTTTCTTTCTTTGGCTGAGGTAACAGAGCAGCAGGGGTGAAAGAGGTTGATTCTGCTTCGGTTACTTTTTCCTGCTTAGAAAGAGGGCAGTTCTCACTAACCTAAATTCCCTTTTCACCTAACTGCATTGTTTGCCAGGGACAGCAGTTTCCCGTACCTCCATTGTAAATGGATTTCCAATCAGTATGTCATCAGGCTAGAAGCAAACCACAGGGCAAACCATTACCTCAGTCAAAGCAGTGCCAGGCAGCACAAAGCAGGAACCAGCAGGTGCTGCATTCATTGCATAAAGGATGCTGTTGCCTTAGCAGAGAAGCGGCAAGCACAATATTATCAGATTATCTTTTCCTTGAGTTAAAAATACTCCCTCTAGAGAGGTCACCTATACCACTAAGAAACGCTCAGGCATTTAGTGTTATGTAAATGTTATTTTTTCCTATTTTTTCATTAATAATAGGAGCTCGCTTTGGAAAAGATGTCGTAGTTACCTTCAAACAATTGTGTTAAAAGCTGCTGTCTAGCAAGGATTAGAAAGTCATAAACATGCATCATTTAAAACATTGACTAATACATTTATAGGAAGAAAGGTTAACTGTTAGATGTTTTACAATTTTGTGTAAGATAGCATGCAATATGAAATTCAAGTGAGCCCTGTTAGCCTCCTCTCCTAGTGTAATACGCACAAAATTGGTCAAAACCAATTGTAAACACCTCTTTTTTTGACAGATCATGATTGGATAGAAGATTAGTTTTTTGTAAATTCAAGGAGGTAATTTACTGACAAGACAGAGCATTTAAAAGGCTAGATTTAAGCAGCTAACCTAAAATTGTCAGGTGTTTTTTTGTTCGGTTTTGGTTCTGGGATTTGTTTTTGTTGTTTTTGTTGTTTTTGTTTTGGTTTTGTTTGGTTTTTTATTTTTTCTTGCTAGGCACTGTAGAAGGCTCTGGCTCAGACAATGTAATTTGCCTTTCACAGTCCATCACAAGGCTCATGATTATTTCTTACAACAAAATATTCAGTGCAACAAATTAGTAGATCCTGCTATGTTGGTTGGGCTGCATTCCAATTCCTGCCTTAGTGATGCTGGCTGCCTTCAGCACTGCCAGCACAGTAATTATTGCTGCGTTTTCTAGACCTCATGAAACCAGCAAGGTGATCACCCCCTTGGAACAGCTGGGGATATGAGGTATGAAAAAGTAGAAAGAAATTGCTGCAACTCTGTGCTATCTTGCCAGCAAGTGCCACTTGAATGATGACAGCTATTGGCAGGGATAGGCCTCTGTTGGAGGAGAGCTTGCAGCAGTCCTAGATTATAGCTTTTGCTGCTTCCAAGAGAACTTGTTGTGGGCACTGAATTAAAGAAAGCAAATTGGAAGGTGGGGAAAACAAAGATTCGAAGGCAAATGCAGAAGGGTGGAGGATAAATTCTGACAAGAAAGCAATTTTTGTTTTACTGTATGTGATTGGCTGTCCTTTTGAAGAAAAGCCCTTCCGCAAACACCCTCATGTCACCCATGCAGGTTTGTTAGACAACCCTTCCAGCCTTCCTCACAAAGTTAAGGTACCAACTGGTGTCAGCAAATGGATGTTATTCTTCTTCCAATAAAGAGAAGTATAGTACGTTTTATCAGTATTTTACCATATGAAGAACAGAAGGAAAATTTAAAAAGTCTTATTTAGGTAATTAACAATATTGTCATCATTAAAATACCTTCTGAGAATGTGCCGCTGTGCTTGAGTGCGCAGTTTGGATAAACAAATGGGTTTAACCCAGGACACAACACTAGCCTTCAATACACAAAATAAACACCCAGTAAAAATCTGACTGTAGTCTCAGATTAGTTGATGTAAATTATTCTCAGATAAATATTTTTGACTGCAATAAATATTTATGCAAATAAGCAGGCCAATTATATCCATCTTCAGTATCTCTGCTTCTTTTCCAGTACCTCCCTTTCCTTTGAAAATTTTAATTTTAATCCAAATATATTTTTTTTTCTGGACAATCTGCTTGCATGGAAGTGTACATTTTTACACCATTCTCATCACTATTAGCACCTATTAGATCTATAAAATATAGCATGCATTCATCTCGTGTGTTTAGTCTTTTGTCAGAGACTTGCGTCTATCCTTTTCCTTGTCCCTCACATTTTAACTTTTCAGTATAACGGACTGGGAAGAGAGCTTTGTGATTCACCAAGTTGGAACTTTATTATCGTTGTCCATTTTTCTGTATTTGTTAGTTTGTAAGTGGATAAAGCTTGGATTCAAATAGATAATATTTCAGAAACAATTTATTAAGAGAGGGAGCTATTTGTATCCATACATGTTTTGGCTACTAAAAAGAGTTCAGCACACCTTATTAGTACATTACTCATTACAGAATAGCTTTATATTCATTACATTTGTCATAAGGGCTAGGGAAAAGGAATGATGAGACTGCTTCTCAATTTTATTGAAGTTTTAATGTTGGAAAAGGCTAGAGAATTAGACTGTAATATGTACTGCTTAGTTATATTACAGAGGCTGTGCTTTCCAGGGGCAGGTGATAGGTTTTGTATTTTTTCAAAACAGAAGGATTGTGCTCCCACTCATTTAAACATATTGTTTCATAAAATCAGGAAAAAAACCCAAAACCTCTTTGTGTTTTCCTTGAAATGTTTAATGGGGGCAGTATCTGACTGACTCACTCTAGCTGTCCATGGGGGTTGGAATGACCTAGAGTTTTCCTGTAATGACTATGACAACTCAGAGTGCTTCATATTCTGCCTTTTTTGTCCTTATAATCATGTTCCAAAGCAGATTGAATAAAAATGATGAAATATGGAAAATCAATGCAAATTAACTGGTTCTAATCAACAATTCTTGATTTGAACCAAGTCTTGAACTAGCCTATGAGAATACCACATTTTCTTAAAAAAAAAAAAAAGCAGTAAAAAGCTTGTCACTTTGGATAGAAATGTACGTTTGTAGAACTGTGTTGTAGACAACAATCAGTGTTCCCCAGCTGCCACTGAATTTAAAGGCACTGGATCTGAGAACTGGAAACACCAGACATCTAGAGGATGAGATCTGAGACCCTGTGCTTCTCTCTTGGGCTCTGGGGTAGAAATCAGATGACACGTCTGACCCTAAGGTAGCCCTTTTGCAGAGAAGATGCATTGATTCCTTCCACAGTACTTGGAGTTCCCTAAGGATGGGTGGCTTTATACACAGCTAATAGGCAAAGTTCAGCCGGTAGAAACTTTTCTGTCTATAACTGATGACAATTATCTTTCTTCCATAAAGTGATCTGCAATAGTTTAAATATCAGTTTTCAGGTTATGCCAAGGCATGAAAATGTAGCAGGGGCTTCAAATATTCTGCGTAGTAATAATGGTTATTCCAGCAGAAGCATCTTAGAGAGATTTCTGTAAGGTCAGACAAAGTCAGCTTTCTGTTTATCCAGGTTTAGTTGTGGAATGAGAGACTACAAAGGAGCCCTCTGCCTTACAGTTCTGATGTGGACTACTTGTCATTCTCTCCCCATGTCATTCTTTCTCTTGCTTTGTGGACATTCTTGTATGCCTGAATACAAATAAAACCACCAGGACACAACAACTGGTGACTCTAGATTGGCTATTTTCACTTGATGTAGTCCTCTGATACTAAATGCCTGGTTCTTATTATTATGAGACTCAGTCCTGATGAGATAATGTGTGATCCCTGCCAATTCCACTCAAAATAATTTGGCTAATGAGGTTTCTTACAGGTGTGCCTTTCCTGCTGAGAACTAGAGACTGATTTTTTGCTGTTGTTATAAGGTAATTTTTTTTTCAGGTATTAAGCCAGAGTTTGTTCTGGACTGAGAGTCATACACAGAAGACAGTTTCACTACCTGAAGATACCTGAGATACTTCCTTTTGTAAATTCCATGACAGCATTATCACATCTGTCTTGAGTTTACAAATGTAATATAGATAGTTTGAACCAGTGTGTAGAAACTAGTTGTATCTTTTTGAATGAAACCAAGACCTGTTTTATTGTTAAATATCTCCATAAAGACAGAAACAATTTGAAAGTATTTGATAAGGCTAATCTTTCTGAATGATCTCTGAATGCTTGATTTTGCCTTCAGGCTTTACTGCGGGCAAATTCAGATTATTCCGTTATAAATTATTATTAAATCTTAATTCAAAAGGATTTTTACATTTAGAATTGGTTCAAGGTCTCTCAGCAGTGTCATTAAAATTGAATTTTGCCACCTTAAAGCAAGGTGTGGGTGCCAGTGCTTTGATGTTCTTGCAAGAAGGATGTGAACGGGGAAGAGAGAGAGAGAGATTAAGAGAGAGAGATGGATGGAGAAATAAGGGTCAGCCAAAGAGATGGAAGGGAACTCCTATGTTGGCAGTGTTTAAACTAATTCCCACTGGTGGTCACTAACCCATCTGTCATGATCCCTCCTTTGGCCACAGTCACAGCTAGCCTTCTTGTTACACCCCTTGCTGGCACCTGGCACCTGAATATTTTGTGCTATAACATTATCTTGGTTTAAGATAAAAAGGAGCCTCATACCTTGACTCAGTTTATCAGTTCGAGAGCCAACCTCTTTTATGCACCTCTCCCTGGATTTGGTGGCATGCAAATATGTCTTATTAAAATAATGCACAAATTGTTATTAAAAGTGTTCATGAATAGGAAATAAAATACTTTACAGGGATTAAAACTTTTAGCACCTATTGCTAAAGTTCATCCTGTAGCTGAACTACTAACTTCTTGATAGTCTCGTGGATAGAACAGTTTACATGAGATTGATTTTTCAAATTTTCTTTCAGACGCCCAAAAGGATGTGTTCTGACGCATCTCCATGTCTTGCTACTGGTGGCCAGCCAGAAACAAGAAACTCTGTTGTCTTAAAGCATACACATATGCACACACACACAAAATTTGCTGTACCCTGATGTTAAGATTTGTGATCTAAATGATAGCATGAACTTAAGGCTCTAACCCATCTAAGCAAGTCATTGGGATCGAGTGTGCACTGGTGTACAAAACTTCACTCTGAAAACAAATAAAGGAACTGAATGCTCTGCTGGTTTTGAGAGTATTGAAATCTAATATCCCTCACAAATTCTGGATTTTTGTTGTTGTTGTTTTAAACACTAGCAAAAGTGAGTTTGGTCTTGTACAGTAAAAGCCATAGCCGTCTGAGGCGCAGTTCTCTCTGCAAAGCTGTGTAGATATGCTTCTCACTACTACAAAACAGCAAACCTACTGTAGAAAACTTGTATTTGCCATTTTTTTATTATTGCCATGTTCAGTTAGGGAAGGCAGCAGCTGAGACTAAGAATGCACTTTGTTCCTGTGGAGAGCCCTGTTGTCCTTAGTAGGTCACAGCGGAAATCCACTTGTACACAATACAATGCAGGAGTGTGGTCCTAAGCAGGGTTTTTGAAAACTATGATTACCTTCTTATCAAGTGTGGTGAAGGCCTATTCCTTCTCTCAGCAGCATCAAAAGGATTAAGGATAGGGACTTAGTATTATACGTGTGATTCCTCTGAGGAACGAATGGACAAGTGGAAGCTAATTCCTTCTTGATTTTAACTTGAATTACCTGTGCTTGCTATGGTTTTGATGGTTTTTATTAGATATGCCGAGAACACCATTGTGTCCACAGCTTTTCACAGGACTTCATTTTAATGTTGCCTTTCTTCTTACGCAGAAAAATAAAATCAATTTGTTTTTATTTACCCTGCTGTCTTGCAGTAAAAGACTTGGCTCATGCGCATGCACACTTGCAGATGTGTATGTGTATTTTTTATAGATTTGACTTTCAAAATATTAATCTGTTTTTCTGCGGGGTGACTGTGGAGAATTTTTTGAGTAACTAGGCCCTCTATCTCAGGATACTATCTGAAATTCTGATGGAAAATTAAATGAACCTCTCTAAGGAATGGCACAAATAAATGCATTCTGCCTCAAAATGATGGAAGTGCTGGAGGAGTGTTAGCTGGGGATATTGTAGTCATGCAGGCAGGCTTTAGCATTAGAAAACGTTCATAAGCCAAAGGCCCAAAAATACTTGTATTTATTTGACTCTTTAATTTTCTATGCCATAGAGCAAGAACTGAAAGTCATTAAAAAACTTAAAATCTACCTTAAAAGCAGAAGCAAATTATTAGGTGCTGTGGGCATCTGATACAACACAGTTTTGCTGAGGGGACTTAATGAGTTAGTGATTAGAGCTTAATTTCTTTAGCACATTCTTGGGCTGCACCAGTCAATGATATAAACCACGGTTGTTTAATTCTTCTACACTGTAATTTAAGCGAATATTCTTCTTCCTTTGGAGTTAACTGAGAGCCTGTTACCACCACTGAGCCGGTTGTGTGACCCTGCCCCAGCCCTGGTGTGCTGAGTGCCTGTGTTTGCTGTCCAAGGACCTTGGCTGGCAGGGGCTGTACGTATCCTCTTGTGTGTGTGTGCCTCTGTGCACTTTAATTTTTATCAGTGCAAAGTTTAGATTCTGTATCATCGTAAAGTAGTCGTGGTTGAGTTTTTTCTCAAGGAGCTTTCTGAGCAAAGGCACTTAGTCATTTTCCATTTTGGAGTTTGTGTTATAAATCATCTTTTGACTGATTTCTCCTTTGTGGCTCCTGTCTGAAATTCTAGTCCAATCATATACTTTAAGAATTATCTCCAAATGTTTTTCATTTTCCTCTGGAAATTCAATTCTTAGATCCCTCAAGGTCAGTAACACTGTTAATCTATTAACAACCAGCCTCTGACAAGAATCTGGAAATAGTTTTTGAGCTATGCCAATTTGACAGTATATGGGTTCATTTTATTTTGTATTTATTTTTACAACAGTTAACAGAAGTCTGAAAACAAATAACGCCTTAATAAAATGGTTCCCTTTAAATAAAGTCTTCTGTAATTTTATCAGTGAATACATCAAATGGTCTGCCTAAGAAGACAGTGTGGTGGGTGTTTATTTTCTAACATAGGACTGTCCATAACCCTACATTCTGAGTTGGCTGCATTATTAGAGTGGAGTTGAATTAAGACATACTTTTCTTTTCTAACCATACTATACTTTTTTATCCAAAGCATCCATTTTTCCTTTTTGCTTTTCTCATTTTAAACTCTTTTCCAGAATCATGGAATCGTAGGCTGGTTTAGGTTGGAAGGGACCTTAAAGATTATCTAGTTCCAACACCCCTATCATGGGCAGGAACACCTTGCACTAGACCATGTTTCTCAAAGCCCCATCCAGCCTGGCCTTGAACACCTCAAGGGATGAGGAGTCCACAATTGCTCTGGACAACCTGTTCCAGTGCCTCACCACCCACACAAGAAGGAGTTTCTTCCTAATATCTAATCTAAACCTACCCTCTTTCAGCTTAAAGCCATTCCCCCATGTGCCCTTGTTAAAAAAATCCCTCTCCAGACTTCTTGTAAGCCCCCCTTTGGTACTGGGAGGCTGCTATAAGGCCTCCCTGAAGCCTTCTTTTCTCCAGGCTGAAGAGTCCCAACTCTCTCAGCCTGTCTTCATAGGAGAGGTGTTCCAGCCCTGTGACCAACTTAGTGGCCTTAATGGACTTCTTCCAACCAGTCAACGTCTTTCTTGTTCTGAGGACCCCAGAGCTGGATGCAGCACTCCAGGTGGGGTCTTACCAGAGTAGAGCAGAAGGACAGAATCCCCTCCCTCGCCCTGCAGGCCATGCTGGTTTTGATGCAGCCCAGGATGTGGTTGGTTGTCTGGGCTGCAAGTGCACATTGCCAGCTCACATTTTGCTTCTTGTCCACAAACAACCCCAAGTCTGTCTATCCAGGGCTGCTCTCAATCTGTTCTCTGCTCAGCCTGTATTTGGACTCGGGATTGCCTGAATCCAGGTGGAGGACCTTGCACCTGGCCTTGTTGAACTTCATGAGGTTCCCACAAATGGACCTCTCGAGCCTGTCAAGGTCCGTCAGGACGACGTCCCTTCCCTCCAGCATGTCAAATGCACCACACAGCTTGGTGTCATCAGCAAACTTGCTGAAGGTGCACGAAATCCCACTGTCCATGTCAATAACAAAGATGTTAAAAAGTGCCAATACCAATACCAACCCCTGAGGAAGAAGAAAGAAAATTCCTTGACTCTAAAGATTAATATTTCTTTGTTCGTTCTTTCCTTTCTCTCTGTAAGGTCCTTGAAACATCATTTAACATTTGAAGGTAGTAGGTATGATTTGAAGAAGTGCAGTTGTTTAACTAAAAATTTTGAAGTAAAGGAATAAAACGCTTTCAAAATCAGATCTATATTTTCTCTTCCTATGTAAGAAAATCCCTTATGATTCTGACATCTGTGGAAGAGGAGGAAGCTACATAATACTATTTTTAATAGTCTTTGTCACTACTTTGTCCTACTTTACACTTTTCTCCTTTTAGAAACACAGACCAAACGAGATTTTTTTAAAAGTAACTCATGTAGGAAGTCTATATTATATTTATGTTTGTTTGTGGATTAGTTTTATTTTCTCTCCACCTTCATCTCTTCAGGAAGTGGGAATAAAGATCTAGTTCTGCCCTGTAATTTCCGTTTGATAAATCCACGATGCACCTTGCCACGTTAGTCTGATCTTCTAAATGCAGAAGAATGCTGCACTTCCACAGCATTTCATCTGTGCATACCCTACCAGAATGCTGCCATTTCACATATCCAGCAGTCTCCACACACAGCTGATTCCTTGAAGCGACGTGACAAAATCTAATAACAAGTCTGCCTGTGGCAAATGAGAGATAGTTATACAGGGACAGAAGTGGTGCAGACTTGTCTTTTTCTTCTGTACAGCCAGTATTTACCCACTGCCTTGCGTTCCCTGCTTTCTGGTAGATTTACTCACCAGAAGTTCAACGTGACCGCAAAATCTGAGGGAGTGGTTGCTTGGTACTGAAGAAATTGCTAGTAATGGGGAAAAAAGAAAAAGTACATTGGTGTGCGAAAAGGAAAGATTCTCACAGAATAGCCATTTATCCAGTGCACCATGAACAAGTTTTGGTGGAACTGTATCTTTCACCGAGACAAGCAAAACAAAACACATTGATGCATGATAGCACAGTTTCCTTTTAGACTAAAAGTTGTGGCAGGGATGTGAGGTTTTCTACTTTTTATACAATTAACTGGCATGCTGCAATTTTCCTCTATAATTGGCATACTTAACTGGATGATCTCCCGCTGTTTGAATGATTTGCATCTTCCCATGTATTGTTTTTTGCTTGCTGAATCTCTACTGTTACTAAACTAGAAAAGTGTACAGTCTAGACTCTTTTTGCTACTGCTTTGCTCTTCTCATTCACTCTTTGTTTATCTGATGAAAATAAGAAGCATTTTCCCTTTGTTACCTGTTCAACAGCACTTAGGTGTAACAGGTTTTTTGCTGATACACCTGTTAGACTTCACACTGACCTACATAGTACTGCTTCATGCCACAGGGTGGCTTTTTTTTTTGTTAAATATAAATGACTGTGTCTGTAGTCAAGGAAATATTTCTTAATGATAAACTTAGAAGCTCAGGCAATCTGAGTTTTCATGAAGTTCCCAATACAGCTTGATCTTCCTTTTCTTTCTTCATCCCATTGTCACCATTAGACATATCTTGGGATTCTGGGAACTCTTCTGTGACGTTCCTGTGCTAGGGAGAGTTGTAGGATAGCACAAATCAGTTCAGAAAGATTTTGGATACAGTAGGAACAGAATCTCTTTCAATAAATATGTAAAACAAAATGGTAGTCAAAATACTAAGACCGGTTATAAGCAGGATGCGTTGTGTGAAAAGGGTCTTTGTTGAAGAGAGAAATGCAATGTTTGACATGAAACGTGAACACTCAAATTTGAAATTACATGGCTGACAAAATTTTCCAGGATTATTTTGACAGTCTCCATCTCAAAGTTCAACAAGTGTCAGTACATAGCATATAATTAACAGCCTTTTTACATTTGCAATGCTGATGTAAATATAGGCTGTCTTTTAATGAAAAGTTTTCTTACTTAATTTCAAAAAGAAGGTGTTGGTGTGATAGTGGACTGTGGCATGAAAATTGAAAAATTCTCCCATAGCTATATCATGCAAGAACAGTAGTTAATTACTCATTTAGTACTTCATCTCAAAAGGTGTTATTTTTTAAATGAATGGAGTGGTGGCACGTAAACCCAATTCATTTCATCCACAGCGTAACATAAACTCAGTAAATAGTCACCTGTTATTTAATGAAACTTAATCAAGAAACAACCTGCTCTCTTCCTCTTCCTCTTCCTCTTCCTCTTCCTCTTCCTCTTCCTCTTCCTCTTCCTCTTCCTCTTCCTCTTCCTCTTCCTCTTCCTCTTCCTCTTCCTCTTCCTCTTCCTCTTCCTCTTCCTCTTCCTCTTCCTCTTCCTCTTCCTCTTCCTCTTCCTCTTCCTCTTCCTCTTCCTCCTTCTCTTCTCTTCTCTTCTCTTCCCTTCCCTTCCCTTCCCTTCCCTCTTCCCTTCTTTCTTCTTTTCTTTCCTTCTTTTCCTTCTCTTTGTCTTTTTTTTTGTGTGTGGTGTTCACATTGCTGTTATTTTAGCTATTATTAATAACAATTATAATTATTTTTTATTTTTATTTTATTTTTATTATTCACATTTTCATGAAGTTCATCAATTCACCATTCCAGTCAGTGAAATTGTTGAAATGCTGTCAGAGAAGCTCCTTGATCTGTCTAAATTCACTTCACCATTACATTGCCTTCTAATATTAACATAATATAAATATTTTTGTCAAAACATGCCATTCTACCTATGAGTCAGGATACAGTGCTGTATTTTTCCATAATGTCCAAACACCAGTTAAGGGACACCTGCTATTGGAATTTTGAAATTATTTCTACTGATACTGTTAGAAAGGCGATTTTTCTAATATCTGATCTATCTGTTTGGAGTGGTATTGCTTATAAACAGTAATAATCAGCCTGGGATTGTTCCTCAATTGATTTTTAAAATTATTTATCTACAGTCTTGGGGAAGTTTATACTTCAGCTGATGTTTGTGATAATGGAAAAAGGTAAACTAGAGTCCTTATCAGTAGAACCAGGTCAAAGAGTTGCCTGCATTTGGTTACAGGTAAAAGCCCACTGGCAGAATAGCTGGGATAGAGAGAAGAGATAAAAATCAAAATGCAGGGAAATAGTGGAAGTAAAGAGACAGGACTGGGATAAAGGATGGTATTGTGAATGGAAACAGTGTAGCTGAAAAGATGTCATAAGCCTCTCACATCTTTTCAGCACTGATGCCCTGAAACATAGCATTTGCTGGTGTTGATGCCTTAGCTTTTAACTTTTATATTTTTCAAACCCTGTACCGCCTAATGTGTAACTCTGAAGTTTCTTGTTAGCTGCTGTTCTCTCATGCTGCTCAGACATAACAAACCTCTGCAGATTTCCACTCCAAGGACACCAGGCCCAAAATGTGTCAACTCAAAGCCTCTAAAGGGGGGGTAAACTTGGGGTAATTCCATCATGAAACTGAGGTTATAATTGGAGAATTAACCCTGATATGCAAATGGACCAAACTTATAAAAGTGTGAAGAACCCGTGACCTAGCGTCCATCTTGGGTGTAGCCTTTTGACTGCCCAGGGTGTACCTTTGAAGGCCCTTCAAATAAATACCTCCTTTTATTCTCTTAATTCTTGTCTAGTCTCTGTGTTTTAGGTGGCCACTCAAGGCATCAGTGTATATAACAAAGTGATTTGTGTTTCTCCTCCTGCAAATATACCATTCTAGTGAACAGTTTTGTATCTTGGTAGAATATAACTCAGTAACCAGTGAGAAGTGAAGCTTTCATTAAAACAAGAAGTTGGAACATTTCAAACTCATCTCATTGTACTGCTGACAAATGTTTTTTTTAACTCAGAGCAATTGTCCTGGGTACGGGAAGGGGAAATACCCTCGTATATGTTTTCTGGTTTGTTCTAATCTATTTATGCTTTTGCTTTTTAATCATAGGTTTCTGTGCTCGAGAGGCAGATATTTGACTTCCTTGGTTATCAGTGGGCACCCATCCTCGCAAATTTTATACACATTATTATAGTCATACTTGGCTTATTTGGAACCATCCAGTATAGACCTCGTTACATAACAGGAGTGAGTATTTAATTTTTTGCTTATTTTAATGTGCATGTAAGAAACAAACAAACAGAAAAGCGCTCCAAACTGCATTGCTCATAAAGCAAATAGAAATCTTATCTTGGTTTAATTTTCTTCTGTAACATTTTACATTTACTTACTGTGCTTTTGGGACACCTGCTATAATCAACTGGTAGTAGTCTACAAAAGTTTAAAGTCAATATGATCATTAACTGCATGACAATATGAACTTTCAAGTGGAGTCAGCTTAAGGAATTACAACGTCCTCAGTACTAGGGGAATTTAGAGCTAGACTAAATGTTAGCCATAACTTTCCTAGATACATTGGACCTCCCCAACAGAGGCATGATTCATTATTGTTATTAACTGCTGTTGCTAGAGTGCCTATCTGTTATGTATATGCCTCCTAGAAATTATAGTCCAACCTGAAAGTGAGGTATGACGATGTGGTAAGAAATAATGGACTGAGGGCTCCAATATCAAAATAAGGATTTGGACCTTAATTAATATTTTTAATCCATTTCTTTCCTTATTCAGCTACGCCTCATACACAGACTTACAGTATGTCTGTACTCTCTAGAACAATGCAGTATTAATTAAATCCGCATTTTGTACTCTGGGTTTGTGGAGTTTTTGCCATTTGTACTTCTACAAAGAAAGAATAACAGCAACTCTGAAAGCCATCATTCAGAACATCTTTTGTTAGATTTTCATAACAATATTACTGTCAAAATTGACTGTTAATTCACATAAAGCTTGTATACATTTCAGAGACAGACAGGAGTTGAGAAATTTGCCCACACACAACCATATTTTCATGTCAGATGAAAACAAGGGAATCTTAAAGTGATAGGATGGTTTGCATTGGAAGCAAGCTTAAAGATCACCTGGTTCCAGCCTGGCAGGGGCACCTTCCAGTAGACCTGATTGCTTTAAACTCCATCCCAACCTGGTCTTGAACCTTTCCGGAGATGGTGCATCCACAACTTCTCTGGACGACGTGTTCTAGTGTCTCACCAGCCTCAGTGAAGAAGTTTTCCTAATATCTAATCTAAACTTACTCTCCGTTTACTCTTTCAGTTTAAAGCCACTATCCCTTGTCTCTGATAACTCTACTGAATCTGTACCCTCTTCTGCAAAATCTCTCTTAACTGTTCCTTCCTATACCAGCAATCACTCACAATATAGAAAGATTTTGCTTTTACCCCTGTGCTACCATTTGTGTTGCATGACTGTGATGCTAGGAGAAATACATTAATGTTTGTGTCTGGGTTTCTGTCTCTGTGATCTCCTATACGCAGATAATTTGTATCCACATGTGCAATACCTTTATGCATGCACACAATTTAATATATTCCAAACCATTTACTATAAACATTGAAAAATATGTTACAAGCCTTGAATATTTAGTTTTCCTTCAAGTTACAACACTGGGAGTCATGTGAATGTGAACTGGAGTTTCCTTCCATTTCTGGTGCTTTGACCAGTACAAAAGACTTGAAAATAAAAATGCAAAATTCAAGCATCAGTTAAAGAAAAAGGGTTAATTGTTCCATCCCAAGATTATTCTGGGGCGTAAAACCAAACATGAGCATAAAATGCATAGCTGAACTAAACAAAAAGTTAGATTTAAATGGCCTGCTGCTATGATAAGTGCATTGTGAATGGGGAGGAACGCCAGCCTTATAAATAGAGACCATTCACACGAGTTTCTGAATTATATGGTTTGTGCAACACTGTTCTAATTTTCACACACACCTTTCTTAGAGCTCACCCCAACTGTGTAGCCCATCTGGCTTTGTGAGTTTGTCTCTCTGCATCCTCTCATTGATTTGCATAGAGCCAATCTAAGATCCAACTGTCTTGCTCAGAGTTTATAAGAGACACCTGAATGTGCCAGTTATCACAGACTGAATAAGAAAACAGTGATAAAAATTTCATCCTTTATTTAGTTGGATCAACAGAGGAGCTCTGTGGCCCAAAGTACAAGAAAGACATGGACCTGTTAGAGCAGGTCCAGAGGAGGGCCATGAAAACAGTGGGGAACATCTCTCCTCTGGAGACAGGCTGGAGAGAGAGCTGGAATTGTTCAGGCTGGAGAAGAGAAAGTTCTGAGCAAACCTTATTGTAGCCTTTCAATATATAAAGGGGACTCCTAAGAAAGATGGAAAAGGTCTTTTTACCAGGGCCTGTAGTGACAGAGCAAGGAACAATAGATTTAAACTGAAAGAAGGTAGGGTTAGATTGGACATAAGGAAGAAAATATTTACAATGAGGATGGCAAGACACTGAAACAGATCAGCCAGAGAATTTGTGTATGCTCCACCCTTGGAAGTGTTCAAGGCCATGCTGGATAAGACTTTGAGAAACCTAATCTAGAGCAAAATATCCCTGCCCACAGCAGGGGGACTAAATGATGTATAAAGGTCCCTTCCAACCTTATACCTGGTCACATTAAGTCTGGGAGAAAAGGATGGGTTATTACTAGTACATTACTTAACATGTAATTGCTGTTATGCTTGTAAAAAAAACCAAAGAGAAAGAGGCAATTACCTTATGTCTGAGCTTCTTGCAGCATCATCAGTTTGCCAAACCATTAGGCCCCAGAGAGTACAGCTGAGTTAGTCTATGTCTTTTTAAAGACTAGACATGGTCAATCACTCAACACACCTAGTGGAATCTACTTAATGCCTTATATGACAAGTAGCCCTGACTCTACCAATTCAGGTTTAGAATATTTCTATTGTAAAATGAAATTTATTATCTTCCTTTTTTTTAAAAAATGTTTAAAGTAGTACATGAAAATGTGCAGCAGTTCATCTGTCATACATACATACCAGGATACTATCAAACAACTGGAATCACGTCATGGGAAATTGTAAAGCCCCTGAGCTACCTTTCTGAATTTTAAAGACAGTAAGACAGTCTCCGTATAGTGAATGATTTGGCCAGATTTCTGGTGAGAAAACATTTCAGAAGACTGTTTTGCTAAATCTTGTTAAGAGAACAAGATCATTTTCAGATAAAACAGTTATTTATAATAAAAGGATTCTTATGCTTAATATTTTTTAATAAGTGACTTCTGGCATTAATTCACCTTATTGACATAATTCAATTTATCTTCCAGATAATGGTTTTATTTAAAATAAGAAAGTGTGTGTACTCAAGCTCAGTACAGAAATAGTTAAAAAAATAAATTTTCAGAAAATCACAGAATGGGTAGGGTTGGAAGGGACCACATTGGGCCATCTTGTCCAACTTCCCTGCTCAAGCAGGGTCATCCCAGAGCTCATGGCACAGGATTGCATCCTGATTGTTCTTGAATATCTCCAGTGAGGGAGACTCTGCAACCTCTCTGGGCAACTTCTTGTTCAAGTGCTCGTTCACCTGCACAGTAAAGAAGTTCTTTCTCATATTTTACTTCTGCTTTCTTTATATCTGTTGGGGAAAAAAAACCCATATGTAAATCCATTTAATAAAAAGGATGATGAAATTAAATAGAATGGTCATTGTGCATTCTTGTCAGCCTTCAAGACACAAATTTTTGAAGTCTGTGAAGTCAGACTCCTACCTGAATCTGCTCTCTGTAAAAGGTTTTCTTAGGAAGTACTTTTCCATTCTGAGACAAACCATTCAGTGCTTCAGCTTAATTGTACTTATGTGAGGATTTACTGTGTTGTAACTGAAATACAGACATTTATTTATAGCAGGAGGCACACAGTCACTCAAATGACTTCTCTGCTCTACACAACTTTTCAGAGCAAATGATAATTTGGGAACATAAGCAATAATTTTCTGCATAATCATTTTCAGCTAATTCCCAATAATATTATAAGAACAATTAAGTAAATGACCTTGAACATTTTAGTAGTAGCTCTGTCTGGTGGCTGTCACAGGAGGCTGTGAATCAAGATACTGCTTCTGTTTCAAGCTGTGCCATTGGAAAGATGTTTTGTTTGTTCAAGTTTGTTCAAGGATACATAATATTCTTCAGTTTCTTCCTTGATTCAGTAGTTTGTCATGGATAATAATGAATGGGAATGTTTTTTTCTGTAGTTCATAGAACCATAGACTCATAAAATGTGCTGAGTTGGAAGGAACTCATCAGGATCATTGAGTTCAACTCCTGGCCCTGCACAGGACACCCCAAAAGTCATACTCTGTGCCTGAGAGTACTGTCCAAACACTTCCTCGACTCAGACAGGCTTGGTGCTGTGACCACTTCCCTGCAGAGTCTGTTCCAGTGCTCATCCACCCTGTGGGTGAAAAACCTTTTCCTGATATCCAGCCTAAACTTCCAGACCCTTCCCCATCCTCATGTCATTCCTTTTTATCTTCTTAATAACTCAATGTCTCTTTTATATTGTGGTGCCCAAAACTGCCCCCAGCACTCGAGGTGAGGCCGCCCCAGTGCAGAGCAGAGCGGGACAATCCCCTCCCTTGCCCAGCTGGCGATGCTGTGCCTGATGCACCCCAGGACATCACTGGCCCTCCTGGCTGCCAGGGCACTGCTGACTCATGTTCAACTTGCCCTCGACCAGGACCCCCAGGTCCCTTTCTGCAGTGCTGGTCTCCGACTTCTCATTCCCCAGTATATACACATATCTGGAGTTGCCCCATCCCAGGCGCAGAATCTGGCACTTGCCCTTGTTAAACTTCATTTGGTTGGTGATTG